>CP025654.1:4085908-4663902 GCA_003576665.1 Ipomoea trifida
GTTGGATCGATTATGTTTTCTAATGTTATCTTTGCTTGAATTCAAGCAAATCATTGCTCAATTACCAATGCGATGCACGGATAAAAATTTTAAATTATATATTTAGATAATAAAATTAAAGATAGAATAATAAAAAAAAATTCTAATATTAAACGTGTACAATTATTTTATTATGTGATTAGTGTAAAAATATCACTCAATATAATATTTGTTCTCTTGTAATATTGAATTGCTTGTATATATTGATCGTCACAATATTTTACCAAAAAAACATATTATAAAACATTATGCTATTAGATACAACACGTGATTTTAAAACATTTGAATTTAAATAAATCAAATGTGCCTAGAAGATAAACATAATTATGCAAATTAATTACACATACATAAAATATGTCAGTAATATGCATAGTCCACATATATTCTATACATATCATTTAATAATATAGATACATGTAAAAGATAATCATTGCTATTATTTTAGTCATCTAAGTAAATAAATAAATAAATACAATACAATAAATAAATGAATAAATAGAAATTAAAATACAATAAATTTGTATTTTATTATAGATGAATACATATATGTGCATTATACTTAATGTAATTAATAAATATTGTTCTATAATGTTCAATTCCAATGATATCCATTTTCATCATTTGCACTATATAATATTGATGATATAATTTATATAATTATATATCGATCTAAATATTCTTAAAACATTATAACAAAATTCATTCCGTGCAACGCACGGGCGAAAATACTAGTTATACATAATACATTTAGTTGTACTTTAATCCAAAAGGCTATTTTAAGTTTATTAAATAATGACTTAACAATGTGGCCCCAATAGATTCTTAACAGAACTACAGAAGGACCACATAATAATAGTTTAAGCCGAATGGCACTCTGGTATAGGCATTGACTTGTGATTAGTTGTTAATTGTTTCTTAAACACGATTACTGCTACAAATTAAATCTCATCTTTCTATCCATGTGATCCTTGTTCCTGAAATGTTGAATCCCCAACTCCAAGGGTCCCCATGTTCCGGTCCGACAAAACAGCTGGGAAGATGTAAATTAACCCCTACAGTGTCGCTTGTGGGACTCGATTCCTGGTCTTTGAGCATGATCGGGGTGATTGTGTAGAAAGGGCACACTACATGATTGATTGCATTGACAAGAGAGTGTGTGTGAGAGAGAACGTCAACTAAAACCACTAAAAGCATGGACTGCAAAGGAAGTGTAAGAATTTAACTTGTTCAAATTAGAGGTGACGTGGTGAACAACATGGAAGTAGTGGTTACAACGTGACTTGAATTTTATGAAAGTTAAACAAACTGGTCGACCTGAAAGAAAGCGTTGTGGGAAAGGTGGATGGCTTCATTGGAGGGGCTAGGGGATAGCATTTTTCCAAGATCATAGGAGTATTTAAATTATGTTGTGTGTACCGTACAAATATATATTTACTATATATCATTCAAACTTGTAACTTTCAAGTACTAGAATAATGCTTTACTTACTTGATTGTCATTTTAAATACATTTTAACGTATTACTTTTTCATGTAATTTCTACTATTTTTACTATTTCACCAGCTTGTATTGCACCCAATTACTTGAAAATTCATTAATATCATCACACTAATAATTAATAAATTACTTCTCTTGAATTCTTGCTCCCGCGACACGGTGGAGGTTCAACTCCAACGGAAGACATGGGGTCATTGTGAGATCCAAAGTCGTCAAAAAAATAGTTAGATGTGATTAAGACTCCTTATACACAGAGGTTACAGACCAAAGTAGAAATTGATAACTAATTGGACGACTCGCAATTTACATCCTCTAGCGTCATGAGCAGGAATTCTGGAGACTAAGGATATTTAGAGTCTTTTTAATCATCATATTCCAGGGCTGAGTCAAGGTTCATTTGTATATTGGGTTGAGGAAATCCTTAAAGACTTGAATAGCAATATGGTAGCTATGTCTGTGTTGTTTTGTTGGAACTAGAGTTGTCAAAATGGGTCGGTGGGACAGGGTTGCCCCGCCCTACCATTGGCTCGCAGGCTAGGTGGGCCCCCTCCCACCCGACTTTTTTTGTTCTCTTGTTCTAAAGTTATTAATTTGTTACTTTGTTAAATACAATTTTACCATTTGTATACTATAAAAATAATTAAAATAACTTGTTACATAACATAAGTACTAATTTTAAAACATTAAACAATAATTATAAGCTAAGATATTGTGGTTTAGTGGCACCTGATGAGGTGGATTCGAACCTTGATGTAGTGGCAGTAGCTTGGGGTGCAACCGTATGTAACTAGACTATACTCTCTTTGGCAGGGAAGTTGAAGTATGTAATGAAAAGATGTTCTTGTTTTCAAAAAAAAAAAAAAAAATACTCGCACGTGTGAGAAAGATATTATACGCCTATATATATATGAGTGTCTGATTGTAACATTGCGTTTAATCGTTACCCACGAAAAGGTCGTGAGGTTTGTACAATTCTACTATCCAACAAGTATTGCACATACCCACCCACCCCCTTCAAAAAAAATGGTTGTGTTTGCCGGAGGAGGCAGCCGTGCAAGCATGGGCAGCCTAGCCATCCACGTCATCAAGGGGCGGTGGTTCATGGTGTTCGCCACCACTCTCATCATGGCGGCGGCGGGCGCGACCTACATGTTCGGGCTCTACTCCGGCGACATAAAAGGCGCGTTGGGCTACGACCAAACCACCCTAAACCTCCTCAGCTTCTTCAAGGACTTAGGCTCCAACGTGGGCGTCCTCTCCGGGCTAATCAACGAGGTCACGCCCCCCTGGGTCGTCCTCTTCATCGGCGCCACCCTCAACTTCTTCGGCTACTTCATGATGTGGCTCGCCGTCACCAAAAAAATCTCGACCCCGAAAGTCTGGCAAATGTGCCTCTACATCTGCGTGGCCGGGAACTCGCAGTCCTTCGCCAACACCGGCGCGTTGGTCACGTGCGTCAAGAACTTCCCCGAGAGCCGCGGCGTCGTCCTCGGACTCCTCAAAGGCTTCGTCGGCCTCAGCGGCGCAATATTGACTCAGCTCTTCCACGCCGTTTACGGTAACGATTCTAAATCGCTCATTCTCTTGATCGGGTGGTTGCCGGCGGTTATCTCCATCGTGTTTCTTCGGACGGTGAGGATTATTAAGGCCGTGCGGGTCGCGCGTGAGCTCAAAGTGTTCTATAGATTTCTCTACGTCTCGCTCGGCCTCGCCGGGTTTCTCATGGTCGTTATCATCCTTCAAAAGAAATTCGATTTCTCCCGAGTTGAATACAGTTTCAGCGCCGTCACTGTTATTTTCTTGCTCTTTTTACCGCTCGCCATTGTATTTAAAGAAGAGATCGGCGTTTGGAAGAGCAAGAATCTGGCGGTGGAGGATAAAGTGTTGGACGACTTGAAGGTCGTAGTCACCAAGGTTAGTATTACAATTATTAGGAAAAAAAAATGTGAAATAGACCTTCAAACTTTATTTGAATTGTCACATGTGAGATCACCTTCTCCAGCTAAGTGTCTCTTTCTTAGTGACCGGAGATCGGTCACTGGTCACTTTTTGCTTGAAATTTTGCCAGAATCTTGTTGGCGGGTTACCAAAATTCTAATTACCTGTGATAGCATGTTATTAATTCGTTTTTGGGCTTCATTACATCAAAATAAATTGTTTATTGGTGTAACTATACTACTAGTTCAATGACTTATTTGACAATTTTTTTTCTTATTATGAAAAAAATTATCCATTTTAGCACACGTATTTACGTGTATTATGTGTCTATAGGAGAAGGAGAAGGAGAAGCCGCAGCCGCCGGAGACCGAAGAAACGTCGGTTTCTTGCTGGAAAACGGCGTTCCAGCCACCGGAAAGAGGAGAAGACTATACGATACTCCAAGCGCTTTTCAGCGTCGACATGTTGATTCTCTTTCTAGCAACGATATGCGGCGTGGGGGGAACATTAACCGCAATCGACAACCTAGGACAGATCGGGACATCCCTGGGATACCCGAAAAAGAGCATAAGCACATTCGTGTCTCTCGTCAGCATATGGAACTACCTAGGCCGAGTAGCCGCCGGTTTCCTGTCGGAGCATTTCTTAACCAAGTACAAATTCCCGCGCCCTCTAATGCTCACCATAATCCTCTCGATCTCCTGCGTCGGCCACCTCCTAATCGCCTTCAACGTCCGCGGCGGCCTCTACGCCGCGTCGGTGATCATCGGGTTCTGCTTCGGCGCGCAGTGGCCGCTGCTCTTCGCCGTCATCTCCGAGCTGTTCGGGCTGAAATACTACTCCACGCTGTACAACTTCGGGTCCACGGCGAGCCCGATCGGGTCGTATATTCTCAACGTGAGAGTGGCGGGGCATTTGTATGACAGAGAGGCGGAGAGGCAAATGAAGGCGCTGGGGAAGATCAGAAGGGACGGTGAGGATTTGAATTGCGTTGGGGTTAAGTGTTTTCAGTTGGCTTTTATTATCATCACTGGCGTTACGGCTTTTGGGGTTCTTGTTTCTGCGGTTTTGGCGGTTAGGACTAGGAGGTTTTATAAGGGAGATATTTATAAGAAGTTCCGGGAGCAGGCCGCGGCGGCGGAGACGGAAATGGCCGCCGCCGGTGCCGGAAATGGGGCTGTAATTCCTACCACGAAGGTGTAGAGTGTAGAGTGGAATTTAACACATATACGTAATGGGAAGTACCCAAAAACAACAAGGAAAGAAAGATATATTTAATAGGAATTTAGACAGCAATTAGACATCAATTATGGGAGGCAAATATGTGTTGATTGATCCATAGTGAACTTTTAATTTTTGGAATAATTGATTCTCCATGTATAATTTATTAATGGAAAAATACTTGATGTACACGTAAAATCTCTTCCAATTTTTTTTTCACGTACGTTCAAATTTGATTGGAGGAAGAAAAAAAAAATGAACGGATAAACATCATGGTCCCCTATTATATTGAGCAATTAAAGCATGCCAAATTATTAGTATAAAACGGGAGTACATGTAGAATTACTCTTTATAAACCCAATGGGGTAGCTCAAGTGGCAACTGAGCTCTCTTTGTGCGGAAGAATTTCAGGAAAACCCATGTTCGATTTGATTCCCACAAGTGACGATTACCCTTGAGCCAGCTCCCATGCCTCCCGGCCAGAGCGAACGTGGATATACCCGGACCCTTAAACGAACGGAGAAAGACCTGTAGAATTACCAAAAAAAAAAAACTCTTTATATAAGTATATATATGGGGAGGAGCCTTTGACTGACTCATTGAAGCATAATAATATTGTTGGACCAAGATCAGTAAAGTCCCTAAATGTCAAGTCTAGCACCCAACTTATTATCTCGAATAATTTGATGATGGTCTATTATAAGTATTGACACCTCTGTGACTCTCTTGCAAAGAAAATTTATTATTTTTTTAAAGAAAATGTAATTTTTTTTTATCAAAATGAAATTCATTTCGGTGAATATATTATGGTCTATTACTATATGTCAACATGTCTTTACTTGACTTATTTGCTGTCATATAGTAATCCACGTCCGCTGATCTATGCTCCTCGGAACACTAGAACCAGCAAGTTGCGAGAAGTAACAGGTTGTTTCTTGATTGGTGGGATGAACATGAGATTGACCTAGGTAGTAATAAAATATGTAATAAAATCAGTTTGGTATCACAACTTTGAATATTTGGATCATGTTCCATTTTTTCCTGCGCCATGGCACTGCTGGATAGTTACATCCTCTTATTATATTGCTAGTTGTATGTTGACTATGTTCACATGGTACAGAAATGATATTTTATTCAATATACACATTTAAGCCGTAAATTTCTCTTATTATTGTAAAATAAAAAGTCAATAAAGCTCAACAAATCATTCTAATGCTAATCGTTTGGGAAGAGAATTTGCGACTCTTAAATCAACTTGACTAACTTTTTTTTGAATGTACCTAAACTTTTCATCATCGAACTTGACTAACTAATATTTATGCGTAGTGACTAGTATCCAATTAGTACAAAAATTTGCTTTTTTATGTGTATATCTTGAATGTGACACATCCTTATATATTTCTTGAATACCACTAGTATTATTGATTCCACCTTATAAAGTGAACCATAGTTCATAGTATAGTGATTTAAAAATCATAGATGGTATAGTGCGCGTAATTACAAAGGTGTATTGATTCTTATATTTCGATTATCTACCCGTTTGACGGTAAATTCTTATATTTAAATTATCTACAAGTTTGACCGTATATCTTTGTAATCCTTATCACAAATTCGTGATAAATGACTAAAACATTCACTATCAAACTTGTAAATAATTACTACCTCCGTCCCATTTTGATTGTCTGGTTCATTTAACGAGGTTTGACTGGAGTTTTTTTAATTCAATTTTTCATAATATTAAGTTCAACATTAATATATAAAATGTATATATTTAAAAATTACATTAAAAGTATTATTAAACACAAAAAAATTAAATTTAAAAATAATAAAAAAATTACTAAAGAAAATAAGCAATGGAGAAATAGTTGGTTTGATCAATGAATAGTAAATAGGACAGATAAAATGGGAGGAGTAAAATTTAAAAATCAACGCAATATCAAATATCATAGTCGCGCACTACCCACCTATGACTTATTAACCCGATTATCCTTAGCATTTTTGTCCACAATCACCTTAATGAAAGGAAAACTCGATTTAACCCATTAAGACTATGGCCTTGTTTGGTAAATGGCGGATCCGCCATTTTTCAGCGTTTTGACTCGCTGAAACTATTGTTTGGTTATTGGCGGTTTGGAGCAGCGGATTTGCTCCAAACCGCCAAGTTGCAACACGCTGCTCAACAGCGTTTTGGGGAAAGACTTTCCCCAAAACACCCTTAACATTAAAAAAATAATAATAATAAACTAATGGGCAGGCTCCAATTCACGGAGCCTGCCTCTGAAGGAAATTACAGAAAGGAGCCTCAAGGCTCCATTCCCCACTTATCCCACCTATGTGGGATAAGTGGGGGTTTAGGGGAGCCGCTGTGCGCGGCTCCCCTTTTTTCTTTTTTATTTTTATTTTTTAATTTTTTTTTAAATTATTATTATTAATAAGGCTCCCCTTTCTTCTTTTTATTTCTTTTTATTTTTTTATTTAAAAAATTATTATTATTAATAAATTATTAAATATATGTATACCCTTTTGGTCATTTTACATGTTAACTGCTAATCTAAACAGCTAATTTTACCAAACATCTTTTTACAAATCGCTAATACATTTCGCTGGTCAAACCTGCTATTTGATAACCGTAAACACAACCCGCTACCGCTAAACGCTAACCGCTGATAACCAAACAAGCCCATAATAAATATTGGCCTTGTTTGATAATGGACTATCTAGTGGTCAACAAGCTTTACGACTTTTTAGTCTTGATAATGGAGTATGGTTAACCTTACTCTGCAAATTGGCCTAGTTGGGTCAAGGCTCTGGGCCATGTGCATGTTAGGGCCTAGGTCACCTAGATTGGGCTAAGCACGGGTCTGATTACACAAAATCCCCTTTAGGGGACATTTAGTTAACGAAATATAAAATTATCTAAGGTAATATTAGATTGTTGGGGATGTTAGATGACTAAAAATGTTAGATTTATGTGTTTAATTAAAATTGAGATAATATATAATACAAGTATGTTTGGGACAAAATTGTCTATACACGAACAAATTGCCCCTCCTCTCCACCGAATTGCAATTCATGAGGGGTACCCCATAAATTGCAATTCATCATTTGGAGGGAATTACAATTCTGCGGAATTGCAATTCCCTCCAACCAAACACTGTAGTTTAGGAATTTATGGAATTGCAATTCCCCCAAATTACATCCAACCAAACAGGCCATTAAAATTAATTCAACATATCACCTAAATATTATTAAAAAGAAAAAAGAAGAAGAGTTCACCCAATTTGCTTTTACTCTGCATTAAGAGAGCATAAAAAGAAGAGTTCAGAAAAAAGAAATGAAAAGAAGAGTGTTAAAAAAAAAGAAAAAAAGAAAAAAAAAAAAAAGAAGAGTTCAGAAACCTCAATTGACACATTTGTCCCTTTATTGACCTTTGTATTTCGTTTCATTGACGGTACTCGAGTAAAGCACACACAAGGAAGTGAAGTTCAAAAAGTAGTAGAACAACCTTACAAAGTACTATACAGGAATGCTAATGGCAGGAAGGTCATTTTGCTCAATACGAAGGGTATTTTCGAGATCTCCCGTGTAGGGGTATCGCAATCCGTGCCCCACTGCCTGCCTAGCTGACTGCCAGGTGCCTCCTCCTAGTATAAAACGTTACGACTGAACACTCCTCACTCTCATTTCGTCGATAGGAAAATGGTCTCGTCAAAGGGCAAGGAGAAGGTCGGCGCCGGCGACAAGGGCGGGGCCGGCAAGCGGAAGATCGATCTCACCGGTGGAAAGGATGACGACAAGACCGGCAAAAGGAAGAGGAACGACGTCCTTCAGTTCTTCGAAGACAGCGCTTTCGAGGTCGGAGATGACGAGTACAGTGACGATTCTGACTTCTTCGACACTGGTATATGATCAATTGACAACGCCGATTTTCTATTTCCGCTACTGCATTTTTGTTTGTACCTTTTTTTTGTTGGTAATTGTTACAAAAATTAGGGTTTCAGTCAGTCTTTCGGGTTTTTTTTTTCCTGTGATTTTTTAGCTGATTTTTTTAAAACTGCATTGGGGTTTTAGTGCATGTGCTTTCATTTTTCTAGGGTTTACTGTGATGTCGAAGAATCAGGGATGTTGGTCTTCGTTAGGAAATGGTGTATATGATTGCATGCTTCTAGCGGTTGCTTTGATGTTGAAGAATTGGGGATGTTGGTCTTGTTAGGAAATGGTGTTGAATTTGGAGCTTTAGTTTGAGAAAATTTTCGTTTTGGTTCTTCATTTTTTTTTTGTTAATGTATTTATTTTGTTTGATTTTTGTTTGTCTTTTTATGGAGCTTAGTTTTTTTTTTTTTTTTTTTTTTTTTTTTTTTCCAGGAGTGCTAACTGCATCATGCTATTGCTATGTAGTTGCAGTTTGGTTTTCATTTGTGTTCTGGCTTTTAAGGAGCAAACTGTGAATTACTTCTTAAATTAATATGTTTTGTGTTTCATGTTCACTTCTATCTATATAGTAGCTTTGGGTTAAAATTTTGAGAAGTAACATAAGTCTAACCTAGACTACTTCTAATGTTGCAAGTATGAAGCATTAGTAATTACCTAGCATGTGCATAAACACACTGCCGTATTATTTAATTTATTTTCTTTCATCACCTGTACTTTTATTGAACCATGAAGTTGTAGTTATATGCCTTGGCACAGAAAATTAACTGCCAACTGTTGTTTCATTTCTACCTTTTAGAACACAAAACATCTAACTGTTAAATTGTATGGGATGAGTCTGTTCTGGGGCTTATGGAATGCTAAAAAGTTAATTTAGCTGTTTATTATGTATAGAGAAATGGTTACAAACTTGGCATATGTACTCTTAACAGTATATTATATTTTAATATATGTACTAACTGCCCCATCTATATATGTGGATGCATTGATCTATTCCAATGGTATTAATTTACTAGTCTTTGGAAATTTAGATTTTATTGACGATGAATTTGGCACTGATGATGGAGTCCAGAAGCAACATGAGAAAGCCCCTGTTTTCCCTTTAGTACCTAAGGAGGAGGAAATGGATGAAGAAGAGTTAGAAAAAATGTTGAGAGAGCGCTACAAAGCAGGTTCTAGTTTTGTTAAATTTGCAGAAGATGGATATGAAAAGAAAGGATCAATTCAAGAGGACATATCTGTGCCCTCCACCAAGGACCCTACTATATGGAAAGTCAAATGCATGGTATATGTTTTTCCAATAATAATTTTTTGGAAAATAGTTTTTTCATAATCACGTTTCTTAGCAATAACTTTTCTCTCATTTTTCCCTTCAGGTTTCTCACTTTCTTGTGTGCTGTTATTTTCAACTTTCTAGTTATGCAATTTGATTGTGAACTGTAGGTTGGTCGTGAAAGGCATTCAGCTTTCTGCCTTATGCAGAAATATGTGGACTTGCGAGTTCTGGGAATGAAGCTCCAAATAATCTCCGCTTTTGCTCTTGATCATGTGAAAGGCTTTGTTTATATTGAAGCAGATAAACAGTCTGATGTTAATGAGGCAATTTTCATATTCTTCCTGATATTATTTCTCTACAGTTTTTTGATTGATGATTATTAGTGAATGGAATCAATGGATGCTTATTGATTTTCAGTAGTGTTCTGTGCTGGTTCTATTTTGTAACACAAGGAACCATTTGTGTGCAGGCTTGTAAAGGGCTCTGCAGTATTTATTCCAGTCGGATGTCTCCAGTTCCAAGGAATGAAATTTCTCAACTGATATCAGTACGAAGCAAGTGCAATGGAATTTCTGAGGGCATGTGGGCTCGTGTTAAGAGTGGCAAATACAAGGGGGATCTAGCGCAGGTACTTTGAATTTGTTATTCTCTGTGGTTGGTTGTTATTTGATTGCAATGTCAGTAATCTATTCTTTATACATATATATATATATATATATATATATATATATATATATAAAATATTATTTATTTATTTATTTATCATGCTTTTAATTGTCAAAAGAGAGACAGTTTTTACAAATATGCTAATTGTTTCAAAAATGACCATGTAGGTTGTGGCAGTGAATGATGTACAGAAAAAAGTCACAGTGAAGCTGATTCCAAGAATAGACTTGCAAGCACTGGCTGAGAAATTTGTAATGAACTGTTTTTTTCCCCTCATAAAAGGCTGTTTTGTTCCTCATTGCTTGCTTAGAGAAATAGAGTAGCTAATTACATATATGCTTTGGGATTTCTAAGACCCTTTAAATGTAACTTTACTGCTAAGAATCCATTGATCTCTGTAGTAGGTAGACAAGTATTGGAGCTCAAAGGTTATTTCAATAATTGAAAGCCATACAATATTCAATATTAATAGGCTGATAGTGCCAATACTTGAAGTGAATTCATTATAATATTTGTATTTGCAATTTAAACTTCATGGTTGATCTTATCAGATGTGTGTGTTTATTTTTAATACATATTTACAGGGTGGAGGAGTTGTTGCCAAGAAGGCTTCCATTCCAGCACCAAGGCTAATCCGCTCTACTGAGCTTGAGTAATATTTCTCACTTAATTTCTTTTTCTTCATTTGGTTGATTCACAGTATAAATGATCTTCTCCCTTGTTAAAATTGTAGAGATTTTCGTCCTCTCATCACAATTCGCAAGGATCGTGAGACAAACCAGATGGTTGAAGTTCTTGATGGAAAGATGCTTAGAGAAGGCTATTTATTTAAGAAGGTGTCGATTGACTCTTTGTGCTTTTGGGGTGTAATGCCTTCTGAAACTGAGCTCCTGAAGTTTGAGCCTTACAAGAATGATGAACCCCAAGATACCGAGTGGCTTTCCCAGCTCTATGGTGAGCGAAAGAGAAAACGAACAATTAAGCATGACAAAGGGAATGGGAAAGGTGGTGAGAAAGGAGAGGGTTCATCAAACTCTGCCAATGGAAACAATTTTGAAGTAGATGATCTTGTGTTTTTTGGGTAGGTATGCTGCTTGGTATTGGTTATGCCATATCCTCATGATGTGTATATTTTGATCTTGCTGGGTGTGTCATGTGTGTCCCTCCCTTTTCATTTTTTTTCCTTCTTCTGGTTTTTGCAGTCGCAAGGACTTTGGCATTATCATTGGCACTGAGAAGGAGAATGTGTATAAGGTACATTACACACTCTGCTCTCATCTATCATTATCTCACTGAATGGTTTCTCATTAATGCTTCATTTGTTTCAGATCATGAAAGAAGGTTCAGACGGACCGGTGCTAGTGACTGTTCAACTTCGTGAACTAAGAGCAGCATGCTTTGATAGAAAATTGTTCACCGTAAAAGATCAACATAAAAATACAATTTCCATTAATGACATTGTCAGGGTTTTGGATGGTCCATCAAAGGTTTAATTTTTTATTTTTTTATACAGAGAGCACCTTTTCTTTGCTCATTTAGGTTCTGCCATTTTGAAGCTAACAGTTGTGCGGATCTATCAACCTTTTCCAGGATAGACAAGGGATTGTTAAGCAAATCTACAAAGGTGTCATCTTTCTGTATGATGAGATGGGTGAGGAACATAACCGGTATGTCTGTGTTAAAGCTCCAGTGTGTGAAAGAATTTCCCGTAGCCATGGTTTATTGTCTGGGAAGGTTTGTTTGTTTCCAAAATGATCCCTTTATTTGCAACATTTGCACCCCCTTTTCCAGACATTGACATAACCTTTTCACTCTTTGCTTCATTTCTATTTTATTAGGAAAGTGAGGCTGGACCATCTACAGGTTTTGCTGAAACTCCATCATCTCCAAATACCCCATTGTCACCTAAGAAACCTTGCAGAGAGAGGGGTGATAACAGTAACTGTATGTCTTCATACTTCCTTTCAGTTTGATTGATTAGATTAAGAAGCTGATGTGCATATGTGCTATAATGATACAGTTTCTCGTGGGGATAAAGATGGACTACTATTCTCTGTTGGTCAATCAGTCAGAATACGTGTTGGTCCTTTGAAGGGATTTATCTGCCGTGTCTTGGCTGTACGTCAATCTGATGTCACTGTTAAACTTGATTCACGGCAAAAGATTCTTACAGGTGATGACTTAATTTGATTTACTTTCAGTGCTTTGCCTAAGGTGTGTACTCAAGGTCTTTCATATATTTGTAGTTAAAAGCGAGCATCTCTCTGAGGTTCATGGAAGGTCTTCTACCATTTCTTTGGGGTATTGTTACATCTACCTGAATGATCTGCAGTTGACTGTTTCCCTTTTGTTTAACATCAGATTCCTATTAATTTATTCTTTCCTATTTGCAGTAGTGCTGATCCAGAGGCTGCAAAACCATTTGATCTACTTGGAGCACAGGATGGCTCAACAGGTATTAAGCAGTAGTGCTTCTGCCCAGCTAAGTGCAAAACGTGTTATTTACTTAGAAAACAAAGCTTTTAAAGTTTGTGTTCATCATCAGTTCTTTCTTCCCCCTGCCTTTCCATAAGATTATTTCTTGTGCTGAGTTAGGTTAGAGTTTTATTGATATTTAGACTAATACACTGTTAAATATTTCCCACAGATAGTGAACTCTTCTCTATGTATAGAGTTATAGATTCCTTCCATAGTTTCATACTCTTCCTCTACAACTATTAAAGCCTTTCAATTCTATTGTCTTTTCAGCCCTTTCATCAACATCTTTCCCTGTACTGTATCTTGCTTTATTGTGTTTGGCCTGTGTTTTCTTATGGTTTCTTTTTTGGAAATTATATTATCTGTATCGTGTATTAATGATCTCATTTATTTTGAAGATTGGACTTCTGGAGGGGTACCAGCTTCTGCACAAGATGAAAATTGGAATGCAGGATTGCCATCAAGTGAAAGGTTGGGCATCGTTGCTTAGTTTCTTCTTGCTCTACATTGTAAAACTCTATACCTATGTAGGAGCAATTTCTTGGTGAACTTGTACATTTGTTAGTTGACTCCCTGCGGAATTCTCAAGTGCACTAGTCTCCATGCGTCGTCCCCTTAACATTAATACATAAATGTGGAAAGACCATAAAATGAAACTGTAAGGACACAGTATTCTGAAATAATTTCAGACCAGAAATCTGGGATTTAATCATTTTTTGTTCAATTCCTTCTAGCAACAAGGTTTAATATTGAAAGTGCTGATGGATATTCAATATTGTGATTTTATTGGTTTACATTTACAAACCCTTAGTTGGAGCTCACCACTTCTTTCATCATTTGTTAAATGTGTTGTGATGTTTGAATATGTTGTGAATCAGTAATTTATGTTTGTGGCATAGCTAGATATTCATTTACCGTGTGACATTTACATTTCCTTTTTTGGTTATTGTGTTGGTATTTGATTGCCGTGTTGAATCCTTCATAAAACTGAATTTGTTACTAAAATCTGGCACTTTTTTACAGGAGCTCTTGGCCTTCTTTCCCTGCACCAAGCTGCTTAACAGTATGTATACGGTTACAATCTAAATGTTCTCAACTTCCGTCTTAATTTGTTAGTTATCTTATGCTCTCCATTTTTGTGATCACTTAATGACAAAGTTTCTTCATTATACAGACTCAACTGGATCCTAATTCCATAAGTCCTCTCACTGCAGTTGATGTGAATAATGGTATGATTACTGATTTACTGTGCAACTGTTTTTTTTCCCCACAGGAAAAATTACATTTCTATTTGGAAATATATTTTTGTTAAGTGCTAATGGTATCAGTTTTCAGTATGTTCTTTGTCAAAATCCAAAATAAATCAAGATTACTTTCTGCAAGATCTCTGAAAAATGGCTTTCCTTTCTCTTAGTAGAAAAACTTCCATTTATTAAATTGCTATTCTTACCCTTTTTTTTTTTTTTTTCCTGCACTTTGGTGTACAAGATGCTGGAAATTCTGCTTGGGATATTGGGACAACTCAAAATAAGAATGCATCATGGGGTGCAACAGGAGTCTCTGAGAAAAATGTTGCTGATGCTGGACAAGATAGTGGCTGGGGAGGGAGTGATAGTTGGAAGAAAAGTGTTCCCACTACAGGAGTTGGTAGCAGTAGTTCTGATGGTCCCAACAAGGACAATGCTTCCAACTGGGGTGCTTCTGGAACCACACCAGGGAAAGAAACTAGTGGGAACTGGAATCAACCTGAATCAAGTGGTTGGAATAAAGCTACAGTAAGGAATGAAGGCCAAAGTGAAGGATGGGGTAACAAAGTGAATGGTGGAGGAAGTGATGGGTCTAGTTGGGGCAAATCTGTGGGTTCTCAAGGTAAAGGGACTATTGTTGGAAACAGTGATGCTTGGGACAACAAGGGAGTGGCATCTAGCTCCTTATCTGGTCCAGTTAGTGAGGGTAAGGGATGGGGCAATGCTGGTAGTTCACAGGATGGCGGGTCCACTTGGAGCAAACAAGATGCAGGATCTTCTTGGAATAAGAAGGAAGATAAATCTTCATGGGCAAAGCAAGGAGGGACTCAATCTTCTTGGGGCAAACAAGACAGTAAGATACCTGATAGTTCTGGTGGGGGTGATGGTGGATCTTCTTGGGGAAAGCAGGAGGGTGCATCATGGGGCAAACAAGATGGGGGATCTTGGAATAAGAAGGAAGATACTTCATGGAATAAGCAAGGGGGAGGACCATCCTCAGGCCAGCAAGCCAACAAGGATGGTGGGTCTTGGAACAAACAGGAGGGTGGATCCTCATGGGGCAAACAAGATGGGGGATCTTGGAATAAGGAAGATAAGTCAAATAAGCCAGGTGGAGGGACATCCTGGGGCCAGCAGGCTGACAAGGATGGTGGGTCTTGGAGCAAACCGGAGGGTGGATCCTCATGGGGCAAACAAGATGGGGGATCTTGGAATAAGGAAGATAAGTCAAATAAGCCAGGTGGAGAGACATCCTGGGGCCAGCAGGCTGACAAGGATGGTGGGTCTTGGAGCAAACCGGAGGGTGGGTCATCTTGGAAAGGAGCAAAAACTTTTGGTTCCGGTGATGGATATGGCAATCGGAATGGAGGTGAATTTGGGAATAAAGATGGTTCAGATCAACAAGGAAGCTGGGGTAGGGAAAACACTTTTGATGGCGGCCGTGGTTTTGGAGGCAGAAGAGGAAGGGGTGGCGGCCGAGGAAGAGACAATTTTGGAAGAGGTAGAGGTAGAGGAGGGAGATCTTTTGATCGAGGTGAGTCAAGCAGCTGGGGCAAGGAAGGTGAAGATAATAATGGATCAGGATTTGCTGGGGGATCTAGTTGGAAAAGTTCTCAGGAAAGCTCTTGGGGTAAAGTCACATCAAGTACAGGGTGGAAAACTGATCAATCAGAAAAGCACGAGGGATCAGGATTTGCTGGGGGGCAAACTAGTTGGAAAAGTTCTCAGGAAAGTTCCTGGGGTAAGGTAACATCAAACGATGAAAACAATAAAGCAAGTTCGGGTTGGGGAAGTACTCAATCAGAAAAGACTGAAAACAACAAAGCTGGATCAAGTTCGGGTTGGGGAAGTAATCAATCAGAAAAGACTGAAAGCAACAAAGCTGGATCAAGTTCGGGCTGGGGAAGTGATAAGTTAGAAAAGACTGAACGAGATGAAGGTGGCTGGAATGCTGCCAAACCTTCTGGTGAAACCCAGTCATCTAGTTGGAACAGAAAAGCATCTACGAATGAAGAAAAAACTACGAGTGGAGGTGATGGGTGGAGCACAGGTAAAGGAAGTGGTTCTGAAAATAATCAGTCATCAGGTTGGAATAAAAAATCTAGTGATGGTGGTGGAATTGGAGATGCTGTAAGTGGTTGGGGCAATAATGAACAATCTTGGAAAACTAACAATTCCGCTGCAGGAAATCAGTCATCTGGGTGGAAGAGTGAAGGAAGCCAGGATCCTAATGCTTGGAGCAGCAAAAGTAACTGGAACTCAGGAAGTGGCTTTGCTGGGGATGAACAGCAGCCTGACAGTTCGAATGAGAGGGGAAGAGGTGGATGGAGGGGTGGCCGTGGTGGATCAGATAGAGGTGGCTTTGGAGGCAGAGGTGGATCAGATAGGGGAGGCTTTCGAGGTAGAGGTCGATCAGATAGGGGAGGCTTTCAAGGTAGAGGTGGATCTGATAGGGGTGGCTTTCGTGGTAGGGGTGGCTTTGATAGGGGTGGATTTGGGGGCAGAGGGCGAGGGAGAAGAGATCAAAATGATGAATGGAACAACAGAAATGATTTTGGCGATGGCAAGCCCAGCAGTTGGAGCAGTGGGTCAGGCAGTGATCCTGGTAGCTGGAAAGCTAGTGATGGTAGTGGAAGTTGGAGTCAAGGTGGCAGTGGAAAAGGTCAGTGGCAGAGTTGGTCTGCAGGTGGTTGCACATCTAAAGTAGATGGACATAGCTCGGAAGCTGGTGGATGGAACAATAAAAATGACTCTGGGGATGGTAAGCCTGGCAGTTGGAAGACTGGATCAGGCAGTGATGCTGGAGGTTGGAAAGCTAGTGATGATAATAAGGGGAGTTGGGGTGGGACTGAGAAAGGCCAGGGCGGTTGGAAAAATGGGTCAGGCAGTGATGCTGGTGGTTGGAAATCTAGTGATAACAAGGGGAGTTGGAATGATACTGGCAGTGGGAAAGGCCAGGGGCAAAGTTGGTCTGCAGCTGGTAGCACATCTAAAACAGATGGACATGTCTCAGAAGCTGGAGGATGGAACAAAGGGTCCAGCGCAAATGCTGCTGGAGGTGATGCTAGTGCCAGTAAATGGTCTACCCAAGAGAACACTTCAGGAAATCTGAACTCATCTTGGAATTCAAGCCAATCAAATGCTTCTGAATTTGAAAAATCCAAAGAAGCATGTGGAGCTACTGAAAGTGGAGGGCCTGCTGATGCATGGGGTAAGGCATCTAGCTCTTGGGGCAAAGGGAGTGATGGAGGTGGCAAGGGAGGGTGGTGATGGCTCCTGAAAGGTAATTTTATTGACTTGAGCGCATTCCATTGTCTTTTAATTGATTTTGAATATGAGTGATGGAAATGAATAAATGATTTTGAATGTTTGAATTTTTTCAATTGGGGTTTAAACTTTTTATTTTCAGTATCCAACTGACCCTAAAATATACCTTGATATTTCACAACTTCATTCCTGCCCCATATTATATGTATATGTATTTGTGCATTTACTTGTAAGCTAGTGATCTTATCAAAATTGTTGTCTATTAAATCTGAACAAGTTGGTTTTTACATTTGCTGGACTTTGAGCGAGTTCCTGAGATTCTTGATGGGTATTGTCATTGGCCACTTTGTTGACTCCTGCATTTGCTGTATTATGTAGTCCTTGCTCAAAAGGTGTTTACAACTATTCTATTCTTGTGACTTCATTGTCTTCCCCTGCAGGTGTGGTTGCTTGATGTGGGGATGGCCATGCTGTTGGTGCCCCCTGGACCATCTTTTTAATTATGCTTTAGTTGTAAATGGCCTGAAGCCATATTGAAACCAGAAGTTTAGTTTTTTAACCAATTGAGGTTATGTACATTTTGGGGTATCAGTTTTTTGCTTCCAACCTGGTTTCTTCATCTCAGACTTACCAGCATACTAATATAATAATTGTATGTTAACCTTGGAAAGTTGACTTTCAATTCTCCAATTCTCTTCCTGACGTCTGATACTTTGATGGGTTTATTCAAGGCATGGCTTTACTGCTATATTATAACAGAGCAATCCTTAATTACTTAATTTTGGTAAAGCCGATACTAGTATTCTTGAAGTAGTTGAAATTTATTACTCCGTACTATATTACTGGAAAGAGTCAGTGCTATGTTACTTTTCATCACTTACCAAATTGTGATTAGGGTTTAAACTCGAATAAGCTACCCTCATCCAAGACCAGTGGTTTAGTAATATTTTTGCTAAATAGAAGAGAATAACCCATACAAATGCATAGCCAGAACTTGCAAGTGAAAATGCTACTATAATGATGTGGGTGACGCTGTTCAGTTGGTTGGTTCGATCAATAATGTGCAATATTGATTCAATTGGTTTGATCAGTAATGTGTAATATTGATTCAATTGGTTCGATAAGCAGTGTGCGCTGGACTCTTTGTTCCATCCTCCAGCTTCAATTGGTTTGATTCAATTGGCTCGATTACCAATATTGATTCAATTGGTTTGATCAGGAGGGTAGAGCTAGTTCAGTTGGTTCACTCATCAGTTTGAGTTTGATTTTTATTGAAAACCTAAAGCGGAAGCTAGGATACTTAGGTTGTGTTTGGCAAGTCCTTTTTTTTTTTTTTTTTTGAAAAATGACCTTCCCTTATTCTGGGGAAGTCATTTTCCAAAAAATTCAAAGTAACTGTTTTTTTTTTTTTTTTTTTTTAATGTTCTCAATCTTCTTCATTGGTTTCCGTCGGTAACTATAGAAATCTGGTTCTCGACGACGGAAATCAGATTAACTGGTTTCCAAAGGAAACCATTTACCAATATCATTTGGAATTTTTTTTTAATGAAACCATTGCTCCTTTTTATTAATTTTTTTTTTTTTGTAAATAATATTATTTTTTAAAAATATAATTCTGTTCATCTTTTTGAAAAATAATTCAAATACACTAAGATATTTTTCTAAAATGCAATAGAATACTAAAAATAAAAATATTTTCTAGAAAATAATTCATTTTCTGAAATATATTTTTTAAAAGTCATTTTTTTTAGGTTTTCACACCCTTAATATAAAAAAGTAATGGCTCGAATAGGAATGGAAATGGCAGTAGCTAGCAGTAGAGTATGGTGTTTGCGTTTGGTACCTCAATAATATAATACTCCGTATATATATTAGTCCCTCGCAATACACAACAAAGTTACACTACACATGTTAGCTGCTTGTCCGCCTCCCTCCATTATCGGATCTCTCTTTTTCTCATTCTTCATCATCAGGTACCTCTCCTCACTCCCTCTTTCCTTCTAATCTCACTACTTTTCCTCTATATATAATCTTTGTATTTGATTTACTTTCTGCATTCATTACTCTATTCAACTTCACTCCCTATTTAATGCCTAACATTCTCTTACTCAACACTTTTTCCTTTTTAATTCAACTCCGGTGACTATCATTTTCCAGGAATGTGTTTGGTTTGATACTTTGATCGATCGATTGTTATGAATGAGCATTACACAGTGTGGTGAAATCCACCTTTTGCCTAATTTCTGGATCAATTGTACTAATTAATCATGTTAAGCAAGATAATTAAACGGAAAAAGGGTTCGAAATCGGAAGGAGCTGTGATTCCGGTACCTTCCCCGCCTGATGTGATTTGTAATCACGCTTCGCGTATAGCCGGCACGCCGGATGCGAATGCGAATGCGAATAGCGCTTCCGGATTAGCCGAATCGCAGTCGCACGTTGTGTGTTTGGCCAATGCGCCGCCCAATCCGGCGGTGGAAGTGCTGCCGTTGTTGAAGGAGGTCTCGCCAGCGCAACGCCATGTCCTGTTCGTCCGGAAGCTCCAAATATGTTGTTTGCAGTTTGACTTCACGGATACTGTCAAGTCTGTTCGTGAGAGGGAGATCAAGAGGCAAATGCTGTCGGAGCTTATTGATTTAGTTCAGACTGGATCCTGTAAAATGAATGAAGTAATGCAGGGAGATTTGGTTAGGATGATATCGGCTAACATTTTTCGGTGTTTACCCCCTCCGTCTACTGCTGGGGGTGATGGCGGTGATCCCGAGGAGGATGACATGTTCATGGACCCATCTTGGCCTCATTTGCAGCTTGTGTATGAGCTGCTTCTTAAATATGTGCTGTCAGCTGAAACTGATACCAAGGTTGCCAAGCGGTATCTGGATCATACGTTTTTGCTGAAGTTGCTTGACCTGTTTGATTCAGAAGATACCAGAGAACGGGAGTATTTGAAGACTGTTCTTCATCGTATATACGGGAAGTTCATGGTTCATCGTCCATTTATAAGGAAGGCAATAAATAATATCTTCTACAGGTTTATATTTGAGACGGAACAGCATAATGGGATTGGTGAGTTGCTGGAAATTCTCGGGAGTATAATAAATGGGTTTGCAACACCAATGAAAGAAGAGCACAAGTTGTTCCTCGTCCGAGCACTGATTCCGCTCCACAAGGCTAAGTGTGTTGCTGATTTTCATCAACAATTGTCGTACTGCATTGTGCAGTACGTTGAGAAGGACTATAGATTGGCAGATATCGTCATTAAGGGTCTGCTGAAGTACTGGCCTGTTACTAATTGTAGCAAGGAAATTCTCTTTATTGGCGAGCTAGAAGAAATTCTCGAAGTTACGCAGCCTGCTGAATTTCAACGCTGCTTGGTTCCTCTTTTCAAACAAATTGGACGATGCCTCTATAGCTTCCATTTCCAGGTTTGACAATTTATTATCCTTCAAATATTTTGTATTCCTCCTCCGAGTTAAATAAACATGTTCATTGCACATAATGCTCTCAAATTATTTGGTTGATCCTTTTAATTTGCATACTGAATAGTATAGCTTTGTGAAGTTTTAACTTTTATATGGGATTGAAGGGAGTGCTAAACTTTTTTTTTTTGAAAATAAAGGGAGTGCTAAACTTGATTTATATAAAAAGTAAAAACAAAACACTCCAAGTGACTTAATATTATAGTGTGTCATACTTGATTCACCAAAGTATTAGTGCACAAGCTTGAAAGAAGAAAATGGCATCAGACATTGGTTAGGAGTGATGAAACTTTGAAATGGAAATATGCAGTAGATTGTGAAGTAATCAATCTAAGTTGGTGAGCAAGATGATGACACTAAGTCTGAAATTCTCATTTAAAGGAATAACTCAAAAGATAGCAATTGTTGTTAGAAACAAGTCTGGATTCATGTTAGCTTGTAAAAGTACCTTAATTAATTTAGACAATTAGACCATTTAGAAAGAGATACAAACTAGAAGGTATTGAATTTATACTTGGGGAAATAAGGTATAATGGTCTAACTTTTGTAGATCTTGGGGTAATTATATTCTGACATGATCTTCAATAATGGATGTGCCAGTGTAGTGTAGTGTTGTGTAGTATAGTGTAGTCACATTCTCCAGCTGTAGTCTTTTGAGTAAACAGGGTTGCCTTTAGATATCATACCTATACAGAGAGAAAAATGCAATCACCCAAAATTAAATACATGCAAACAATCGTGACATTTGTAGATGACATGGATGAACTAATAGCAAAGACAGTAGTGTTTCGTTTATAAGCTTTTCAGGTAATTTGCCTAAAGGACATTTAGGAGTATGGTTGTCCCTGCACTCGGGAATTTGGCCAGTGAACTTTAGAAATTGCTGTCTAAAGCCATGTATTTCATCCATCCTTTGGAACTTGGTTTTTGTCAGTTGGCTTTTTAATATGTCCGTGTAAATTCTTAAGAGTTTTCAAAAATATGACACCGCTATCTAAAAGTATTCATATACTTGGCAGGTTGCAGAGCGGGCTCTTTTTCTATGGAACAATGAGCATATAGTAGAACTGGTTGCGCTGAATCGGCGTGCTATTTTACCAATCATCTTTCAAGCACTGGAAAGGAATATGCAGGGTCACTGGAACCAGGCTGTCCATGGGCTGACCTCCAACGTCCGTAAAATGTTCCTGGAGATGGATGCTGAGCTATTCAAGGAGTGTCAAAGGAAGTATGAAGAAAAAGAAGCCAGTGCTGGAGAATTGGTAGAGCAGCGTGAGCTAAAATGGAAGAGATTAGAAGAAGCTGCTAAACGGGCTGGGGGATAAGACCATAGTCTTGGTCCATCATTTTTTTATTTATTTATTTTTGAGCTCTCTCATTCGCAGGCTTAAACCGCCATATACAGGAGTACGGTCTCTGTGCCAAAGGGGATTTTCTCTTCCGCTTAAACGAGACCAAAGGTATGGGTACAGGAGATTGTTTTTATCATCCTGTCATGACCAATTCAATATTTCTTGTTCAACTTGTCTTTCTGGATGAGCTCATTCTTTTACACTTTTGGACAACAATAATTTTACTGGTGATTTTCATTTTGTGATTGACGACCCTACCCTCATATTATCTAAAAGAGGGGAGAAATCAGTCCTAGGTTTCCTTTATTCATTCTCAGCTTCATAGGTTTTATTGTTGAAACTGAACACTAGATATTGAATTTTAACCACTTCTTCTTAAGTAATTTCCTTCACTGCTATCAATCATGCACAAAAAAGTGAGGCAATTTTGCATTTTCTTTCATTGCTTTTCTTCAAAATGACAATCATATTTTTCTTGATTTTTTACATAAATAATAATCACAATGTTAGTCACAATTGCCCAGCTCCATTGGAGCAAATGTACAAAACTGAAATAATTAGCACGGACAAAAAGACGGTGGTGGTTGGGGTAGGGGCAGGGGGCGATGCTTTAGCGCCGCTGCCAAATATCATCCCAAAGAAGTCGTCACCACTGCTGTGCGACTGGCTTGTGCTGGTAGTTGTCCCGCCTCCATACATCATGTTGTTGTCCCTGCAGTATCAATGGCGATATGGCATATTGCCAAATAAGCATGACAAGATGACAGAAACATAGCTTAGTTATCTTAATAGAAAACACTAATTAAAGAAAGATGCCAAAATGATTGTGCATTTTATATTTTTATTCTGTGACTTTGTGATAAGCTTATGATTGTATGATACAGATAAGCCCCTGGCCTACCAAAGAGTATGAACTTTGAATAGATCTGAAAGAACCATTTTTTTACTTGCTAGTATTGATCTGAAATAGGGTAGGAGGAGAAATTCAAAGAAAGTTGGACCATAGCTCTACCAAAGATAGATAGGTAAAGACAGCATTCTTTTGTCAGAAAACCTTAATAAATCTTATTTTGAATTTTGATAGATAATGACAGGTTAACAACATATTACCTAGTACATAGTTTCATTAAGCCTTAAAATCGCCTCAATTCACTAACCATTAATCGTCAAACAAGGCCATTATAATGTTCTATCTCACAACTAAAAGATAGCTGATAATGCCCGCACGAACTCAATTGATTCTTGAGTGGTAAATTGGTGCAAGGTGTTTGACAGGCGCAATGTGAAAGTTCCACTCAATATAATAGACTTCTTGTGGGCACTAGACACTGGACCGACCTACTGGGCTACTAAATCATCGTGGCACCCGAAAAGGGTCAATACAACTTGATCAGCTTTGAAGACTTAAAACCCCACTAATGCAACTATACAAGCTACAAGGTAGTTGATAGTTGTCTATACTAATGAAAAGAGGAAGAAGAGGGGCCCCCAATACCTCAAGCAATTATAGAGTTAAGGGATGTGCCCCACAAACAAGAAAAGCTGGCAAGCAAGAAATCCCTGAACTGAACCAATTAAAAGATAGCACACACAATACACCTAACATGACTTGGCCCCTTAGGTTTGCCCTATACACTCCATCTTCATCAGATAGCTGCTAGCCTATTGGTCATTTTCTTTTCTAGACAGAAGGACAAGGCTCCCACCCCCACTTGGATGAGAGGACTGTTTTTGCAGCATGTTAAAGCCATTATAATACCAGCCATCCTATGTGGGAAACAATGGGATTAGTGGTAATTCCCATAGTGTCCTAGCTTAGTCAAATCAGTAACATTGAAGAATGGACAAACCCCACTTTGGCTCTTCCCAAGGTTTATTTTATTCTCCATGCCCATAAATGTTTTTTTTTTTTTTTTTTTTGAAAACATGCCCATAAATGTTAAACTTCTATTACAAATAATTAATAATAGTACACGGTTACCCTTTCAGTCAAGTCTATCACACACGATCTTCTTAATGTGATTTAGTTCAATTGTGTGCTTTGTAGACTCTTCCACAAGAGTAGTTGAGTCTATCTCACATGATCTTCTTAGTGAGATTTGTCTATTGTAATTATGGGTTTCTCTTATTACCCAAAAATAATAGTACACAGCTCATGGGACATACTCAAGTGTGCTCCCGGGGCATAGGTCAATAGTGGAAAGGACAGAGTTAGTAAGGTAACTCTCAACAACATTGACAGTTAAGAGGTGGGGTTCAAATTCTACCAGTAACACAACTTGAAGTTAGATTCTCCATGGGTACCAATGTAGTGTAAGAAGCTCTATATCCCTAATTGACTTACATCCCGCTATTTACCCTCTCCATAAAACTTCTATGCGTAGAGCAATAGGACACTTTGGGATTGGAATTCAACCTTTTTTAGGATTTTCCAAAGGAGTTCTACTACATATACTTTATTTTTCTACTCCCCTACTCTTTAGGTGGCAATGAATGATTAATTATCTTCATCCGTCAGGAAAATGTCAACATCAACATTTTGTGAGAAAGGAGTAAAAGTTTGAGAATACAAGTACTATTTTTCCTTTCCAAAATGTTAAAAACAATAATTTTAGATTGGTGTGTAGTGGCAGCCTGTCAGCCTAGATTCTGCATTGCTCACATGGATCTGCAAGCATTATATTCCACTGTTCCCTAACCTTTGTTTCTGTCTCACAGTCTCACACTATAATTTTTAACGTTTCTTTTCATACTACGTTTCTCTTTCTTGAAATGGGCAACCGTGACTCTGAAAAGTTCAGAATAAAACCCACCAAACAGGGGCCCCCCACTAGGGCCCTCGAAACAGAAAAAAGACAACAGTGAAAAGACTAAACTGCCCTTGGCTCTGACACAATGACAGTTGTTTTCCCGTTGTAAAGTTGAGTGGGTGGGAAATGAAAATGAAAATGAAAATAGCGTTACGCGGAATCGTGGGTACCTGGATCCGCCGAGGCAGCCGGCGTTCATGGTGATCCGGTCGACGAGCTCCGCCGACTTCGGCTCCAGGCTGGAGGCCTTAGCGTATTGGCCGGTGACGCGCGCGCCGTCGCCGGAAGGCACGAAGAATGCTCCGTTTACCATTAAGTCCCCGTCCGTCCTCCAGTTCCAGTCACTCCATTCTCCCTCGCCTGTATCCACGCGCTTCGTCACCTGTCCCCACGCAAAACACCTTTTAACGCACTTTACGGCCAGATAGTTCCAACGGCGGCGCGTATACCACTCGCCACCGCTTTCAGACTACAAAATGGATTCTGTGTCTAAACCAATAAAAAAAATTCAGGAAAATGATGAGAAAAAAGTTGACCTCCTTAGCACTAGGGTCCGCCGGCGCTGTATACCGGTTGGCCTGGCTGTTAATTGTGGGGTTAGCGCTGCCGCCGATAGCATACATTTGCCATTCCGTGAAATCGTTGTTCACCACGTGTATATAACCCCGCCGGCACCGCGGCATCCTTTGCACTAATCCTTCCCCGAAGTAATTGAAAGCAATTGTTACCTGCATCATTTTTTTTCTTTGTTTAATTTTTATTGGATGAACATAAAAATTCACACTTACTATTCAAAGTATATGCATTGGATAAATCTCATGTCACTCTAGCTAGCAAAGAAACACAAATAGATAAATTAGTCTAAATTATTTATTGTTGTTGGGGTAAATCTCGTGTCACTCTAGCCAGCAAAATGACTCAAATAGTTAAATCAGTCTAGATTGTTTATAACGGATTAGTTCAAATCAAGAAAGCCAATTGACCGCGACTGAACTTGTAACCTAATCAACAAGTAAATTAGCCTAAGTTAACTCTAACTGATCAACTCAAAATAATAATATCAATAAGTTAATCCAACTAGGAGTCAAACTTCAACTAAGAATCGATCTTGTAACATTGTGTTACCAATAATTGATCAACTCAAAGTAATAAGGTTAGTAAATCGCTCTCACTAACGGTAGTTGAACTTGTAATGTTGTGATTACAAATTACAAAATCAAGCCCAAAGAAAGGGTAAGATGGTAAATTTGGTTAACGAGGCAAGGAGGCCGGAAAATAGGAAGGGTAAAATGGTAAATTTACTGACCTGCATGCCGGAGTCCGGCAAGTATTTATCGTCGTGTCCGAGTAGCATAACCTCATCGTGGTGGGAGAAATAGCTGTTTGAGATGGTGATGGCGGTGGACCCCATGATGGCGTCAACTAAGCCGTCGGTACAATGGGATAAAGCGCAGTGGTCGATCCAGATGTTTCTGGACCCGAATATGGAAATGGCGTCGCCGTCGGACTTGCTTCGGTACCCGACGTGGGTCGGGCTGGAGCGTATGTTCGTGTTGCCGGTGGGGACACAGTTGTAAATGTGCACGTTGTGGATGATGACGTTGCTGATGTACTGGAGCGTAATGCAGCCGCCGCCGGTGATGTGGACGTTGGCGCCGCGCCCGTCCACGGTCTTGTAGCTGTTGAAGATGAGCTCGTGCTTGAGCTTGATGGTCATGTCGGCGGCGAAGATGATCCACAGCGGCTCCGTCTGGATCACGGCGTGCCGGAGCGTCCCCGGCTTCGGCTCCACCGTGTCCGAGTCGGAGGAGTCGGAGACGATGTAGATCTTGCCGCCTTTCCCGCCCATTGCCGCTTGTCCGAATCCAATGCCGCAGTCGGCCAGGCGTTGCCGGTTGCTCGCCCAGTCCCCGGCGCACCGCCAGCAGTCGTCGATGGGGTTTCCGGTCAGGCATTGGTCCTTCTCCGTCGTCGACACCAACACCCTCCTCGATTCATTAACTCTCCTGTAATTTGCAGACCAAGTGTTTGTGAAAATGCCAGAGTCAAAAAGCAGGTTAAAATAGAATGAGAACCAGATCGGGAAATGCTTAGAACTCTAGAACTCAGATTGGAAATCTGCTATAGTGGGCAAAACCCATGTGAATCTGTAAGTAAGGTGTGTTTACAATGTGTGCACAAATTCTTCCATTTTTACCTCTGAACTTCCTGAACCACGGCTTCAGGGTAGGGGTGTTGATGGGGGAGAGTGAGGTTGAAGGCGGCGGCACTGAGAAACGGAGAAGACAATGAGGTAAAGAGACAAAACAGGAAAATGGTGGTGGAACTGGGAAGAAACATCATCACAATCAGAAGGTTGTTGAAACTTGATGTTTTGCTCAATTGTTCATGAATGTTTGCTAAAGATATGGGAGAATGTCGAGTTGCTTAAATAATCTATACTTAATAAAAAAAATTAAAAATCAATCTTTAATGGACTAATTGATGAAGAAGAGATTTTGGAGATGGAAGAGAAGGCCGAAGAGGAGAGACTGTTTTCTCTGTTCTCTCAGCTTCTTCTTCTTCTTCCCCTCTCTCTCTCTCTCTCTCTAAAGTTCTTTAGCTTAAATTATAATTTAGTTTGGATTTTCAGCTATCCAACGCTCGCCGCCCCCATAGCCCATTCCCACTTGGTCATAAATGAGGCATTTCATTTTTTTTTTTGAATGAATAAAAAAATACATAAGTAACGAGTAAAAAATTAAAATACAAATTAAAAGTATCTACTGCTATTTGAATATGCGGCTCCTGTAATGCTTGCATTGTTTTCTGACAAAATTATCGTCACAAAGAGATACATTAACCTAAATTGTTCAAAGATAATCAGCTCAAACCGAGAAAATTAATTGCATATAACTTATTGGCTCAAACTAAGAAAGCCAGCATGTAGCTTCTATAGAGAGTGAACTTAGGGGTGTATTTGGTAATCAAAATCGAAATGAGAATCAAATACTGGGTAATAGTAATATAGGTTTTTGTGAAAGTATTTTACATGTTTGGTAGTAGGGTGGAATTAGAATGATTATCCATGTTGATATTTGGTTGTGTATGACCTATAATGGGAATAAAAGTTTTAAAAATATAAAAATAATACACATTTCGTTATAAGATATTTTGCATGTTATCAGCTAATAGTGATGATTAGTTAGTTGACCAAATATTTCATACAAATCGCTAATGATAACGATAAATACGTGTATTGCGTAAAAGACCGTAATTTTGTTAATGGTGTTGAGGACCGAGTACAAAAGATTAGTCAAGCCAGTTCGACCAAGTATATAAAAGGTCCTTACCTCGGGATATCGGGCAGTGGGCCTTTAGACCTCCAAATGATTAGCTATTATTAGAACAACATCCAAAAAGTCCATCTCTCTTCATTAAATGCGGTATTTATAGGTGAGGAAAAAAAGACAAGTCTCGCCCTCTTGGCATGGTGAGCACGTGGAGAACATGCATAGGCCCAGCGACGTACACGTGGCGTGTCAAATTAGGTTCGTCGTTCATGATTGGATAGCTCAGCAGATCGGGGAGAGGGCAAGGTCATGCGCACACTACCATTCGGTCAGCCTGTAAGTCCACAATGGTGTCGCCTCTTACCCGACTTCCCAAGACAAATAAGAGATCGAGCCCGATCGGAGTCCTGATGAAGCTCGCGAGTGGTCGGTGAGCCGACCACTTATACCTTTAATATTTAAAGAGAGAATAATCCCTATCAGTTAATATTATGTGGTGATCAAAATAATCAATATAATCAACTACTAATTATTAGTTAATACAATCAATTATTAGCTAATTGTCAAAACACCTTATGATGCGTTCACACATGACACTTGAGACATTCCACAAGTTTTAGATGGATAATAATAGTCTATTTGGTTCATAGAAAAATACTTTCATAGGAGAATCTTTTTCCTCACATTTGAGAAGAAAAAGAAAACATATTCTTTGTTTGGTTGATGGGAAGTTATATAAATGAAAAATAAAATTTTTAAATTTGAGAAAAATGAATCCTTTACTCTCATTTGATATTTTAGTTTTCACAAGCTTTTGGATAAAAGTTACAATATGAATTAATATATTACCTATACATACCCAAAGGCCTTGTGGTCAAGCGGCATAGTTGTGGTTCTCCCAAGTGAGATAGGTTCAATCCCTGTTGAGGGTACATCGTAACAGAGTCAATAATATTAAAAAAAAATATTACCTATACATATTTTGATTTTGTAGAAACATTTGAATACTTATACTATTATTCTTAACAACCTATTTCTTACCAACCAAACAATTGAATTAATATTATAAAACAATGTCATAGACACTGTAATATTGTCTTACAAACAAATTCAATATAAGTCGTGTAGATTCTTTTTCATGAACAAAACGAGCAGTAAAATACAACATGTGTTTAGGGTTGGGGTCGGGCTTGGCCTCGTTGCATGTAAAATAATATAATTTGGTGTCAGGTTTGAAGTTAGTCAAACTTAATTTACATCTTTAATGACTTGATGGTGAATTTATGAAGTTCAAAATATAGTCGGACGAAATTAGTAAATATGTGTTATAAAAATAAAAATAAAAACACGTGTGGGGCATATTGACACTTTGGTAAAAAGGGAGAAAAGCTGGACGTGGGTTGTGTACTCAAATAAAGTTTCATTGTCTGCATTTCTCACTTTCCATGCAACGGTGAAAATGATGTTTTACAAATATTTATTAAGCTTTACTTACACACAAACTCAAGATAAGCAGTGTCATTTTGGGATTTTTTGCCCTTTTTGGGACCATAATTACCTCAATGATGCATGCATGTCATGACCTTTTCACTTCTAACTAAAGTAAAGGAAATGCAAAGTATTCTTTTTCTTATATCAAGTAAAATTATAGTGCTTTCTCTGTGTATCCATTATTAATTAGATTAAAAGAAAATAAATTGATTTATTTTTATTGTTTTGGATCAGATAGAGGGGTTAAACTCAATTGCTTTTAGCTATAAACTTCAATGTTGTACAAATTTGGTACATGATTTTTAAAAATTGTTACTTTTAGTCATAGTAAAATCCAAAATATGATATAAATGTATTGCTCTTTAAAGACTAATCTAGCGTGTGAGGATGCATCGCCTTTTTCAATTATAACTACCCGTGCGGAGCCAGAAATTTTTTTCAGTGGGGACGAAAGATTAAAATTAACGAGATATTTTGAAAAAAATGAAAAAATTTAGATACCGAATCATAACTATTGTTGACTAATGCTAAAAATTCTGAATACATCAAGATAAAAAATATTTAAAACAAAATATAAAACATAATTAATTTGATAAAATAGTTCATGTATTAAAAAAAAAAAGTTATTTTCTGTCACAGAATTCTCAAAAATAACTCACAAGATGCCATGATACTCAACCCTAAAGCACTCGATCTGCTTTCCATATCCTACACTGCTCTTTACCTTTTAAACCATGTTTTTTTTTTTTTGGAAAACCTTTTAAACCATGTTAGTTCTTCTTTATATATAGGATACATGAATTCTTTATGATTCCTTCAGATCAGAAAAAATACAGTTTGAGTTGTTGGTTTGAATGTCTAAAAAGGGAAGTCAAAAAATCCCATGTAAATCATTTCATAGTTTGGATTGTGAGTTATGGGGATCGGAGGTCCAACCCATAACATAAAGCATGTCTTGATCTTGAGGGGGGATGGAATCCTCGTCAGCAGATAACATTTTGTCTGCAGATTTTCTTATAGATAAGGTGTATTTGCCGACCAAATATATCTAAATAATAATAATAATAATAATAATAATAATAATAATAATAATAATAATAATGTGCTTATCATCACTCTCAATACATAGTTTATGTATAATTTCATTATAACCAAATTTTATATTAAATATATATGTTGCATTAGATGGTGTGGTTTCTCACAATTAAGTGTCATGCACAATCTTTTATATTTATTGATTTTCAATTATTGATTAGATGGTGTAAATTAAATAAACAAAGCCACTGTAATAAATAGTATAAATGTTGATTTTAAAAATTTATAATGTAATCTTCATTTTGTGTATTATGTTTTTGGATGACGATGAAACTATATAATCATTTATTCGATAGTGTGTACATTGAGTAAACTCCGTTCATGTGTAATAGATTGTAATTCACATATGAGAGATAAACTACAGTATGAAGGACTTATGCAATGAGCTTGACTAATAGGATATTTGCAATAATTAAACCCGAGACATTTTGATTTAATTTTTTTTTCTGATTTAAGAATTGTGTCCTACTATGGTATGTATAAGAATTTTTGTGTATTCTTTGACAATCCCATCAATGTGATAGGGAAACCTAGGACTAAAATACACAACGTTATATAAAAGAAAAGGGTCATTTGATTTGTTCTCTTCTGTGTTCTGTCTCTATGATTGAAATAGTTTAAAGATTGGGAGAGGAGAAGAAATAGTTTAAAGATTTGGAGCAATTTAATTGGGAATTGTGTGCATTGTCCAAATCATAACCGACCATTGTGTGGACTGTCGAGTATTTTTTATTTTTATTTTTGAAATACTCGATTAATTAAAATATTAAATTGCTACGAGTATATTTTATTTCTATTTTAATCCCTTAATATTATTTTCATTTTTTAAATTTTTATCATATATTTTAATTATTAACCTTAAAAATGTTTCAGTTTAATTTAAAATGTCTCGAGATTTTTTTATAGTGAATTTTACTTTTAATCTTTTTTTTCTTCAAAACGTCCTGTTGTACTTAACATTATTGTGGCATGACTGTTATTGTGGACGATTGGAAGGACACTTCACAAGTCTCTTGTCCATTCAAGTTGAGCTAGTCTCTCAACCCTGAAGGTTAGGATATGCACTTCAGAGGTTGGACTCGACCAACAACTACTAAAAATAAATCTATAATGTATTAAAAATGAATATTTAATATACTATCTAAAAATGAATTTTCAGTATATTAAAAATAATCATTAATTATAATAAAAAAAAGAGAGAATATTTATCAATGACCCACATTGTAATGTGACCAATTGAGCATGATCTACCATATAATTTGCGTATATTTGTAAGGTATGATATTAGGATCTTAAGCCGGGTCATTAAGTATAGCCCAATTAAATTCCATTGGAAGATAGCCATTCAAATTCAAGGAGAGACCATGTTTATAAGCCCATATTTTCAGCCCAAATTCCCATAAATAGGAAGCCCAAGAAAAGCCCAACAACTAAAACATTTATCTGCAAGTATATATTTAAAAGAGTTAATTATGAAAATGGTCATTTGATCATAGCAAAATATCAATTTATATATTTATTATTAATTTTTTTTATTAATTAAGTCTCTTAATTCTAAAAATTTTAACTAATTTGATACTACATTTATTTTGTCATTAGACATCCGTTAATACGGGATTAAATTGATAATTTTGCTATAGTCAATAGATTATTTCAGTAATGAACTTCCAGAGAAAATGGTTCATATGATGACCGAAATCATCTATATCAAAACTATTAATTTGATCCCGAATTAACGGGCATCTAACAACAAAATAAACAGAGAATCAAATTGATTAAGATTTTAAAAGCTGAGAACTGAATTGATAAAAAAATAATTAAACGTCAAAATGGTAATTTCGTTAAAATTAAGGGATATTTTTAGAATTAACTCTATTTAAAATTTCCAAGAAGTTCAAATAGACTGGGATTTTGCTTGGGTAAGTCGTGCTCTTTCCGATCGTAGCTCCACTCTACGCACAAACAATGTCAAACGCATAAACATTTATTACGGAGTGAGAATTAGGGTTCATATTGCGGAGTAAGAAATGGAAAGTTCTGCGACGCTTGATTCGGAGACGGCCGGGAATGCTGGAGGTAACTTCTCTGAAATTTCTTAATGAATGGCCTGATTTTAGTAGAATTTTTCTCAATTTGGTACTTTTTTTTTGCTGCTCCCTGGGCTTAATTTCCGTTAATTTCACTTTTTTTTTGGTCGAAATCCATGTAGTTTTACTTTAATTTTGATTGTTCTCGAGCCTTTTCAGTTAAGTTGGTGATGTATGCATTGCGTTGCGAAAGATTGCTTTTTGAAAATAATTTCTGTTACAAATCATCTTTTTGATTCGAGGGAGGATTTGCAGGTCTGGAAGTTTATTGTTTTGAGGAATTAAGATAGCTGCTCGTAAAATCTAATGTTGATTATCAATTTTTGTTTTCTGCATTAATGTGCCAGCATTATGTTTATATATATATATTGGTTGTTCTGGAATTAACTTTGATATATGCTTGAACTAAGAATTGTTGAATTCTGACATGATTAATTGCTTCATGCATTATGTCAGCTTCTTTGCAGTAGTAGCATTGTAATCAGAAAATGTAAAGAGTGTTCTCTTCTTTTTAAACAACTTGGGTTTTATGAGACTGGTATTTGGTGTATGATTAAGACTTTTCTTTTTATATTTAAGAAAAACGTAAGGTGCCAGAAGCAGCAAAAACTGTTATTGGCAATGTTGCAAGGAGGAAGCTTGTGGATATCAGCAACGTGCCACAAAAAATGAGGCCATCTAATGAAAATGAGAAGTTGAAACATATCCCAACTGAAATGAAAGAGTTAATTGAAAAGCTTGAAACGGTAATATCTTTACAATTGTAAAGTTGTAATAGTGTATTGCCCTTCTTGAAATATACCGTATATGTTTTCGGGTTTCAGCTAAGCAGATGATTATCTGTTTTTATTTTGCAGGAAAATAAGGCATTAATGAATGCACTAGTGGAAAGAGTGTATCCTACTATTCTTAAAATTTGTTTCTTATGTTGGCTTGTTATTATTATTTTTTTTTGGTGAAATGTAGAGAGTTGTAATTGATTTGTTAATCTTATTTGATGCTTTTAGTTTCTTCTGATCATGAAAAGATTTCCATGACTATTGTCCAATAGTAAAATTATTGAAATGAGTGGAAGCGAGATACAGAGACTCAGGGCTACTCTGCAGAAAATGCAGCAACAAAACCATCAACTTGCACTATCAAACACACAAAAGCTTATGGTTTGTTTTCATTTTTTCCTGTGTTAAAGTTGGGTCAAAATTCTTATAAATCCAACTTTCTGACTTTATATGTCTATTTTGTTTTTTCTTTTGCAGGAACTAAATTTATGTAAAGATAAGGTAAACATTTGAGGTGCCTTGTATCACACTGAAAAATGATCTAATCCTGGAATCTTATTAACCTCGAGCTAATGCATATATATATTTGGTTGATGCCAGCTAAAAGTATTAGAACATGAGCTTGGATGCAAAAGTAGTTTGCTTAAAGCTATGAAACTAGAAGCTGAGGTTGGTCTAGTAATATTTTATCCCATTCAGTTTGATGAGAAAATTGTCATACGTGTGACTAACTTTGTATCTTCAAAAGTGTCATAAGGAGAAATCACAGAGAGAAACATCCCACAATTTAAATGCTGAGGTATGGACCAAACCAATGAAAATGTTTGCTAAAATTTTAAGAAACGGCGTTAACATTCTTTACGTCTCTGCTTCACCATCTTCAGGTGAAACCTATTAAGTGCGAGGACACAGGGGATGACTTACAGGAAGAGGAAGATAAAGTTGATAGTGAACTTGACAATGCCAAAAGGCGACGACAGTCAAAGAGTGAGTGTAACTTTTGGGTCTAAAAATTAAAGGCTAAAGTGTCATTTAGCACCATGAACTATATCCAATTATTCATGCCGCACTCTGAACTTTAATATCGTATATATCAAGCCACAAACCAAAAAAAAAAATCATCTAGCCAAAATTAAATTTTACTTCAGCAACAATTTAGCTTCTTGCACTTTCTTTCCCACTGTAGGTTGGAGACCTTCTAAACACGCTCAGCCCCATGATAATGCAGCAAGGAAAAGGTTTGTCTTTGATATTAAGATTTATATCCTGTGAACTGTGATTATAGCATTCGGGTTCTTAGAATTTTGTAGGAGGAATCGCTTTTCTTGAGAGTTTTTTTTTCTTTTCAGGCTTTGTGTAAGAAGGCAATCTGCCAGGCTTAAGCGCGAAGAAATTAAAGCCGAAGAAGATTTGTATCCGATAGATGATGCCAAGCATTCAGTTCATCAACAAAGTAACTGTGATTCTATCCAGGAAAATAGTTCGGCATCTGCTTGCACATCATCAGACAATGCTGAAAGCAATCCTGCTTCAGAAAACGAAGCCAGGGAATCAAAACGACCATCTCTAAGCAGGCCCTCGAGGCAAGCAGCAAGGAAGGTCCAGTCTTACAAGGAAATCCCGTTGAATGTTAAAATGCGAAGAAGTGAATGAATGGAAGGAAGCATAGAACATGTTTACAAAATGTTTTGCTATTTTTATCTGGTTGCATTTTGCTCAATCTTTCAGCCAACAGCACCCTGTCATAGTTGGAGGTGAACCCCACTGGCCAATCCTCAATATCATCTGCTGAGAATTGAAATGAATCTTAACTTTTATGGTTTTTTTCCCCTCTATTGTACATTGGTGGAAACAGGGAGGATCACATGTAAATTGTTGTGTTCCATAGACATTTGCTAGTGCAAATTGCAAATGAAGAATATGAAAGTTATCAACACATTTCAATCTTTGGAGTTCCTAGGATGATGATCGGCTAGAAAATAAAAGGAAAATAAGTGAGGCCCTATCAAGGTATAAATAAACTGCGAATTGAAGAAAAATTGCAAAGAGAAAAATGCAAAAAATCTAATTTTGGACCAATATAATCACAAATACATATACTAAATATTAGGCCAGGGCGGGACTAGGGGCCCCCAAAATTTTGGGGCCCTGTGAGGTCGCACATCTTGCACGCCCTAAAATCCGGCCCTGATATTGATTTTTCTATACTAGGAGTTTGAACTTCCGATCTTTTGACATCTTTTAAGGAACTAGAATGCACAGCCACTCACGCTAGTCAAACTAGTTAACATAATTATTACAATATCCTCAACGGTTGTAAAAGAACCCATGAATACTTACAGATGCCGAATAGTTGCAGTGATAAGGTTACAAAACAACAGCCTACTATTATATTAAAAAATTCTCTCAATGTTTATCAGTTTGTTACAAACTTACAATGTTTAGCCTCTAAACTATTAACAATTTGATTAGTCGTTATAAGAATTTTGTTTGTTTCTACAAAAAGAAAAGTTGTATTATTTCGAGGAGAGTGCTGAACAATATCTCCCTCGGATTGCATTACGGCCGCTAATCGTGGCGGCGCGTGAGCGGCGGTAGAATCTTCGGAGGGTTTCACGTCCAAGGAATCACAATCATATTAATACGAGAAAATTGACACCCCGAGGTTAAAAAGGTCTACCCGCCTATCAAACTTTCACATATTCACATGCAAAAAAAAAAAAAAAATTTAAGTGTAACATAATTATCGTACCAAAAAAAATTATAAATTTAATTTTTATCGATAACTTCTAAATTGAGTATCTTGTTATGATTTTTTTAATACAATTTATTTCTTTTATACGTAGTATTATTTATGAATTATTATACAAAAGTATGATTTACTCAATATGCACACAAGTTACTTCTTAAAGATAAAAAATAATAACAATAAAAAAAAAAAAGGGGGGGAGAAAAGTGAGAAGTGAGTACATAACGACAAGCAAAACTGGATCCAAAACTGAGGATGCACATCGTTTTCTCAGACTGTTTAGAAACCGTGTTTCTGCACGAACCAAAAGTTCAGACCAATAAAATATATCGCAATATCTTCTCATGACTTTTTAGAGTCAGACAAAAACAAAGAAAAAGATAAAAGAAAACCATCCAGAATAATGAGTATATATTACTCCGTATTATTATTATAATATAATTTTTTCAAAAAAAAAAAAAAAAACATCATGATCATCTATGCCAGGATTTTTACCCTGGTAAGGGCACATTATCCACAAAATGCATGCTGCATGCAGCTATACAGTGGACTTTTATATATATATATATATATATATATATATATATATATATATATATATATATATATATATGAGAACAAGTTTTTTTGGAGATAAATATGTATCAATTTTAGCCTTACATTTAAAAAAATTAGACGAATTTTATCAAATTTTGAGAAAAAATAAAATTCGGTGACATTTTCAAAATTATCACCAACTTTCCAATGCAAACTTAACACTAAAATATGCAATTCTCATACTTTTTTTTTTTTTTTTTTTTTTTTTTTTTTTTAGGTTTGCACATTTAGTATTAACATTTTGCATATTTTGTTTGATAATTGCATTACATATATTTTTAATTCAACGACTTAATTACACAAACTAAATAAGTTCAATGACCTATTTAATCACTTATTCAATCTCTATAATACGTAATGATATATGTTAATTGAATTATAATAACTCATTGCTTATAAAAAAAATAATAAAGAATATACAGGGTTTAAGGCCAATTTTCATTGATGTATCTAAAAATTCAAATCTTATTTATATTTTATATTTATTTGTTAATTGTTTTGCAAATTTTAAATTTGGCGCCAAAGCTTTATGCTTTCCGCCAAATAATAATGCCACTCAACTCAAGATGTTGATGTTTTAAAAAAATAAATAATTCAAAAAAATAAATATTTTTTTTAAAAAATAAAGAAGATGACAAATTATTTGTAAAAAAGGTGTGCTTTACGCCAAAATAATTCAAAAAAATATGATGGTTCATATGTCCTTGTCACCTTTGCCCTAAATAATGCATGTCAATTCATTTTCAACCGACACAAATATTTACACATGCATGCTACTCCACTTTAAAACTAATTATACTACCAATATATTAAAAAAGGAAAAAGCAAAATAATTTTTTGTTAAAAAAATATATTTATATACTCACTTTTCATTATAGCTTAACTGAATGACGGTTAATAAGGTGGTATATGGTTATAACATGTTGAATGACTGCCCATTTTTAAGGTTGTCACCTGTGTGAGGGTTCCCATGTGTTGCATTATAAGGTTTTAATTATGTATTTTGCCACTCACTATGGTTCATCCCATCAACCCATTATGTTGTTGTGAATGAATGTGAATGATGGTTGCAATTCTAGTCAAATATGGGAGTTAGTTAGGAAAAATGGAGATAATGATATGAGGCTTTTGTATTGACTTGTTTTTAAAGTGTGATTATAATTGTTAACGAGTTTGTTTTAAATTATGTGATAATTTTTTGTAGGAAAATGTTTTTTTTCCCTCATGAATTTCTCCTCATATTTTTCTTGTCCTGAAGTGACTTTCATTCATTGGGTATTTATGAATTGGCTGTTCTCACCACTAGTTAAAAATGAATTTAGTTATCCAATTAAATAATATTATATTAGAACAAACTCAACTGTCAATTTTTTTTTTTTGGCCAAGTAGTGTGAAAGAGAGAGGGAGGAAAAAAAAAGGAGAAAAGAAAACAGAGAAAAGAACAAAAAAAAAAAAAAAAAAAAAAAAAAAGAAGCGTTCAACGTGCCCAACTGGCACATGCAGTGGGCACTGGTGCGCGAGATATGCACCAACTTGCCCCCTCTCTCTCATTTCTAAATTTCGCGGGACCATAAAAACACAATTTCTTGCAACATATACCATCTCTCCTCTTTCCTGCCCTTTCTTTCTTCCACCTCCTAAAATATGTAAACCATTATTATTGGGGTTGATCTTAAAAGGAAAAATATAAGATGGGTGTATAACATTATTATTTTCTGTAATATGGCATTACTCTCATGCAATGTGATTATCGACATACCATCTCCTCGTAAAGTATTGTAACTTTCACATATCTTCTCCTCATAAAGTACTGTAACTTTCAGATATTTTAAATTTATCCTTTGTTGTTCCAATGTGTTTGCTATGAATTACAACTAGTTAATACTATAAAATCTAGCTTTAAAAAAACGTGAAATGGGTTAAGGCATATCACATTTCATAAACCAAACAATAAGAATAATGTAAACTTTGTTTTTTTTCTTTTTAATTTTTTTTTAATTTTTAGTAAGAGTAGTGTAAAATGTACTTCAAAACAATAAAATGGTTATAAACACATAAAACGAGTTGGGTCAAGCGAGATCCGAATGGTATATATTATATATAAATCCTCACTCGATCTAAGCTTATCATGTGTAATTTGAAAACTTGTCACTGATCCACCATCCACAGTCACTTAAAAATGCAAATTATATTATAGACCGACAGGGTACACATTGTTCTGTGGACTCTGGTTAAAAATAAACAACGTCGCTTTTTTTTTTTTTTTTTTTTTTTTTTTTAATAAATTAGTGTAGCCTTCTTTTTTTTTTTTTTTTTAAAAAAAATTTTATTTTCATTTGGTCAACATTTATATTTGCATTAGGTACATAATATATTAATTGTAGGTTCATAAATTTATATTTGAAAGTACATAATATGTGAACTATAAATGTATTATATCAAATAATTATAGCATTGTTCTAAGTTCATAATATGTGAATTGTAGCCTTCTAGGTAAATAAACTTAAAGGTAAAGGTTAATAAATTGAGTGTTTGACATGTAATCATGATTATGATACAATTTTAAGAGATATTTTGTTGAAAATTAGTATTTTTTTTTATTATGAACTTGAGGTATTAATTTTGTAGTTAGCATATTATGTACATGTAATATGTAATATCAATATTGTTTCTGATTGTGCCAAAAAAAAAAAAAAAAAAACACACACACACACTAAGGCACCGTTTATATAAGTTACGAAATTAAATGGCGTCATTTTGGACTAGGATGGACCATGATCCTTGATATAACACCTGACCTAAAAATACATAATTCCTACCCTATAAAATGGATTCTGATAAATACTTAAATTTGGGTTATAATTCTCATCCCCTAATTTTGAGCATTGCCAAGCACCTTGTACTCAGATGGGATGTACTGACTCTCTCATATGGGAGGTCATGAAATCGAGTCTTAGTGGAGGCGGTATTGACTCTTTGTGCTTCAATAGGTTGAGAAAGTATGGACGAGCAGATACTACAATGTAATAAAGTTAGTAACACTAAAATTTTTTTTTGACAAGAATCACAACAATCGAGAGATGAGATTTGCAAGCGTTACTAGGGTATTGGTTTAGTTGTTGATGAGAAACTTGACTAAAGATTTGCTTCCAGCAATAACGTGCAATTTGATTCCTACCACAAATATTAAGGTTTGAGTTAGACACTTAGACTCCTTATACATGCACGCACAAAAAAAAATGTACAATTTGGTGTTGAGTCTCAAAACTAAATCGGCTTCTTCATAAGTGTAGAGGTGAGTTGATATATAGTTAAGAATGTATATATGGAAACAGTCAGAGGGAAATTAAATATAAACTTCTACACTTTTGGCCACGATTTTCCCAATTAATTAGTCCTCATCACATGTAGGCTGTGTAGCAACTTTGAAATAATTCAATTTGTTAAATTGAATTTCGATTCTTTCGCATGTTCCTATTCTCAGTCCCATTCATATCTTTATTCTATTTCACGGTAAATTTCTTGTTCAAAACATGAAAGCCATGGTGCATATATGGTTGTCGGGTAGGCCGGTAGGACGAATAGTCAGAATATATTTTCTTTATAATACAATCTCTTAATAGTGAGACATTACTGATATTGCTTTAAAACTCATTTTGAGATTTGATTTGCAATATTCTTTTTACGTTCCGAGAGCCTTTATGCTATACAATTTAATTTTTTTTTTAAAGTTGAATTGTATTTATACTAATGCAAATTAAACATGCATCCCTTTCAAATATGAGACAAATGATTCTTAAAAGCCTTCTGAAACTTCATTTTTCCCAATTCGAAAGATACACTTCGAGAAATTCTTATTCACCCATTATTTTGAACGTATAATATATCAAATTCATCATTTTGACTAGGAGAATCCGAATCCACTTTAACCTAATCCAAATTAATTAGGAGTTAACCTAACTCAAAATTATATACTTCAAAATGGTCATTTTAAATGCCATGTTTAGATAATTTTTTTTTAACTTTTATTTTTATAAGGTGATGGCTTTTGTCTATCACCAATAGAGACCGTTAAAACTCATATCACATTTGTGTTGCATGTGTGGAGCATGCATGTTAGTCAATAAAAAAATTATAATTTATAATTTTAAATTACTAAAGTCTTGTCGATGCACCAAAATTTGATCAATAGTATAGTATTCTTGTCAACAATTGAAAGATTAAAATTATTATTTCATATAAATACATGAACAAAAAAAAATATTTTCCCTAATATTTACTTTAATTAAATAAATTATTAATTTTATATCAATTAAATTATTGAAATTCCTGTGTAGATCTATACAATATTTTTCATGCTTTATTTCATTCTCACATGTTAGGGTTCAATTTAAATATCTTACGGAAATTAATTTTTATCCCATTATGTTTTAAGCCAAGAATAATTTTAAAAAAGAAATGAAATAAAAAATCAGTGATATAAAAAGTAATTTTTTCCCATTAATTTTAAGGCTAGAATAATTTTTATTCTTTTTAAAAAATAATGAAGTATAAAATCAGTGGTATAAAAATTAATTTTTATCCCATTATTTTTAAGGCTACAATAAAAAAAATCAAAAAGAAGAAAAGTAATGAAGTATTAAATCAGTGGAATAAAAATTAACTTTTATCCCATAGATTATTTTTAAGGCTAGAATAATTTTTTTTTTTTTAATAGTGAAGTATAAAATTAGTAAGTGTCGTAACAAATACGGGAGATGACTGAGTAAATATTGTTTAATTAATGCTTTATTACTGTCTGGGCGTGAGAGTTAAGTTATACTAACAGCTAATTAATGTGAAACAATTTATGCATGGTTGAATTGAAAGAGGACTTATGTATGACTATAGTAATATGAATACCTAAATTTTCTTTGACTACAGGACCCGAAAGAAATTGGACTAATAAAAGCTAGACTCATAAAAACGAGCACCCATTTATAGTCAATCGCAGATAATATAAAATATTCCCTTAACAACTAAATTTAAAGATTCGTTAGTCATCGCATAAAAACCAAGAGCCAGTTTAGTATGGCGCTCGTAACTACAAAGTTATAAATTTGACCTTTAAATGGATAATTTATTGACCTGTTTGATTTGAGCCAGTTAATTATAGACAACATATGGTGTGGTTATAAGGTGTGCACATCCTTGAAAATGGTTGCGGATTTTCGTCGTCACTCAAAAAGAAAAGAAAAAGACCAGAGTTTAGTGCACCACACATTTGTTGATAGTACAAGTTTGAAGTGTCTATATAAACTCGCCCTCAAAAGGCGGTGAAGTCTCTTATCCCGGCCACTCGACCCCCCACACTATATCTCAATTGGACAATTATAGAGGGATAAATCAGGACGACTTGGTGGCATCTCAGGTGAAAAGACCATTTATGGTGTCCACAAGGAGCCTACCACATTGGGTGTGAAACTCTCACACGATTCTCAGAGCTCGATCCTGAATTTTCACCCCTAATCTACTACTAGATTACTTGAATACAACTGAGGTGTACATGCGTGCCTGTATATATAAACTACGAACATTGAATGTTGTAGGGTAGAAAATTTGACAAGATACCTATGTACGTTTGCATGCATGCATCATATATTCATATCCATCCAGCTGGAACTCATGATTCATTATTAAGGTTAAGAAACATCCAAGAATTGGACATGCATATATGTTTGTCTCCAATGTATGTTAATCTGTTGTGCACACACGGGCACATGCAAAGTGTACGTTGTAGACTTTTCGGCTCAAGGAAATTAAATAAAAGGACAAAGGAGTTAGAACTGGCAACATGGTGTCATCAAACATACCAAGGCCAAGCCAAGGATGGTGAATTGAATTGAATTGAATTGAAATTGATATAAAGCAGATCGAGTGGAATGTAGATGTTGTGATGGTGAAAAGAAATGAGAATAGCTAAAAGTGTAACTCCACATTGCTACGTGTCAATAGAGAAGCAAAAGTAAATATAGATTGAATGACTCGTATTATGAATTTTACTGGTAAAAAAAGTTGGTAATTTTCAATCACTTTAAAGTGGTTAAAACCCTAGATTTTTTGTTATAAATGAACATCTTTAGAGATTAAAATAAAATTGTCTTATTTTTGGCTGCCAATTGAGAGTGGTCAATAACACTTACCACCAAAAAAAAGTTGATAGGAAATTTTGGTTGGTTAGATCTATTGGAGGCAAATTATTGTGTGGACAGTGCTATGTAGAACATAACAAAAAATACATTTTTAAAATATTAAAAGTACATTATTTGTGTACATTATACAAAATAATTAATGTACTTTTAATACTCAAATAATAGATTTTTTTCTTAATACAATGTACATTTTTAATATATTAAAAGTACATTCTTTGTATATTGATTGTACATACATTATTTAATAGTATAGTTCATACAGTTATGTCCACCATGATCCACAGAATAATTATTGATCATTTTGGTGTTTCTCTAATTTTCAATAACAACGGCCGCTAATTAAACACGTTTAATGGTTTTTCTTCTTCTTTTCTTTTCTTTTATTTTTTTCCCTTTTGTTCTTCTCCCTCTCTCTCACTTGCCAATAAAAAACTTTGACACAAAAATTAGACCATTATTGAGAATATATGGTCTTTTATGCATGTTGTGAGATGTAGTCCAGGTTCAGGTGCTGTGCATGCATTGTGTGTTTTCAATTCGTTCATGAAATCTAACAATTATTTAATATTTTCCAAATTAATCTTATCTCATCTTTCATATTTTGCTTGCGTATTTAACTTTCCATTTTTCTCTTTGGCTTTACATTATTGCCATGTGACCATGCATGCATGTGGTCATGTTTCACCTATTTTGGGAGTTTTTTTTTGCCATGAAAATATAATGTAATTAAAAATAATTTATCAATAAATTTATTAATTAATCATTTTTATGAATAAATTCAGTATGATAATTATATTAAATAATGTATATATTTCAATTCGTTCTTTTCTTACTTGGTGTTCTTTGTTACATAATAATTGTTTACTATCTCGATGCGAGAAAATTAACATGGGTCTGAATTAATTAATCTAATTGAAAGATTAATGATAAATTGAATATGAAGACAAAGATCAAGTTCAAATTAAAAGAGACAGAAGAGCTTCGTATTGTACTATTATAGATATTGAATGTATGAGTATTGCAATAATATAAAGTGCAAGAATATAATGAGACTAAGTGTGTATTAACCTAGACATGAACTACTTGATTATTTATACTAGCCATCTAACAATCTCTGCGCAAACTAAGCATCTCCTGCAAGACTTAGTCATTACTCATTATCTAACAACCACACCGTCGCCAACCCTAGGGTCCTATAAGTGACTGTGTCCCATGCCAACCCCAGGATCGAGAGTCCTCATGGCTTCCGCTTCCTCATGCGACCTTCTTGCTTTCAGGCTACACTTGTTCGTAACGACCTCATTTGACTCCAAACACTTCGACTTAACGGTCTGAATTCGCCACGATTAACCCCATGTGTCGATGTCAACCTCAAGATCAACCCTAGGATGTCCTCGGGTTCACTTTGTGGGTCAGCTATCAGTCCACATGCTTCGCTCTAAGTTCATGCCATGCTTGTCAAGCTTAATTAAAAGCTTAGACTGAGTCTAATATATTCATCACTTGACATGGTTAATCTATTATTTAAAACACATAAGTCTTTAGGTAACATTAGAGTTATATTATACTCCGTATATAAACATATGATTAACTAGAAATATGAAGATAGAGAAATTAAAGTAATGTACAACAAATTGATTAATAATACAATTATAACTAATAATGAATGATGCACCTGGGTGAAACTAATCCAATCAAACCTCAGTAAGATTCCTTTCAGGGGTGACTCTCTTACAATGATATGATGTTGTTGCATACATGTGTTTAATACATTGACCTCATATTTAAGCGACTTAAATACAACGACTGCATGATTTATATATAACTAATATAATGTAATTCGTTTTTCGTTAATTATCATTCAGTGAATTTGTTACACGTTAACACATACACTTTCATATTTTATATGAAATGACATATAAATTATCATTATACATCTTTAGTAAGTAATTTTTCTTTAACCGAGGAATTGATAAAACAACATCATAAACTTTATTCTCCATAGAAACAAATTAAATATATCATGATAATTAAATAGTTAAATGCTAACTAGCTATATCGTTAAGAAACAACTAAAATGGCAGTATGGCACCTAAAGGAGTGATCGAGTGGGTGGAGCATGATTTTTGTAATCTAAAGTCACAAATTCGATCTATTATTTCCAACGCCCCAGCCTCTTAGTCAAGTCCGTAGCCCAAATTATTTTTAATATACATCCTTAGATAATAATTGTGAAATTACCTCATAACCCAAGAGAAACGAACAACTAAAATGTTTTAAATATTTTTATCATAAAGCAAATATGTGTAGGGTGGGTACAAGCTGTCTGGTTGGCGGTCATTGCCTAATAGGATATAACTTCAGTTCATTTGCATTCACATTTTATGTGTCACACATGCATATTCTTTTTAGCAATTTTTAAAATAGCTGAGTGCCTGAGTAATATATTCACCTAATTATTTAGTTGGTTCAATATTCTTTTTATAAAAATATATAAAAATATTCAATCAAACATATCATGAAATATTTGCCCAATTTATCATACAAATGCACGTACAATGCAACGAAAAATATTAATTCTACTTTATTTATATATATATATATATATATATATATATACACACACGCACACGCGCGCACACACATTAATACTATTGTCACGTGTGAATTTAAAAAAAAAATAGAGAGAAAAATAAGTCACTTCCTAAAATCAATAATTAATTAATACATGGCTAAGAAAACAGAAAAGATGGTACGTATTATACAAACTCATAATGCAATATATACTTTGTAAATTGTTAATTCTACTGAGTTTTGCTCCCTTCTCCAAACTCACGAATTAATTATAAGTGGGTTAAAAGTCAAAAAATGGAAAAGAAAAAAAAAAAAACTACTCCGTAATTAAGATGGACTCTTAACAGTAATATTAATTTGTCTATTGAGTTTTTAAAAATAAAGTAAAACTTATAGTAATTATAATTCGAAGGCAAAAGTTTGTGTGAGACCGTCTCACCGTGATACGGGTCGGTACGGGTCGGATCAAGATGTAAATGTAACAATTATACGCACAAATGTCATACTTATATGCTCAAATGTAATACTAATCAGGAATAAAAATTTTGTTATTTATAAGGGTAAATATAATACTTTTAAGGGAAAATATAATACTTTTACATTTCGATTTAAAAGTATTACATTTTTCCTAAAAAGTATTATATTTTCCTTATAAGTAAGGAAAACTTGTCAACATTACTTAAATAATTCAATAATCAAATTAGTTGAAAATTGAAATTAAAAATTAAAGGCTATATTGACAATTGAGTGACCAAAATGATAATTTTCTCTTTAAAAAATGGGTCACACTTGTGTGAGACCGTCGCACGGATCCTTATTTGTGAGACGGGTTGGGCCGGGTTGAATCAACATGAAAATGTTATACTTATATGCGCAAATTTCATACTTATATGGTCAAATGTAATAATAATTAGGAATGAAATTTTTGTCACTACTTATAAGGCAAAATGTAATACTTTTGAAAAAAAAATATAATACTTTTAAATCGAAATGTAAAAGTATTACATTTTCCCTTAAAAATATTACATTTACCATTATAAGTAACAAAAAATTTATTCATAATTAGTACTCCGTATTATATTTGATCATACAAGTATGACATTTGTGTGTATAAACATCACATTTTTATATTTGTCCGACTCAACCGACCCATCTCACAGTGAAACAGTTTCACACAAATTTTTGGCTTAAAAAATATGATTAAATATCATAATTTCATCATAGTCCACAAGGTTACATTTTTATACCTCAAAAGCCTCAAGGCCAATAAGATTTAAGTAGGTGGGTCCCATGAAAGACTGGACCCACACGCCAACGCGTGAAAAAACATGCCCCCCACCCCCACCCCCGCCCCCGCCCCCACCCCCTATGGCCCTATTCCCTTAAGTATTTGGTCAAAATAGAAGCCGTTATTCTTTTTCCTTCAAAGGCGACTTTGTTCACCAAAAGCTTTTCATGCGGCCCCCACCATTTTGTGCTCTCTAATAATTTCATTTCATATTATTATTGAATTTCAAATTAATTAATTAAATAAATTGCCTTAGCTTAATTTGAGCAGATAATAATTTATTTATGCTACTTGAGACTGAAACATTTTTTAAAACAAAATTGTAATTATTTCTTTTAGATTGTCAAAATTTGTTTATTATATGAAAAAAATAATCAACCGTAATAATTAAACTGAATGTACTAATACTACATTTTCTCAATGTCATAGAGAAATAACACCATAAATAACTCTTTTTGAGACAATTCTAATCAAGTTGATCGCACACTGAACTTAGTAATCACTAATCACGCGGGCTATAACCCTTCTTAGTTTAAGTTGATCAACTATGTGCAATTTAAGTTAGGCACCTTTGAGTAATAACTACGAGTTTTCACATAAATCAAAGAATAATTAATTTTTAATTATCTAATTTGAATTAAGTACTCATCATCACTATTAAGTTCATTGTCAGCATAAATATTTATAGAGAAGGTAAATAATAAAAGTTTATAGAAGCCAAACTGAAGGTTCATTCTAACAAAATATGAGTGGTGTTGTGTGTTATCTTATGGTGTTGCACATAACAAACTGACAAACAGTTATAATATTTAAAGTGACAGTTGGTCATGGTAAAGTAACTTATTAGTAGCTTTTACCTATATAGTACTATCCTCTTTACCTTTGAAAGAGCTAGCTTTTGTGTGTGTCTATATATATATATATATATATATATATATATATAGAGGTAACCCCACTTATTAGTTCTATGTAATAGCTCGTAAGTAATATAGGAAGGGTAAATCGTACTATGCAGACTAGATGCGATAAATTTGACCGAGAGAGTGTTGATAATAATTGAACTCATGACTTTTAAGTACGAGAATTATATTTCAATTCACACATTCAGCCACAGCTTCTTGGGCAAAGCTTGCTTTCTTAATTGTAGGAATAATACTACCTTATTTTTTTTAATGCTGCAAACTAAACCATATTATTTTTTAGGAAAATTAGTTAAATAAACATCTTAAGCTGCTGAGTGAGGAGTACATTTGAGACTCCTAATTGAATAAAACTTCAATAAACTCCTTAAATCGTCAAAAAAAAAATGCAATTGATTCCAAATACTACAACATATTTGATAGGTTATATATGGAATCTAGTCAAAGCTAAATTAGTTTTAATATATTGAATAAGTAAGTTTTTGAATTCAATTGTAATTTTTTTTTTTATAAGTTTAGAGGTTGGACGAGACTTCAATTTTTTATTTTTTTTTTAAATTAAAAGTTCAGTTTGATGAGAATTACATTTTTTTTTTATGTGGTCGATTGAAGGGCTACGAAAACAGATGGGAGGATTGTGTTCTTTGGCAGGACTTGAGAATGTTAAATCCAATAGGTTCTTCGGTTGTGGCTGATGAGCAATGGAGTCCCCTCTAATGGGGAGACTAAAATGTCATGTTGATGCAGCTGTGTTTGGTGATAGGGCTGGCTTCAGAGCAGTGGTTTGTGATCATAATGGTGCATTCGTGGCTGGGAGTCGACTTGAGTGCGGGAATGATCCCTACTTGGCGGAGGCAATGACTGTCAGAGAGGCTTTGTCTTGACTTAAAGGTCTTGGTTGGACTAATATAGATTTTGAATCTGATTGTTTAAATTTTTGTACTGCTTTTAATTCTTTAACTTTGGATTTATCGTGTGCTGGTTTGGTTGTAAAGCAATGTCATCTCATTGTTAGCGATATGGGCACTGTTGTTGTGCTGGGAGGTCAACAAATCAGGTGGCTCATGTTTTGGCTAGGACAACTGGTCCTTCATATGTTCTTGTTTGGTGGGTAGTCTTGCTTTCAGATTTCAATAATAGGGTGCATTTCTGACCCAGTAAAAGCTATATGAGTTTTTAAAAATTTTGATTAATAAGTGATTGTAAAGACCTCTTGTGCATAGAAGTATGCATTCGGTAAAAACATGAAATCACTTAAGCAATTCAAAATTTATTTCGTTAATTTTTAGATAAGTTCATGAAATCCAAGATTTAATAATTAGGTAAATTTGGAAATTTTGTGTTAAGAAAAATATAAAATGAGAGTCAAAAAGGGGAAGTATAGGCATATAGCACATATCCACAAGGGGGAAAAAGGTCTTGGGATCGATAATGTGTGTAATCATTTCGTTATTACTTAGCTTTATCTTTCAGTCTGACCAAATAGTTTTATATATTAAGCTGTTAACATTGTGTGCACAGGTGTAGGGTTATTTCACATCATCAAATGAGTCTCAGAGTCTTAATTAATTAATTAATTAATTTCTCCATCAGAAATTAATTTCTGTATTATAAAAGAAGACCAAGAAGATAAATAAATGAATTAATTAATATATAGTGTGAAAGTAGGAATGTGTTTTAGTCTCACCAACTTTGCATTTATAGCTAGAAATTCAACAGTACATTCTCAAACTAGTTGTTGGACATATATATACACTTAAATTGTTTAGATAATTTATTTAATAATCACAAGATTTTAAGTTCGACTTTTGTGAAAATTGTTTATTGACTTTCTTAGTTTGAGCTGGTTTTCTATGTGTATGGTGATTTATCTTCTTATGATCATTTCCTGATTAAAGTCACATGGCGGATTTCACCTACTGGTTTACCTCCTTGTAATATTTTGCTGGTCAGGATCATAAGACGGATTTCACCTCAAACGTATCTTAAAGTAGTGTTTGCGAGGTTTTTTTTTTTTAAAAAAAAAATTGAATACTACCGACTCTATTACAATATAATATATGTTCATAATTATCTTTCGCTTTACTGAAATACAAACAGTTAATATCACATTCACTGAGGCTCGAACTCATAACTTTTCAATTGGGAGAAAGTGGTTGCGAGTTTTGTGGTAAATAAAAGAATATATAAATTTGAGATTCAAGATTCGCAAGCTACGTTAGTTGGAGTTATTCTTTAATCTTTGCATACTTTATTATGGCTGAATAATCTAGACCGCAGTTCCTTTTTTCCTTTTTTTGAATGGATCGGAATATGTTATGGGTATCAAATTTTGCAGTATTTAACGTTATTTGTAGCAAGTATTGTTACTTTTATATTGATTAATTACTTGCAAATTGTTTGATATGTCATTCATTAGTTAGCATAGCAAAGTTGTGGATCAGATATTACAAATTTAATAAATACGGAGTATATGGGAAGAACAATTGACGTGAACGTTATTAACTTTTTTTTTTTTAACAATATAGTAATTTTGGTGTATCTGTTCATAAAGTGTTAGTTTTGACGGCTTTTGTTCCTCGCCAATGGTTTAGAAGTGTAAATTAGAGCTTTTTCCCTTTATTGACTAGTAGATTGCACACGCACAACGCAAATATGAGAGAATTTAATGGTTTCTATTAGACAAGAATCAAAACGGTTACCTTATGAAAATTGAATGGTCAATAATACTTACTTACATAAACAATTAACTTTCTGAAAACATTATTTTTTACAAAGAAAAGAAGTCAAAGAAAAATCTTATAAATATTTAGACCATTTCGAGCCACTAAGGTCAACAAAGAGGCGCAATTGTAAACCATTTGAGGAACATTACACACTTGGAGACAAGGAGAAAGAGAATAATGATTACCCGCCATTCAATCTGCACACTTATTAACTTCCCTGTGAATATAGTTAACGGAGCAAAATCTTTTCAATTAAAAAGCTAGCTAGATCCACAATAGCACCAATATAGGGAAAAAAACACTAATTTTTTTCCAAATATATTTTACAATATCTAAAAGTATAAATTGTTAGTTACAAAAATGTTAATCTTTTTCCTAGCTCCGGGCATTTCTCATAGCTTGTACTAAAATTCGGTTGTATTATTAACACTAACTGCCCAAACCTCTCTTTTTTGGCCTTTTATGGTTTTGTCCAAGCTTGTGTCCCATGAGAAAAAGCAAAAGTTATTTAAGAAAAAAAAAAAAAGCAAAAAACAAAAGCAGCCTACTTAATTAAAAGCCCCTTGAAACCATTGAAAGAGTAACCAACCAAAAACCTTAGCTTCATACCTAAAGCAAACCCATATTTTCTCTTTATGTTCTCCCACCATTTTGCTCCTTTCATCCCAACACTACATAAAATGGAAGACCAATGTAGCCTTCTTAGCTGGCCTTACTTCTTCCAAGAAGAGGTACTTACATTACATATATCTTCTAACTGTTTGTCTTTTCGTCGAGTGGTATCATTAGTTGTTATTTGGTAAATCGTATTTAATTTTTAAGAAATGCTGGTTATAAAGCGCTGAATTGTTAGCTGTTTGGTAGATTGCATTCAATTTTTAAGAAATGCGGGTTATAAAGTGTTCTAATTTGTGTGATTTGATGAATTGTTGATAGGAAATTGAGTTGAAGCAATCATTGTTGTACACAACTTTGGAGTTGGAGAACACACTTCTTTGTGCCCAAGATGAGCTTGCTAAGAAGGATGAAGAGATTTTGCAGCTCAAGAATCTCTTGGGGAGGTTTGTGAAGGAGAGAGATGAGGCGGTGGCGAAATGCCGGCGGCTTGGGGTGGAGAAGCTATTGTTGCACCGGCAGCTCCGGCGGCCGGAAAATATCGCCGGCGTAGAGAGTGGACCCACGAAGACCAACGAGGATCAAGAAAATGCGCTCTCTAATTCCGAGGATTCCGAGGAAAATGTCCTTCCCGTTGTTTCCCCGGGAAGGGTGTCGCCGGCGCCGGAAAACCCGCCGCCGCCGCCGCAGGCGGCGGCGGCGGCTGACGTCACGGATAAAATAATCCCCAAATTGCCCTTGCCGGAGAAGGGGAAATTCTTGCAGGCAGTTATGGAGGCAGGGCCGTTGCTCCAAACGCTTCTCCTAGCCGGACCGCTGCCGCAGTGGCAACACCCGCCGCCTCACCTAAACTCCGTCGACATTCCGCCGGTAACCATCTCCTCCGCCGCCGCCGTTAGCAAGAAGAGAGCCGGCGAGCCTTTATCTCCCTCCGCCTCCTCCCCCAAGTACCAAAAAGTTGTGAATCAATCATCATTAGTGTGCCTAATTACATGATTAATGTTGAAAAAACCATGGTAATGATTACCGGCCGGCAGAGCTCTTTTTTCATAATTATTAGGGTATAAAGATTGTACTACTTACTAGTGATGGTTTGCCTTAGAAACTAAGCATCCTTAAACTAATCTTAGGAAAGACAATTAAGGAGAAACAAATTAAACCTTAGGGAAGGCCTAATTATGAATGCCCTTTCAACTTGTTTCTCTTCTAAAGAATCCCACTAAAATGTGTGGATTTGCCATTTTTTTTTTCCTTTTTTCTTAATCCCTACTTTAATTAAAAATTATGGGGTTAGTTGTGGGGTTTGGATATGATGGAGAGTTGATGTTTTTGGTAGTGATGAGCAGCTATAGCTACTTGGATTAATCTTATCCCCATATATTTTTTACATATGTGCGGGAACGAAGACTGAATTTAAGATATTTTTCGTCATTTAGAGTTATATATTTATATCGTTAGTTTAGCAATCTGGTCCCCGAAGTGGGTGCTTAGTTGTAATTTCTCCGGAATGGTGGGGAGTTTGTTTGAGTATGTATACAAGTAAAATTAAGCTAGATTATGGTGGTTGTCTTTTTGCTTTAATTTCTGCATAAAAATATTATGCAGGTGTATCTCTTGAGATATTATGGTTGTATGTAGACCTGCTATGGTCATGATTGAGAGGCTGATTTTTGTATTTTAATGTAACTAAAGTTTGTGCTCTTCATATGCTAATATGCCATTCCCCCCTTCTTTAGTCACTTTCATCTAAAGTGAAGTTCAATAGTTTATACACATCTCAAGATTATCATTTTATCATAAGAAAATCCTATAATGTATGCTAAAAAGGCAATATATATACTGTCTACCACTATAAATAAAAACAAAAAGTGACATTTCACCCGAAAGTGGTGATCAAGTGAGCGGAGTATGATTCTAGCTAGTACTAGATGGCTACAAGTCCGATTATTGTCAACATCCTTTCAGTCAAGCCTGTCACACATAGTCTTTCTGGAGTGCGGTTTACATCTTTTGTGTGATTTGCAGACAATGTAAGAGTAGGATTTACACAATAGACATAAACATCCTCAGATAGTGGTTACGAGTTTCTCCTGTCACTAAAGAAAAAAAATGTCATTTGTGTCAAATCACGTATATTATTTGAATTGTACTAGAAACTATATGTTATAGATGCTTTTGTAGTACGCATATAGTTGTGCCCGGTGTAAACGACATTAGCAGTAATTAATATTTGAAAAAAAAAAATAGTAAAAACCAGATGGTAAAAGACATAATCACTTGAAGAAGCAAGTAATAGGAACTTAGATTCCAAATGATGCCACTTTTCATGAAGTGTGTACCTACCATGCACGGCCTGTCTGCCATTAAAGAGCATCAAATTAGCTACTTAATGAAAATTTTGTATTAATAAAATGACGGGAGAGAATATATTATTGGAAGATATGTTGGGAAGGATGTAATTAGGTTAATAAAATATTATAGGGGTTAGGAATTGAAGTAGAAATGATTATTTATTATTATTATTTTTTATGACGAGATAAACTTCCAACCACTATCCAAGAATGTGTATGCAGTTTGTAACAGTCTACAAACCACACACATGAGAAGTATACCACATTAGGAAGATTTTCTCTAACGAATTTAATCGAAAATGTAAGAATTGAACTTATGATTTTTAGGTACAAAAGTCATGCTCAGCCCACTCAATCACTATAAGTGATAATTTTTTGTTTTGGGGTGGGAAGTTGGGGTGACATATTAGGGTTAGTTGAACTAGTTTGAAAATGTGGCAACAAAAACTTGAAGTTTTTGTATTAATAGGTGGAGACCAGAGAGAAGTGTTATTGTCAAATAATTTGAATAAGCTTATCCAATCTAAGGATCGAAAGAAGTCAATGAAAAAATAATTAGGAGTTACATTAAAATATAATGTTATCTTCCCCAATCCTTTCGTGCCATGTTTTATATCGTTTGATGTGATTTCATTTAACTAGTTTATATAGTGATCAATCAATTCAAAAAATATCAACCGATATGAACGATATATAATTACATATATCGCAATAGTTATGTAAAATTTTGCTTCAAAAAAATTATATAAAATATAGTGCAAAAATAATCAAAATGCAAATAACATGAGATAAAACAGATTTTCGCTTTAATTTTCTCTAATATAACACATAAATTGTTTATCTAGTGCTTTGCCCAGCCCAAGATAAGATATGGTGCGTATGGGCTAGGAATAGTTTATTCCTATAAATTGGGCGCATAATTGGATCCATTAAGGATGTGAAGTGGATCATGTAAAATATGCACCATGCTTGCATCCGGCCTTCAACAGCACGGTAAATTATATTCTGAACTAATACTCAATTTAGTCATCGATTATAATAATTTTTTAAATTTAGTATGAAATGACTTTTTATGCTTAATTAAATCATAAATTTTGATGCTTATATCCAATTGAGTCCTCTGTTAAGATAGCTTCGTAATTTCGTCTCTATCAATATCCAATTTAATCATTGACTATAGTAGTTTTATCTAAGTTAGTCTTCGATTACAGTGATTTTATCCAATTTAGTCCTCAACTATAATGATTTTTCTTGATTTAGTTCTTGGTTCTAATAGTCAATTGGAGCAAATCATCAAAGATGAGAACCTAATTAAGCACAAAAAATTGTTTAGGACTAAATCGAGAAAAACCACTATAATTTATGACTAAATTGAGTATTAACTCCAAGATTCACATTATAAGTTAAAGGGAAAATTTTACTTTTGGTATTTGACTAGTATACATGAATCACATTTGATCTTTAACTATTAATATTTTTTATGAATAATGGTCAAATAGACTATCGAACTGCACACAATAATGCACTTTAAAAAATTACAATTGAATCTCTAAATTAACCCATTTCATACCATTTGTCCAATTTGGGCAGGTTTCTAACAGGTCACTCCAAATTAAAATTATTTATAAAAAAACTTTAAAAATAATTATTTAAAATTAAAATTTTAAAAAAAAATTAAAAAGAAGAATGTGGCTTACTCATCTTTGGGAAGGAAGTTCCCCATGCGAGCAAAATTAGTAACCTATCAACCATAACTTCTTGCTCATAATTAATTGTAATTTGTAAGATAGTTTATCCAAAATTCGTGGGCAAAATACAAATTTGTCAATAATTCTGGGGTGGTAAATGAAATTTTAGAAGCCCACAGCCTTCAAATTTCAGAAAACGGAAATTCTGAAATCTGTAACCACTAACCACCGTCCACCGCCACTGAAAAAGGCTCTGAAAAAAGTGAGCTGAGGAGGAGCGAGTTGGACTCAGTAACTGTTTTAATAACTGTTTATTCAAATGTCAGTTTCTTTTCCATCGACTCTCTGTTCTGCCATTTCCGCTCCCGCCGGCGCCGATTTCACCCGCCTCCGTATCCCAGCTCGGTTATCGACGCAGCATCCGATTTCCTTGACTCGGCGTCGACTCGGTGCCGACGCCATTGTCAAATTCAGGAAACCTCGTAGGCTGCTTTCTCTGTGCTGCTCGACGATGCCTCTTGAGGGAGTCGCTACAACTTCTTTGCCTTCCGAGGTAGGTAAAGGAATATGTCAGTTTTAATTTTAGCGATCAAATTTCGTATTGTATTTTTCTAATCTATTTTATTTATCGTGAACGTTGCAATTAACGAAAATGTAATCCTATTGTTTAAGGTTTTAGCATTTTAAAAGTTATTGTATCTCACGAGCAAATGCACTCTAATGATGAAATTTGTGATTTGCAGAGTGTCTTGTTGTACTCCAGAGCGTTTTGGGTCAGCAGATCAATAATTGCTTGGAATGTGGACGTTGAGGATGGTGCATGCTACTTGTATGCTAGCAGAGATGCTAAATTATCAGTCACTGATGATGAAATCCTAGGTATGCAGTCTGTTGATACTGCCTCCTCTATCTTATGAAACGTGTTGTAGCTCAAGTTTGATGTTTCTGTACATAACAGGATATGATGTTAAAATTAAGCTTGAAGGAGGAGAAGACGGGCTTCCGCAATATGTGAGATGTCATCCATTGTAGAGGCTTATGGTGGAAACATTTCTTTATTAGTCATTGTGGATGAATTTTGTGATTAGTGACTGGTTATCTCATCTTTTAGATTTCTCCCATGCTGTTCACTTATGTCTTTTCCTGATTCTAGGTAACTAAAAAATTCCCTCATATTCAAAATTATAAAGCATTCAATGTCCCTCAAATTATGGATTGTGAAAGTCTACTGAAATGCCAATTGGCTGTTGCTATCTTCACCGGTAAGCACTAAACCATTTATTTCCACTTATTTTATTTGCATCTTGGTCTACTTCCTTTATTCGTGACAAATTGTAATGATGTAGCTGATGGAAAATGCAAGAGTGCTACTGGGTTGCAGCTACCTGGTATCCTTGATGAATTGTTCTCTTACAGTGGGCCACTTGGTGCTGTTTTTTCAAATGAAACTATCTCTCTTTACCTCTGGGCACCTACTGCAACAGTATATGCTATTTCTTTACTGTACTTTTATCAGTGTCTATTACTTTTTGGCCTGCTTTACCCCTGATATGTGTGATCCAAAGCAGGTTGTGCGCGCTTTCATTTATACGGACCCATTGGGTGGTGAAGCCTTTGAAATAGTTGAGCTCAAGGAGATAGATGGTGTTTGGACTGTTACAGTCCCAAGGCATTGGGAGGGTTATTACTATGCATATGAAGTGTCTGTCTATCATCCCACTACCTTGCAGATTGATAAATTCTTAACCTGTGATCCATACTCAAGAGGGTATATCTGTCTCTTTGTCTGCTGACTGTATTAATTATATACATTATAGCACTATTAATCGAATTTTTTATACTGTGTCTTTGTCTGCACAGTCTTTCTGCCAATGGCAAGCGAACATTGTTTGTTGATCTTGATTCTGATAATTTAAAGCCTGAAGGATGGGATAGTCTGTGGAATGAGAAGCCAAATCTGCTTTCCATGTCTGATATCAGTATATATGAGCTGCACATAAGAGATTTCAGGTCAATATTATTTAATTAAGAAACTCTTTTCTGGAAGTCATTTAAAAAGTGTAAGGACAAGTTGAACCTTTTCTGAAGGAATTCTTCTTACGGAGAGGTTTTTCTATAATTGCTTAAAACTACTATACTAGGTAATGATAATGTGTTAGAAACTAATCATAAGTGTGATGTATCCTACTTGCCATACAATTTTTATCCTTTGCTCCGTGATTTTGTATACATATGAGCCTCCTTATAAAATAGCTTTTTAAGTAGCTTATGCTTATCTTGCTATGCCACAAAATTTATCTCAAAATATAATTACTTTCCTCTTCTTTTATATGCAGTGCCAATGATCATACTGTACATCCTGATTTTCGTGGGGGTTATCTTGCCTTCACTTTGCAGGTATTTCTTTTTTCATGCAAACTTTTTCTTGCCAAATATGCAAACTATTACTGTATTGTAGATTATATTTTTTTGTGGGATAAATTTTTTTGGGGCCAATTTTCCAACTTTTGTACTACAAATGTGCTAGATTATTCCATTTCTTCTGATCATCAAACATTATTGTTAATAAGTTGCAACTATATTGAAGGATTCAGCTGGTGTCCTTCATCTTAAGAGATTGTCCAGTGCTGGTCTCACTCATATCCATCTGCTTCCAACCTTTCATTTTGCTGATGTTGATGATGAAAAGCATAAATGGAAGCACGCAGGTAAAGAACCATTTTTATTTTGTTTATGGACTTGAATGTGGGTCTCTTTGAAGTAAGGTTCTTTGTCTGCATGCATACATGCAAGTTTTACAAATTAAAAAGAATGATGGTGCATTAGTGTCATAGAAACACTAGGCCTAGACGGCTAGACTCTCATCATAGTCAACGGATTATTGGTATCCCACTGGCTACAATCACAGCAAAGCACTTAAATAGCTTCGTATTCTAATATATCTTTTGTTATGTCCAACTTGGTTATTGAAATTCCATTTCTCATTGTGGTGCAGTGCTTTTGGTAGTTTCATGAAATTTTCTGTTTCTTGATTTCTTTGGGCATGAAACCCTCCCTTTATCAGATACGGAGAAGCTGAAATCTTTTCCACCAGATTCAGATGAGCAACAAGCTATTATCACGGCCATCCAAAATGAAGATGGATATAATTGGGGGTAAGTTATTGATATCCAATCTTGCTTATGATTATTCTGTACATAGCTTTTAATCATTCATTTGCTGACTTTTGTTATGGATATTTTTTTATGTCCGTTGTCTAAAAAAGATATAATCCTGTTCTATGGGGTGTACCAAAGGGAAGCTATGCTAGTAACCCAAATGGTCCAAGCCGCATCATCGAGTTCCGCAAGATGGTGCAGGTAAATCTTTTTTTTTCCTATTTCCTTAAGGACCAAAGATTACATGCCCCAAGTGTTCAAAGTCTGGATACAGAAGATATGCAACAGAATTTTTATTTTTATAAACCTTTTTGCTGTTTAAGCATTTTTTTTTATTTGCAGGCACTTAACCACATTGGCCTCCGGGTTGTACTTGATGTTGTCTACAATCATTTACATGCAAGTGGCTGTCATGATGAGAACTCTGTTCTGGACAAGGTGCTGACTTAATTTGTAGGTTCCACCTTTTTGTACATCCTCTACTTTTAAATGTTAGTAAATTTTGTGGTCTAGTTCTTTTGCTTTAAATTGCTCAATGTCACCTGCAGATTGTTCCTGGTTACTATCTGAGAAGGAATACTGACGGCTGTATTGAGAATAGCACCTGCGTAAACAATACAGCCAGTGAGCATTTCATGGTTGAACGCTTAATTCTTGATGATCTTATGTGCTGGGCTGTTCATTATAAGGTGATACTTTTTTTTCCACCATAGATGAAACTTGAAACTGTTGTATCTGTTGTAAAATAAGCTGAGAGTGAACATACTCTGATGAATGATTTGAGTTTACACCTACGTGAAATTGTTCTAGATATCTATATTACCTTTTAAGATAATAATTGTGTATTCTACTGAAGATTTTTAGATATAGATATAATATAAGGGAGGAAGCGAAAAACCACATGCCACATACCAACACAGTACCATTTGACCAATGCTGCCTCTCCTCAACAGGGGAACAAGCCTCATTGCATGCCCTATTTGGTTTTGAATATGAGATTGTACAAGTCTCAACTTAAGAATACAAATGTGCTTGTAATTGATGCAACTTAATTTAGCAGAACAGAGCACTCTCAGTAGTTAGTAGCCGTTGAATAACAAGCAAATGAAACTATGAAGTTTATTTTGGATTTCTAGATTCCACGGTGCTTCAATCTTAAGGAGGGGAACAACAAAACTGATAATGTCTGTTTACAAATGTGAAAGGTTGTAAGCTGTAGAGAACAGTGCATATCATGATAATGCCTAGGGGCTAGGGGTATACATCTCTATGCAGTATAGATATATCCATGAAGGACTAATATGGAATTTTCTAAATAATTGCATCAATTTAGCATTTCATACTAGTGTCTATCAAACCTGTTTGTAATGTGTCATCTCATGCTTTCGCTACAAACTTAAGATTGCATCTCTCTCTTTGGAATCTATTATAAGGATTCTTTGTCAATGAAATGTCATTGTAGCAATGTGGTGACTTCAAATATTAATTCTTTCTTAACCATGCTTTTTGGCAGGTTGATGGATTTCGATTTGACCTTATGGGCCATATAATGAAAAAAACCATGGTATGATTTGCCTTTTAATTTTCAAGTGTTCAATAATTTATAAAATAAAGATTTAAAGTGGATTAATGTTCTTTCTTTGAATTTGAGTAGAAATTGAAATTTGTTGCATAAGCACAACATTTGTTTATGTCAATGTCATAGAAACTGAAAATGTAATATGCAAAAGTCCCTAATGGACCGCTGGTATGACAGTGAAAATTGGTCTAGGCATATTATGGACATGAAACCATCACGGACACTAATCAAGACAGAAAATAATCTTTGAAAATTTGACTGAAAGTGACAAATATTTTAAGAATTCTTCCTTACTCTCACTGTTTCCCTTCTATTTATTTATTTATTTTTTTATGTTGTCAAGCCTTAACGAAGTTTAATTTTATAACTGGATGGGTGTTTTCTACTTCACGTAAAATCATTGTAATAATATAATACCTTTAACCAAAACCTTGTAAAGAGTAACCCTAATGATGTGGAACAAGTTATCCGTGTTGGTTGCAGGTGAAAGCAAAGTCACTGCTCCAAAGCTTATCTAAGGAGGAGAGTGGAGTAGATGGTTCAAAAATTTTCATGTAAAGATGATTGCGTTTAATAGTTGTTTACTACTGCTTGACTTTTTGCTAATGGTTAGGAGGATGATCTCTAGTTTAATTATTTCCCTATGCCTTACATCTCTGACTCTACCAATATTTGGCTCTCTACAAGAAGACAATCTTCATTTCCTCTTTTCTTTATTTTTGTATCTAGCTTGCTTAATGGTTGAAGTTGATCTTTCAGATATGGTGAAGGGTGGGATTTTGGTGAAGTGGCAAACAATGGGCGTGGGGTAAATGCATCACAATTTAACCTTTATGGAACAGGAATTGGAAGGTGCTACTTCTTTTATATATATATATATATAAATATATATATATATATATATATATATAGGGTCATGTTCAAGTGTGACCGTGCTCTCCCGTGCGGCCGTGCGGTTCACACCACTCAATGTTACGAAATACACTACTCAATGTTAAGAAACACACCACACAAATATGCACTGTGGTGTGTTTCTTAACATTGTGGTGTGTTTCATTGTGGTGTGTTTCTTAACATTGAGTGGTGTATTTCGTAACATTGAGTGGTGTGTGACCGCACGGCCGCACGGGAGAGCATGGCCGCATTTGAACAAAAATCTATATATATATATATATATATATATATATATATATATATATATATATATATATATATATATATAAAACTTGTCAGTTCTGTTTGGTTCTCTTTCTTTTTCGGAGAGAGAGGAAAAAAAAAATCCATACTAAGCTTTCAGTGACAAACACTGTACACAATTTAGTTACTCCCATTTGGTTGTCTCAGTCTTTGTGACTAAGTGGTTCCTATGATGTCACTTATACCATGTCATACTCTGTATTTTTCCCTACATATGATGCATGCTAATCCACGTAAGCCTTAACTTTAAATAGAATAGTGAACTGTTTATGATGTGAACGTTCAGGAGCATTCCGTACTTCATATGTTACATGTTATGTTCACTTTTAGATATGGAATTTTTTGCAAAGCACTTTTTCCAAGTATATGATGGAGCATCTGGTCCTGACACTTTCAAATGTTACCAGCTTCAATGATCGAATTCGGGATGCATTACTTGGTGGATCCCCATTTGGTCACCCTCTGCAACAAGGTTTTGCTACTGGCTTGTTTCTGGAGGTAATATATTTTTAAAAGTCTTCAAAGATGATGTTTACAAAAACTTCTGGACTTGAACCATAACAGATTTTACTTGCAATCACTTTCAGCCCAATGACCATGATCAGGGTGGTAAAGCTGCTTCCGAGCATACCCTTACTGTACTAAAGGATCACATTCAGGTTTCTAACCTCACTCTCATTCCAAATGTTTCCGATTTCTTTATATGATGTTTGAGCCTTAATCCATTACTGATGTGTTGGCATGCATAAGATCCCAAATTACTAATCTCTGAATTCTAAATTTCTAATTGTTTTCTCTAGTTTTCCACACTTCATCTGAAGAGCTAGTTTATTTCAGGTGGGAATGGCTGGGAACTTAAAGGATTTTGTACTAGTAAACCATGATGGAGAAGAGGTATTCATTCATGGAGTAATTAAATTTGTCAATCTGTTGTTCCCTGTTTAATACTCCGTAGAAAACTTTGATGCAGAAAGATTTTGCGTTAATCCCTTGTGGAATGCAAGCATTCCACTTAAAAACCATTAACAAAAAAGTTTCTTCCTCGACTTTGTTACACAAGAAATCATTTCAATAGAGTAACAAGCCATTAATTGGTTTTGATAAACAAACATTCATTTCAATAAAGACCAGCTATTGGAAAGTTCTCTCTTCTTTTTTACTTTTTTTTTTTTCACCTCAAAGGACAGGACTTTGTCCAATCCTTTTGGCTTACGAAGGTTTTTTTTTTTCTTCAAGTTAAAATGTTTCCTTACTTACTTTCATATGGGATTCAATTGTGTCCCATTTTCGTGAAGATCTGAAAGGTGATCGTGCTTCTTTTACGTTTTACTCACATGAGAGCATCAGTTAGGTGATTCTCGTGATACAGATTTCCGCAGTGAATTATGTTGACAGTATTTCGTGTAATGGAGCTGACTGTGCTATTTGATTAAGTTTTCTCCATTTTGCATAGGTTAAAGGATCTGAAATTCTAACTCACGATGGCAAGCCAGTTGCATATACTTCTTGCCCTATCGAAACTGTAAGGAATTTGCTTGCATTTTTTTGGTTCAGAAAGAATATTGATCTCTTTCCTCTCAACTCTATATAATATGTGCTTACCAGTTACCACAGATGATTAATAGTCCTGATTACTTCTGTTATATCTTCAGAACTTATTATCCATCTTGGCAACTTTGGTTCCTTGCAGATTAACTATGTGTCTGCTCATGACAATGAAACTCTATTTGACATCGTTAGTTTGAAGGTATCTATCAAAGACATGTCTTGGTTATCCTAGGAGTTTGTCTCAACTTTACACTCATTTTATTGCGATTGCTTGAATAGACTTCAATGGATATTTCTGTAGAGGAGAGATGCAGGATGAACCATTTGGCAACCAGTGTGATAGCCCTTTCCCAGGTCAGAAGTGTAGCACTTAAATACATGTACCCTTTAAATGAACTGAATTGTCTCCAGAATAGTTCAAAACCAGAAAACTCTATGTTGTTGGAACTGGTAACTTATCTTTTTACAGTTGGCTCTTGTCTAAGTGCTAATTCTCTTGTTGCTTTCACAGGGAATACCTTTTTTCCACTCTGGTGATGAGATTCTGCGATCAAAATCACTTGACCGTGATTCATATAACTCTGGTGATTGGTTCAACAGGTTATAATTAATTTGTTGTATCAAGTGGTTCTCATGGTTGTGGTATTTACAATAAATTCTTGTTTATTTTTGTTACTCATCTTTTCTAATACTCAAGAAAATGCTCCTCGTTAAATTTCAGGCTGGACTTCAGCTACGATTCTAACAACTGGGGTCAAGGTCTACCCCCAAAAGAGAAAAATGAGAGGAGCTGGCCACTGTTAGTTTGTTTGGTTGAGAATTTGACACATAAAGTTCTTGATGATTTATGTCTTGTACTTGTATATGTTCCTAACTTTGACAAGATTTTTGTCTTCTAATTCAGAATAAAACCTAGATTGGCTGATCCCACTTTCAAGCCTCAGAAGAGTCACATCATTGCTGCTGTTGAAAACTTTTGTAATCTTTTACAAATCAGATACTCCTCACCGCTTTTTCGTCTGAGCACGGCAAATGCTATTCAGGTAAGAAGTGTGGATTTAATTCTAACAACGTTTAATCTTATTTTTAAAGCAAGATTTTAGCGATCTGACTCCTAAATTAACATCTGATTCTCAGGAAAGGGTACGATTTCACAATGTTGGTCCATCATTGGTTCCAGGTGTCATAGTAATGAGCCTTGAAGATGGCTACGAGGGATTTCCAGGGCTTACTCAACTGGATCCAAAGTTCGTAAAATAATCTCCTGTTTCTTTTCTACTTTGCTAAATTACTGCTGAATAATATTATCGGATGGTATTTTGTGATTGGTCGCGACAGATATTCATATATAGTCGTCATCATCAATCCAAGCCCAACCGAAGTCTCATTTACCAGCCCTGCACTATGTGCAAAATCTCTTCAGCTGCATCCAGTACAGGTATGCTGTATTATAGTACTGAATAGGTTATATGCATATACAAAGGGTCATTATAGTAAGGAAATTTTAGCAGGATAGCCTCTTTTCTGCATTACTTTCAATAGTGCTACAAACCCAAACATACACTCTTGTGTTCTCCAGATGAACTCAAGTGATGCTACTGGCAAGAATTCAACCTACGACGTTTCTGGTTGCTTCAAAGTACCGGCCAGGACAACAGCTGTCTTTGTTGAACCTCGAAAGGGTTGAGTGCATCATTGTGCAACACATCACTTAAAGTTGTGAGTTTGAGCTTTATGAGATGTTTAAACCCATATGTTTAGTCAAAATTTTACATACAAATAATGCTTGATGTAATAAAGAAACAAGGCTGAAAGTGTAGCAAACAACATAAGCTTATAATGAAATGTACACAAAATTTTACATACAATTGTTTCCTTTTCCTCTTCACAATCAATTGCATTAATTCAAAAAATATGAATCAAGATTCAAGAACAACAGTTGCTCTTATTATATTGCTGTGCCTGGCAGTCCTGTTTCTCTTTCAAAATATGATTCTTCACAACTGCAGATCCTTTCTCCAACAGACTTGGTACCTCCAATATCTGTAAGTAAGCTATATAAGATTGCAGACATTTCTGAACAACAAAAATGGTGTGTGTAATGTTGGTGTATAGATATGATATCTCACCACTATAAGACTAATATGAATCCGATTCAGATCATACCCGCAGAATTTCTCTTTTAAGACTAATATAAATTTGATTCAGGTTATACCCGCAGAATTTGACTCATTAAGGAGGACAACTTGCAGGTATTTCATGTTTATTCAAAAATCATGGTGGACCAGAAAAGGGTCTTCATGAATCTACCTTGAGGGTAAGCTCTTGAAAACACTGCTGCACATTTAAGCTAGTTTTAGCACTGCATTCATAAAAGATACACTTGTGCTCCCGCGCAAACGCCATTCCTTCCGATGTAGCTACAACCCTTTCATCATCCTGAGAATAAGATCACCAGTCAAAAGAAGACATACACAACAAGAATAAACCACAGAATCTGAGCAGGACTCACTCACCCTGTCTACTTTGTTTGCAACCAGTATCTTGATACAATCCTGATTCGTGGAGTAACGTTCTATCTCCTTCGCCCATATTTTGGTTAAGTTGGCAAAGGTCTCCGGCCTTGTCACATCATACACTACAACCAAAAGATGATTTTGCCATTTGCTTCAAAAGAAGAAAACTCAGGGGACTTTGACAAAAGAAGATATTTCAGTTGCAGGTAGCAGAAGATACCGAGTATGATTCCATGAGCCCCTCTGTAATAAGAGCTTATTAATGTCCCAAATCTCTCCTGCCCAGCTGCATTTACAAGTAAATCTTCATGCTCCTTTTCAACTACAAGTTTAATTCAATAGCGAAATTGTGAACATTGATACCTGTATCCCAAATTGTGAACTTCACTCTTTTGTCACCAACATTTAGCAGCCTGATCTTGAAGTCCACACCTGAGAGGAACATGATGTTCAGAAAACAACATAGAACATATGTGAAGTGGGAAGTATATATATTACATTACTGTGTACTAATGAAGAGTGATGAAGCAGAGGAGAATACCGATGGTGGGAGAGAGATGGTGGGAGAAATAGGGATGAGAGATAAAGCTGAGAAGAAGGCTACTCTTGCCGACACCTGTATCTCCAATCAGCAGAATCTTGAATGAATATTCATACCTGCTGCTCCATCCACTCTCTTTTCTTGTCCCCATGATGACTTCCTCCTCCTTCCTTAATTCCGCATAAGTTTTCTTTCCTCTGCCAGGCACCTCGGTTTCCTCGAAAGCAGCAGAGAGAGAAAACAAGAGAAGATCCAAAGTGCAAGGTTAACAGTGAAGAGTTTTTTAAAAGATTTTAGTGGGAATTTTTAGTTTCGGAAAAGCGTAGGGTGTCTTGTCGTTGGGACGGTCGTGCCGCTTCGTCATCGTAAACGCAGGCCGAAACTGCCACCGCGGGGTGCATTTGTTCCCTTTCCCCATGCGCCTTTTCTTGGATCGGCTATTTTTGGCAGGCGGCGATTTCAAATTTGATGACGAATTTTTCAATTTTTTGGACTTTATTTTGAAATTTTAATAATATTTAGAAAAAAACAAAATAAATACAATTAAATTATTTAACCCTTTAAATTTGTGCATGTAATATTTATAGTAGGTAGAACTAGTTAAGTTTTTTTTTTTTTTTTTTAAATTCTAATGAGGACGGAGGAGGAAAGGTGTCTACAAACGAAGGAGAAAGTAGCCTCCTTTGTTCCCATCCAGATTGTCGGTGACAAAGGAAGAGGTAGGCTACCTCCTCCGTCTAGGCCGCTGACAATAGAGAAGGGGGTATCTTCCTCCGTTCAAGTTGCCGACGAACGGAGGAGGCAACTTTACTTTCTCCTCCGCCCAGATCTACAAAGAAGGTGTGACCATTTCTCCTCCTCCGTCAAGGTTGACGAATGAGGAGGCGTTGCTAAAGCTGTCAAAATGGGTTGGCAAAAGTCCGTCAGTTCGGTGGGACAGACCCAAAAAGCTCACTCTTTGACGTGCCTAAGTTTCCTTAGCGCACCTCGTCCATGGCTCGCGGGCCTCCGCCACGCGACTTCATTACTTTGTTAAGTTTTACTATTTGCACACTATAAAGTCAATAACATGTATTAGAGTCGTCAAAATGGGTTTAACGCACCTATCCAGCAAAAAGAGCGGGACAATCTTTGAGTTTTAAACTATCTAGATTATTTTAGTATACACTTATTAATTTTTTTGTATTAATTTTTATTTAAATTTAAAAATTGACAAGCTCCCTTTATGAACCGCGAGCCTAAGGCATGGATGGGCGGGCTAGCTCTTGTTAGGCCCTCCTTGCCTAATGGCGGACTTTGGTGGCCCCGTTTTGACAGCTCAGCTCTATCATTTCCCAGTTTGGGGTAATTAGTTAATAGACTATGTGGGGTTGTTAAAAAAAAAAAAAAAAAAAAAAAAAAAAAAAAAAAAAAAAAGACTATGTTGGGGATAATAGACGGGCCTAGCCCAATGGACCATTAAAGCCTAATTAATTCAAGAGTCGAAGCAAGTTGCACTAGCCGAGGAGGATGACCCAAGGTCTTGTAACCCAATTGGAAGATTCAAAGTGTTTATTTTGGAATCTAAGTCTATAAAGGGATAATAAGACAAAGCAAAACGGGATCCCAAGTATGAGAAGGGGGCTTGGCCACGGTCCTACTATGTACACTTTGGGCTATACTTTTCATATGTCTAGTACACCTCTCCAATTAATATAAAACTCTATAACATAATAATTTAATAAATATACAATAATTTTTTTTTAAATAAAAGTGCCCCCAAAATTTGGGGGCACAGCAGCCACCACACTGTATACATATACTGCATGCGTAATATTTCATATTTTTGGAGCCCTGTGCGCATGCCCTGACCAGACATGGCCAGGATCGACACTGCTAACTATGATTATGATTCTCATTCTTAATGTATAAACCTATGAACCAAACACACTCTACAAGTGTATTAAGTCAAACACCATATAATGAACAATAGAACAATTAATATTGCAACATGTAAGACAATGTGATAACACAAACACACTAGGCTTAAGTTTGAGTGGGAACACAACATTGAATTGACAATGACATAAAATATTAAACCCTTGAATTATGCATGCCACCAAAATATCAAATACGGAGTATATATTTATTGTCCCAAAAGTTTGTCAAATTGTACCGAAACATAATTATCGTACTTAAATGCCACGAATTTGATTCTTACTAATAATTTTTAGTCGAGTCTGTCGCATATAGTTAAAAACAGAGAGCGATATTTACTTAATACATACTCTCATATAGTAACTGCAAATTTCATTCGCCACCTTATATATATGCGCAATGCGTGTCACTCCGGACCCATCATAGTAGTCATGTATATATGTTTCACTTTTCTCAAATATTATTATTAATTAATGTAGTGGATTATATTATAGAATACTTGACTTGAGGGGCATGGCAATGAGTCAAAGCTAAGGGGGAGTATAGATCAAAGGATGTGATATTGTGATTTAATTATTGGACCCACCCAAAATTGAATTGCAGTTTTTAATCTCCGAATTATAGAGTAATAAGGCATTTGGTTCATGTATTATAAGTATTATCACATTTAACCTTTAATCATTGATAAAGTGACATTTTAAACACTTCTATAATTTTGTTAACGATTACATTAAGATTTATTCTTCAGAAATCTTTTTTTTTTTTTTTTTTTTGACGACAAAAACTCACAATCACTATCCGGGAATGTGCACTAAATAAATTAAACCCCGCCTTGTGAGGTAAACAAGGGTGTCCATAATTCACCAACTCAAACCAAGAAATCCAATATACGGCTCTTACTAAGAATCGAACTTGTAATATTATGATTTTCAAGTCAATAACCTGACTAACTTGGATTGGAGTTGTCCTCCCAGAAAATCTTAGTTGACAATATAATTTTCGCTAAAATCAATCAATTAAGCATTTAAGCCTATATATATATATATAATATAATGCATGCAGGTCCACTTTTATAGTGGGAAAGGGGACAGAGAATTAAAGTAGCATTGACAAAAACAAAAAATAACATTGGCATCACTATCTTTTGTTTGCTTGAGGAAGAAGGCAAGACTACGTGGAAACAATAGAAAGTTGCTTCTCCAAGATGGACATCTACCCCCTTTAATGTTGACCAATTGCTATCCTCCAGCTGAAATTTATGACTATTCCTCTTTAAACCAAACTTTAATTACTCATTTATGCCACAAATTCCTACTAAACTTACCAAACAATACTCTCACAATTTTATAAGATAAGATATGTTGAAGAAGAGTGGCCCAAAGTTAACCAACATGATTGGCGTGGTGGCTCAGCACCTCGTTCCTTAAGCATGCATGAAGTCTTCTGGCTATCGGTTTGTCATGATTTTGATTCTTATTGACACTTTTCGAGTCAAATTCATACATCGCATTATTGATCAATTTTTCTTGAGGTGCCCCTCCTTGTTATATATATTCCGTATTTTATGTAAGATTTGACAAAACAATTTAGCACGTATAATATTTCATCTAACAAATTACCATCGCTTCTTTTAGCACAAGATTACTTTTGACATGACTTTGTTGAATTACATGTAATATAATAGAGTAAATTACATTATATTGACTTATAAAGCACCAACAACGCTAATAATATTTTATATGCTTATAAAATTGTATGCCAATGCATGTTATATACAGAGTATATCTTTGAATTACCGGCCCGAGCGACATCTGTATTTTTAATACTCCGAACTTATCAAGATGTATGGGCAACTGCTCCATATCCAAAGTTAATGATTGAACTCTTAATTTTTGATTAAGGATGGATGAATCATTTTCACTCAAGCGCAATCCCAAGTTATTAAATATTATATTAAATCAAATATATTTTACTAATCGTGCAAAGCTGCCTTATCAAGTAGCAAAGAGTTAAACTAGCTAGAACCTTATAATTAATTACTAAATTAATTTTTCAGATCAACCTGGTTAGATTACCCAAACAGTCTTGTCACTGAATTTTTTTTTTTTTGGGTAAATTTGTCACTGAATTTGATGCAAATGGAGGTTTGTGAATCTCCTCATTATATTGCTGAAGGCAATTGGTCGGCAAGTTTTGTCTCTACGCAAAATTTACGTTTTTTGTTTTTTCAAGAATGGCACAGCCTACTAAAATAATTAACAATAATAGTATCCATAATTATAATTTTCCTGTTCACAAATCATAATGCATGCATCTGAACCCAAAAAAAATATGTTAGTATTATGATGATGATCATCATCATTATTAAGTTGTCGTATTTACCAAACAAGCCCACAGAGTTGGGATTACTATTATTTAATATTCGATTTTAATAATAATGTTTAGCTAATATAACATTGATTTTCGAAAGTCAAATTTAGTGTTCGATTTTGCACTGTTTTTCTCTTCTACGGTTGAGAAAACTAATTTTAATTTGCATATATATGCTATGATCACATTGATGAAAATTATTAGTCAAATTTTAAGGTTAGAATTTTGGTGTCATATGAAAATGTTAACTGGCCTTTTTGTTACAGTCCGCACGGATTTAGTTCACTACTTCAGTAAGCAGTATTAGTCATACTTAAAGATGGGTTTTTGAGTACTACTGGCTCGAGCCAATAACACCTCCATTTTTGTTAGCCTCTTAATTGAGCATACGGGTTTTTTAATATTACTGGCTCAAGTTAATATCACCCCGCTAAAGCTAGAACTCATGACCTTCTATTTAAAAAAGTCGCTTCGTGTCATCAGACCACAAGGGCATCGGCACTCCTAACTGTTGTTTAATTTTGTAGGATCTCTGATAACGTGTGTCCTGCTGCTGCCTAATCTCTTCTTTTCTTTTTTTTTTTTTTTTTGTTTTTTTTTTCAATGGTTAATTTATACTTTGTATTATGATATGATGCTGAAAATTGAAAAGTGAGCGTTGAAGGACGAGTTTTTGCATGCGTAACACGTATATACTATTTAATTAATTTGTGTATTATATATGAAATAAATTTTTTTTATTTTATTTTATTTTATTTATAAAATGCAAAATAAGGATTTCTTAGGGGATGGGCAATCGATTGCTTTTCTTCTACTTCTATTATATTTCCCAATTACACTCACTCACACTTGCCGCTGCGCCACCCCACCCCACCTATTATATATATATATATATAAAGTTTCTCAACTTACTACATGTAATTTATGCTAGACTAATTTTAAACTTCTAAAATTACTGTTTAATAATTTTAACTGAAGTAAATTGTGAGTCACCTTATTAGTCATCAGTTTCCACCTATGCTTGTACACTGTGAGCACAAAAAGTCCTCATCACCTCTAATTAATTTTTTTTTTTCATGTTTCTATTTTTGAGTCTCATTACGAAATTTATCTTGTGTTTGTAGGTTTAAAAGTTAAATTACTATATCATCAATCGGGCATACATTAAGTACAGACTAGACCGCCCATAACCTAATGCTGGGAGGGCTCTGGTTAATTCAAGAGTTTATTTTTTCAATATAAATATTTATAAAATTTGTTTTTATATATATAAACAAAGATTTAAACTTATCACCTCAAGAGTCTATTTTGGGTATTAAGAATGTAGCATTATTGATTATTCATTAAAAATACCACTATAATCAAAATTAACTCTGTTTTACCATGTGGTAAAACTTGAAAAACTTAACTGTCATACTTGGAATAAAGTAAAATTTGAATTCTTAAGGTTAAAGACAAGAATATCTTACTCTAACAAGTAAAACAAAAGGTTGTCTATTAATTAGTTTATTGCATTCTAATAATTGTGGTTTTACAAACTTGTCGATTTTTTAAAAAAGATTTGGTTGACAGTTTTCTTCGTCCATATTAGGGAAAATGTTTTTTCGAATAGTTTCTAACTTTAAGATAAACTTTTAACAAGTAGATAAAGTACAGTCAATAGATAATATTTTTTTTCTAATTAGTTCTGTAATACGGAGTAATATTTTATAGTTTTTAAATTTAACTTATTGTTTTTAAGTAAAGGACCTTTTGGTTTAGTGGCACCAAGTTGTTCCCTTATATGAGAGGTTGTGGGTTTGAACATTAATTGGTGGAGGTGAGACTGAAAAAATATAAATACGAATAAATACTACATTGTAATAGAGTCAGTAGTATTAAATTTTTTTAGTATTTTTAATATTTAAATTTTATCCACTAATATTAGAATAAATATTACAATAATTGAATTATAAATTAAATAGTGTAAATCAAATATCATTATATGAATAAGACTTATTAATTTGAAAAACTCATAATCTAGTGGTTACCAAGCCTACTAGGTCTACTCGACTAGGAGTATGAGACTGTCCCATAATAATTAGATTTCTTGTTTATCTTGTGATGTGTCACGCAATTTATATGGCATTAACAAATATAAATAATGTTAATATAGCACGACTATATTAAAAGGTAAACGTTAAAAGATAAATTTAAGAAGAAAAATAATTTTGTTGGAAACAAAAAAATAATAGAATTATCTTATTATTAATGATGAGGAACATCTACAACCATTACTTGATGGTTTGCCGTGAATAAGCATTGTATTGTGATCTAATTGGCTTAAACTATAAAGCGATATCTCATTCTAGTTGCTTGTAGTTAATTGATTTAAATTAAAAATAAATTTTTCAAAAAATTAATAGATCGCTTTCGCGAGGAGTCAATAATATTTTTTTTAATAACCTGAATAAAACGATCGTGGTGCCAGCAATGCATGCAAACGTCCATCTGCTACTTTTCCTTAATTAACTTAACTATAGGTTTTGTTTTGTTATCAAAAATTAAAAAGAAAAAAAAAATTTATAGGCTTTGTTTTTTACGGCTGAGCGAACATATATACTCACGTAGTCACGTGAAATTTGGGCCCGCCAAATTCCATTTATATAACGTTGTAATTCTTGTTCGATTGCGTCGAGGGTCAACTACTTAACTTTACTCTTATTCTCCCCCTTTCTTCTTATTCTCTTTTTTCCTTTTTTGGAATGAGGTTCAAATTGGCCACTGAACGTAACCTGAAAGTGCAATTAGGTCATTGAACTGAAATAAAGTGCAATTAAGTCATTAAACATTCCAAATGTATGCAATTTCACATGATAGTAGGTTATCATCCATTTTATCAGATTACCTACTTATGTGAGGTGATGAGTTGACATTTTAAAATATTTTTAATAATAAATTATTAAAATAAAAAATTAAAATGATTTAAAAAAAAAAAAAAAAAAAAACCAGCGGCCCCCCTCCTTCCCCGTTAATAATACCCTTGCCACAAAAACATGCGGATGAATCAATTTATTATTTTTTTATTATTATTATTATTTATTGAAAGTCAACTTCTTTCATAAAACAACTGAAAAAAAATCTTGAAGCTTGGAACGCAACATCGCCGGTCCCTGCCGTAGATCTTGATCGCCACCTATTCCCCCTCGCCGTCGACATCTTCGCTGCTTCGCCTGGTGAACCAGAGTCGCCAGCCAAACGTCGTTAGTAGCTGGAGATCACCGCTACTATCCGCTGTAGGAAGGATAGATAAATCCGACAACGAAGGACGAGGATACAACAGTAGCAGGCGGTTGTTCAACGTAGTCGGCGGCCACCCCGACTTTTCTTTTAATTTAATTTTTAAATTTTTAATTTATACTTTTAAAGTTTATTATTAAAAATTATTTTAAAATGTCAACTCACTGTCCACGTAAACAAGTAAACTGATGAAATGGATGATAACCTGCTATCATGTGAAATTGCATACATTTAGAGTGTTCAATTGCCTAATTGTACCTTTTTGTGGTTCAGTGGCCTAATTGCAGTTTTAGGTTACGTTTAGTGGCCAATTTGAACCTTATTCTTTTTTTTTTGAACAAATATATATATATATATATATATATATATATATATATATATATATATATATATATATATATATATATATATATATATTCTTATTCTTATTCTTTTTTGGTGATACATTAAGTTTTTCAACTTACGCTATATTAATTCTAAATTTCTAGAACCCCTTACATAAGAGTTGTTGATCAATAAGATAAATCGTAAATCGTCCAAGCAGTCTCTCAACGCCAATAACGGTAAATATGTTACCGGAATATCTTTGGTAATTAAGTAGAATAGTTGTCAGTGTACTGCCAAGAGTGTTGAGTACAAGAATCAAAGTGTGTCCCCTTACTGCTACACAGACTTTACTTTTATACTAGTAGTAACAGTTATAATATTAATGGGCACAACGACCTCAACGCTAACCTTACTGAGTATTGTGCCTCGCTCCTTTGTAATTGTTGTGTGCTCCACTTCATTATTGTGTTGGCCCTTCATAACTGCTTCTTCTTTATGGGTCGGTGCTCCCACCTATGCATTGGGCTATGCGTTAAGTGAACCGTTCCATCTTCTCTTTACTCCTGACCATTACCTAATTGATTACATGTCTTTGACTCTTTCATATTAGATAAGTGCACCGGGTTGGGTCGGACACCATGCCAAATTATCCTCTCTCACACACGTATAGATTTCTATGCACACAAAGAGCTCATTTCACCATATCACTATACATGTCTTAAGCACGAATGCCTTGAGGGCGATTCAGTATTTTCAAACAATTATGGTAAAAAGAAAGGAAAAAAAGGTTTTAAAAAAAATAAGTGTGTGAAAGAGTGCAAAACAGGTAAGCAGCTTTTTCAGTGTTGGGTTGCTTGTTGGCTGTTGCTAGCTAGCTACCCTCTCCCTTCTTTCATACTTTACTACGCATGGAATATAACTCCTCCTACATTATTATTATTATTTTTTTTTTTGAAACAACTGACCCACATTTCTCAACCTATTGAAGCACAAATAGTCAGAGTCAATTTCGAGATCTCCTCCACTGAGACTCGAACTCATGACCTCCCATCTAAGGGTGGCCACTACATGCCAATTGAGCACAAGGTGCTTGGCATTATTATTATTATTATTATTATTATTATTATTATTATTATTATTATTATTATTATTATTATTATTATTATTATTATTATTATTATTATTATTATTATTATTATTATTATTATTATTATTATTATTATTATTATTATTATTATTATTATTATATTATTATTATTATTATTATTATTATATTATTATTATTATTATTATTATTATTATTATTATTATTATTATTATTATTATTATTATTATTATTATTATTATTATTATTATTATTATTATTATTATTATTATTATTATTATTATTATTATTATTATTATTATTATTATTATTATTATTATTATTATTATTATTATTATTATTATTATTATTATTATTATTATTATTATTATTATTATTATTATTATTATTATTATTATTATTATTATTATTATTATTATTATTATTATTATTATTATTATTATTATTATTTATTATTATTATTATTATTATTATTATTATTATTATTATTATTATTATTATTATTATTATTATTATTATTATTATTATTATTATTATTATTATTATTATTATTATTATTATTATTATTATTATTATTATTATTATTATTATTATTATTATTATTATTATTATTATTATTATTATTATTATTATTATTATTATTATTATTATTATTATTATTATTTATTATTATTATTATTATTATTATTATTATTATTATTATTATTATTATTATTATTATTATTATTATTATTATTATTATTATTATTATTATTATTATTATTATTATTATTATTATTATTATTATTATTATTATTATTATTATTATTATTATTATTATTATTATTATTATTATTATTATTATTATTATTATTATTATTATTATTATTATTATTATTATTATTATTATTATTATTATTATTATTATTATTATTATTATTATTATTATTATTATTATTATTATTATTATTATTATTATTATTTATTATTATTATTATTATTATTATTATTATTATTATTATTATTATTATTATTATTATTATTATTATTATTATTATTATTATTATTATTATTATATTATTATTATTATTATTATTATTATTATTATTATTATTATTATATTATTATTATTATTATTATTATTATTATTATATTATTATTATTATTATTATTATTATTATTATTATTATTATTATTATATTATTATTATTATTATTATTATTATTATTATTATTATTATTATTATTATTATTATTATTATTATTATTATTATTATTATTATTATTATTATTATTATTATTATTATTATTATTATTATTATTATTATTATTATATTATTATTATTATTATTATTATTATTATTATTATTATTATTATTATTATTATTATTATTATTATTATTATTATTATTATTATTATTATTATTATTATTATTATTATTATTATTATTATATTATTATTATTATTATTATTATTATTATTATTATTATTATTATTATTATTATTATTATTATTTATTATTATTATTATTATTATTATTATTATTATATTATTATTATTATTATTATTATTATTATTATTATTATTATAAATTATGATTATATTTAAGTAATTTAAAGAATAATCATAATAAATGAATATAGATTACATGTTGTATAATCTATGCTATATTGAAATAAATAATTATTATCGTAATATTTCTATTTATATTGAGAAAATTTTATTTATATTTTAAAAAGATAATTAAAGAATTTTGATAAGTTATATATACAAAGTTATAACTATAACTAGTGCAAAATCATTTTTTTTAAAGTTAACTAGTATTTACGCCCGTGCGTTGCACGGAATGGATTTGCTATAATATGTTTAGAATATTTAGACCGATATACAATTATGTAAATTATAATATCGAATATTATATAGTGCAATTGAATAATTGAGTTTGATCAATTATGTTTTTTGATGTTATCATTGTTTGAATTTGAGCAAATAATTACCTAATTAATAGCCAATGTGTATATATATGCATTCGGTGTTGAAACTTTAGACATTTTATATATCAATGTTTATGATTTGTATTAATTGGGCTAATTATCTCGTTGTCCAGCAACTCAGTTATAGAAATTATTTATACGGATGATATATTTTCTGTGTTAATATTATAGCAATTTTGCCATCTTTGTATACAAAGAAAACATAATAGTATATCAATGTAACTATTTTGAATTATATTACACATTATTGAAAACATTTTTGTAGATGACATTGATAGTATATTATAGGGAAAATGGTCAAATAAGCCCTCCAACATTATCTAAGGAGTCAATTAGGCCCCTGAACATTTTTAAGTAGCAATTTAACCCATCAACATTGTATTTTGATGCAAAAAAAAGTCCATAAACATGTTAATGACCTGTGATCACATGTCATTGGGATTCCGGCCAAAAATACAATGTTGATGGGTTAAATTGCTACTTAAAAATGTTCAGGGGCCTAATTGACTCCTTAGGTAATGTTGGAGGGCTTATTTGACCCTTTTCCTTATATTATATATTGTTATTGTAAATTTTTATACTTATTTTAATTTACATCACTAATGAAGTAAATTATCTAGAATTACAACTTTTTAGTGCTTTATTTCAGAATTACTGGAGTAAAATATCCAGAACCTTAGTACTTCATGAATTATAAGATATTTCGAAAGCAAGTATGTATAGTACTCTGTTTTTTTAAGTGTATAGATTAACCTGATTTCATGAATGTTTGGTTTGTGGACATGTTTTATTTGTTGTGTGTTTTTGCGTAACAGTTGGACTGTATAATATGTTAAGAGCTATAATTCTACCTAAACATGTCAAAATTTGGCTCTTTAGGTTATACTTTATTTTTACTTAGGGTTTTATTTGTGTAATTAATTTAGTTAATTTTTTTTAACGTGTTATAGTTAGAATTCTTAGAGTAAAATAATTATGTTTGCAAATAATATGGTGATCGGATGAAAACTGTATAGCTTAGAATTAAAAAAAAAAATACATTGGATAAGCTAATTTATTTATTAACTTTAAAAAAAAATGATTTTGCACTAGTTATTTGTACTTTTTACACTATATATGGTAATTGTAAGATTGACTTAATAACACTTATGTTTGTGGCAACAAATTGTGACGGATACTTGTTCGTGAGACCGATTGGTTCAAGATTAAATGTAATACTTATACTAGCAAATATAATACTAAATTATGAATACAATATTTATTTCTTATATGAAAAAATATAATATTTTCGAAAGAAAATGTAATACTTTTACATTTTGATGTAAAAGTATTACTTTTTTCATCAAAAGTATAACAGGAAATATAATACTTTTGACGAAAAAAGTAATACTTTTAAATCAAAATGTAAAAGTATTATATTTAATTTGTCCTCAAAAGTATTGCGTTTTTCTTATAAGTAACAAATGTTTTATTCCTTATTAGTATTATATTTGTTAATATAAATATTACATTTTTATAGTGACACAACCCGATCCGACTCGTCTCACGAACACTCGTCTCACGAATAAGAATTCGTGAGACGGTCTTACAAAAGTGTGACCCTATCTGTATGCACTATCTTAAAGAGATATGTACGTATAATATTGTGTGTCTGTAAATATTTTGTTAATAAAAAGTATTTCGTATTCAATTATGTATACAATTTATGAAAAAATACAAATATATTTCCACTAAATTTTTAATTTAAAAATATGTCATTTTTACACACAACGTTATATTCTCATTCATCTTCAAAGCAATTTTTTGTTGTTGTTGTTGTTGTTGTTGTTGTTTTTTGGATTTTAATCAAATGGATTTTTTACTACACTATATTGTGTGTCTCATATCGTTATAATATTAATTTTATTTATTGTGAAAAATAAAAATAATTTTACTAAACACATGACACGTTATCATAACACACTATAAATTTATCTTTTCAATTAAACGTTACAAATTTGAGAATAAAGTTACACAATATTCCATAAAATATAAAATTTTGAACACATTTTGTATACATTTACTTCATTTCAATTCATGTAATTAATTAATGGCCAAAGTAGAAAATTGTATGTAATTATAGTTATTGAAAATTAAACTTTCGAATATCATATATACATTAAAAATCGTCTTATCAAAATGGAAAACGGTGTTTATAAACTTTATATATTTATAATTTTTCATAAATTAGGTAAGTGATTAAATACGCATTGCTATTTTATTTTTTAAAATATAATATTGTAACATTTTTCTATAAATACATATTTTTGTAATAAAATTGTACTATATTCTTTTTTTGGATGATGAAAGAAAAACTGCAACCACTATTCGATTGTATGTATTGTGTAAACCTCGCAGTATGACCTTAGCTACATTGCGATTATAAAGTCAACGACCTAATCAACTTGGCCAAATTGTACTCCCTTTTATTTATTTAAAGGATAAGATATAAGTTATAAGGGACAACCCTAATCATAACGATTGATTTGGAGTTGTTTGTCAGAATTTTTAGTTTGAGCTAATCAGCTATGAATAATCTAGACTATTTTACATCATTTACATAAGATGAGTTTTACTCAAAGCACGGGGCGACTTACCTTAATAGAAAGGGGGATGGGTGGTGGTGGTGGGGGGGGGGGGGGGGGAGAGCGAGAGCTTCAAGAACAAGGACGATTGCAAGGAGCAACATATTGATATACATATATAACCAACCTCACATATCCAACTAAATCTTTTACATCAATGTATCGTACTCTTTTACATCATAAGAAAAGACTGCTAAATCTTTATGAAGTGAGAGAAGGAGGGAAAACACGCTATAACTAACATAACAGTTAGCAGAAAAACGTTAGCTAGCTAGGCTAGCATGCATTGGCTTTCTTTGATAGGGGATCGCTTCTTCAAGCTCTGTCCAATCTTTGAATAACACATAAATCAAAGATATAACTTATGAAAATATAAATCAAAGATATAACTTATGAAAATATGAAATTCATAAATTTATAAAATTGCATGAAAGCATATGGTAAATTTGTGAAAGAAGAAAAAGATGCATTTTGATATATACTACCGGAGTCACACTAGTGTGAGACTGTCTCAGCCCTCCGGGATCATCTTGAGGCATATCGGGTCAATATAAAAATTTAATGTTTATACTGAAAAAATGTAATACTAATTAGGAATATATAAAGTGTTTGTTACTTATAAAGGAAAACGTAATACTTTTGAGTACAAATGTAATACTTTTATATTTTGATGTAAAAGTATAACTCCGTAATTTTTTAATCAAAAGTATTATATTTTCTCTTATAAGTAATGTTAATAAGTGTTTGTTACATATATAGAAAAATGCAATACTTTTGATATAAAATGTAATACTTTTACATCAAAATGTAAAAGTATTATATTTTATTTCAAAAAATATTACATTTCCCTATATAAGTAATAAACATTTTATTTCTGATTTAATATTACATTTGTTAGTATAAGTATTAGGCAAATTATTATGTGGACCCGAATCCAAAATACACAATTCAGATATATTGAATTTTCACAATTTATATACTGAATGTTCACAACTAAATATTCACAATTTACATACTGGGGTCCATGGTATAACTATTGATAAGTATTACATTTGATATTGATTTGACCAATCTCACGGATAAGAATCCGTGAGACAATCTCACATAAATTTTTGTCATATTACCCTAGTGGTATGATGGGAGTTATACTCCCATAAACAACATCTTGGAGTTAGGGCTCCCCAACTTGGGCCTTGAGCTCTTCAAATTTGTAGAAGTGCGAAGATGATTTCCTTGCGCGTAGAGTTAAAGAAGGGACAAACTGGGACGTTGCTAGGGCGACTTACAATAGTGACTCTTGGACAAAAGTTTTGGACCCTTAGAGGGTGTTTGGTTGACATGAATTCCAATTCAACTACAATGTAATTCAGCAGAGTTAGAAATTACACTATTTGATTGGAGGGAATTGTAATTCCGTGAAAAAGAAAAAAAAATGACTAAATTGTCCTTGATTATTATTATTACACAATGACATTTTAATCTACGCTTATTATCTTTTTCATTCTCAATAATTATATTCCTCCATACCAAACAACCTAATTTGAATTCTTACTTTATTCTTATCTTATTATTTTTTCACATAATACAATTTCTTTCTCCCTTAATTCCTTCCTTCCAACCAAACGTTTCCGCTAGAATTAGTCTAGCATAATTACCTCAATATATCCACACACAAAAAAAGCCTTGAATCTGAACAAAGTTTATAGTATCCTCTATCTATCATCATTCATCGCTTTCTCTCTCTCTTCAATGGCAAATGGCAATGGCTTGTGAAATTCATTTTTTCTGCTTTTCGATTTCCGTGTCAAGCAAGCATCCATTCCTATCTATCTCACCTTGCTTAACCCATGGGCAATAACTCCTCACTCTTTCTCTCTCTAAACATTTCGCCATTATCAAACCACACACCAATACTCTATTTCCTTTCAGCTTTGCTTCACTTCTAATCTTCTTCAACCTAATTCCATCCCTCCCTCTTTCTTTATCTATTTATCTATCTATCAATCTATCTAACTATCTATCTATGTGTGTTTATCGGTTTTTCTTCTGGAACTGGCTTCTTGTCTGATTAGGGAAGCGATGGAGCTACAACCGCCGCAAGACGGAGCAGGAGTGGTGGCGCCGCCGATTCCGAAGCGGGCCGTGGCGCCGCCGACATCGCTGGCTCCTGGCTTCAGGTTCCACCCCACGGATGAGGAGCTCGTTAGGTACTATCTCCGGCGAAAGGCCTGCGGGAAGCCCTTCCGCTTTCAGGCCGTCTCTGAGATTGATGTCTACAAATCTGAACCCTGGGAGCTTGCTGGTGCGTTTCTCTTTTCGTTTTGTATAGATTCTTGTCTGTGATTTTTTTTTTTTTTTTGAAAAATTAATTATGTTCAAAGATCAGATAGACTGACATTTAATGTATGATTTAGCCTTAGAGTGTGTTTCTGAAATTCTAATTTGGTTGTGATAAGTATAAAATATACATTTGATTATGTGAATTCCCTCCTTTGTGTTCTGGTGTTGAAATGAACTGCAAATGAAGCCTTAAGGATTGAAAACTGATGTAAATTAAGTACTTGTTTATGAAAATTAAGTTTAATAAGAAAAAAAAAAGATTGAATTTTTAAATCCCTACAAATGATATAAAATTGAATCTTCAGGACTATAAAGTTTCAACATATATTACCTGAGGCACCATTTCTACTGGATTTAATTCAAGTGTAAGATTCTGTGTTTTTTTCTGACAGATTCATTAGAGAGTGAGAGTTGGACTTTGCATGTTTGAAAAGTCAACTTGTAGGTGTAATTAGGAGATTTATAATTTTAGATTACAGGATTAGTCCAATTAATGATTTTGAAATTTCAATGATAATATTTTCTGACTTGCTTGTTTACATTGTTTTCTTGGTTAGGTGCTCAGCTCTTTATACATTTCTTTGAAATGCAGCAACATGTGAAATCATTTGACATCTTTCTCAAAATTTCAGCTTCTTCTTAATGAGCATTTGTAATTGTATGCAGAATATTCATCCCTAAAGAACAGAGATTTAGAGTGGTACTTTTTTAGCCCCGTAGATAGGAAGTATGGAAATGGGTCTCGACTTAATAGGGCGACTGGCAAAGGGTATTGGAAGGCAACCGGGAAGGATCGCTCTGTGCGCCATAAGTCTCAGACAATTGGAATGAAAAAAACTCTCGTATTCCATAGCGGGCGGGCTCCTGATGGAAAGAGGACAAATTGGGTAATGCATGAGTATAGGCTTGCAGATGAAGAATTGGTGAAGGCTGGGGTGGTACAGGTGCGAATCCTGTTAAAATTGAGTGTTTTTATTGTTTAGTTGACTTAATCTTAAAAAACTTTTTATTTTGTTGGTTTGGGAGGAAAAAGGATGCGTTTGTGCTGTGTAGAATTTTTCAGAAAAGTGGTTTGGGACCACCGAATGGTGACAGATATGCACCTTTTATTGAGGAAGAATGGGATGACGATACAGCTCTCGTGATTCCTGGCGGAGAGGCTGAGGATGACGCAGCCAATGGTGATGATGCACATGTTGAGGGCAATGAACTTGACCAGGTTCGTTATTTGCCTCCATTTTCTTGTTTATGTTCTCTTTTCGGGTCTGTAAACTGTTGTTTGTTGGTGTGCATATTGTTGCTGTTTTTCCGTTGCTTGTAGTGACCACAACCAAAAATCATTGACATTTTGACTAGCTAAAAGTGAACTTAGTTAGCGATACGCTTTACAAACTTTTGTCGTTTATGATCTTTAGTTCTTGCCTATATTAGTGTCAGTGATTGTATGATTGACAACAAGGAGTTAGTGATACACGTAGAAACCTTTTGTCGTTTATGGTCTTTAGTTCTTGGCTAATATTGGCTTCAGTGATTGTATTATTGACAACAAGTTTAAATTACCATAATTTTCTTCGTCCCTCAACGTACACATGGCAAAGCCATAGAATCTCATTTTGCACGCAATTTCTCCTTGATTGTGAATTTTTGCTAATTTGGCAAGTTTTGGGATCTATTATCACTAAAATGCAAGAATGGAAGGAATTGGCAATAATGTAAAAGAAATTTTCACCATCTCATATTTGTGCTCAATAATTGTTGGCGTCTAGCGAAGCCGTTGTGGCCAAAGGTGGAATGGGGAAGGGCAAGTAGTCATACAATTTGATGATGCTTCTATAGATTGGAGGTGGATTGCGTAAAACACGTTCAAACTGTTGACAAGGTTGAGGTTCATCGTAGTTCGGTTAATTTACCAAGAGGTCCTATGGTCACAGGTATCTCAGTTGGAATACAAATATGGATGTGGAAAAATGCAAATGTGAATTTAAGTGGCATTAGTGTCAATGGCTCAATGCAGTAACTTTTGATAACTTCTAGAGGTAGGAATGTCAGATACATACTATATATTATACTTGTCTCCTGCCGGTCCTTTTTTATAAGCCTCAGAAAGAGCGGGTATCACTTTCAGCACTTGGATATACACCGTAAATGGCTACAATAGAATATTTGGCAAGCTTATACCGCAAATTATACTACATTCATAGATTCTACATTATCTCTATTGATAGGATGTTGTTAAGTAAACATAACACCTCGATCAACTTGGATGAGATGGTGGTTTTCATGTGAATCATACTACATTTTCTCTGTTTAAACATGACAAAGTATATAATATTACATTTATAGATTCTGCTAATGGTTCCCACACCGTAAAAGCTTATGCTTGGTGGCTACCGACTAATCATGCTGTTTATGTATACATCTCAATCCCCGTTTTGCAACCAAGAAATCATTTTTGGCTTTTGAATCACTTATTAATTGTGCATCTGCATAACCTGGAGTTGTACTTGATCTGTGATCGTCGTTTTAATAAAAGCTAATCTTGCTGCCTAAACTTTGGTTCTATATTGCAGGCTGCTGCTCTATGCAAGGCTCCTCAGAGTCCAGTGGAGCCACAGGGCCTTCCATTTGTTTGCAAGCGAGAGAGATCAGAGGATCCCGAGCCTCTCTCGTTGGCCCAAGCGAAAAGATCCAAGCACGATGATCCGAGCTCGAGCAATGCAAATGGTTCAGAAGATTCTACCACAATCCAGGAACCTCCAACAGCAATGATGACGACGACAACAACAACAAACTACTCTCCCGCTCTCTTAGAATTCCCCTTGTTAGGGTCCATTGAACCCAAGGAAAGCCACCCTACAAACGTCCCCACCTTCGACTCCTCCACGCTCGAGAAGTCTGTTCCCCCCGGCTACCTGAAGTTCATCAGCAACCTGGAGAACGAAATCCTAAACGTCTCCATGGAAAGGGAGACGCTGAAGATTGAAGTGATGAGAGCCCAAGCCATGATCAACATTCTTCAATCGCGCATCGACCTCCTGAACAAGGAGAACGAAGACCTAAGAAGAGTTGTCCGAGGCGGTTAAGTAGCAGCAGCAGTTCCATGTATCCTAGATTTGTAGTTCTCCTTGGCTCAATCCTTTTATTCCTGTGAAGCATGGCATCTCCAGTTGCATGTTTTGAGGAGTAAAAGGATGTGTCAAGTGGTAGCCATCCGTCGACAACTCTGTAATATGATGTTCCCTTAGTTGTTTATTGTGTACCAGTAGCTATAGACATTATTGCCCATCTTTTGAAACAGTTAAATAAAGCAAACTGGAGTTTCTCATTGTTTTATGTGGCTTCACTTTACTGCTCTTTATTTATGTTTGTTTTTGGTTAATAGATTTCATGTTTGATTTCTTCACCTAGAATCTTTACCCTTAGGTCCTTCACACCCCAGCTTGACAAAGTATGTGAGAGGAGATAAATCACGGTAACTTAGTGACTCAATATGCATGTCCAAAAATTTGTGGGCGCAAGGGATTTATCCACTTTCGACATAATTCCAACATTGTTGATTTGTTGTTGTCGAGTTTCAATTATTAGTCTTTTCTCTCAAATATTAAGTTTGATTTCTAAGTCCTCCACACCCCAGCTTAACAGAGCATGTGAGAGGAAGTAATCGGTAACTTAGTGACTCAATATACATATCCAAAAATTTGTGGACGCAAAGGATCTGTTCACTTTTCAATTATTAATCTTTTCTCTCAAATACTAAGTTTGATTTCTAAGAAGACTTGAGTTTTATTCATACGCCCCTTTAAATAATAATTGCGGGTATTTTTTATTTTTTTTTTATGAAATAGAAAAGAGGAAATAGAGGAAATAGAAAAAGTGTCCATTCACTGAATCACTGGTTTATGCGTGACATGACCAGTTGATTGAGTAGTAAAAGGGTGACGTGTATATGAGGTCATCAAGCGCTTCTGCTTAACGTCATCGCCCACGTCACCATAGCAAATATCTACCTTTCATCATCTAGTCTAGGAGTAACGGAAGTCAAAGATGGTGTCCACGTGTACGGGGGTTACTTTTTATTGTTTTTTATTTTGCATGGGAGTACATTTGCTGACTAGTCAAATATACAATTATTGCCCAACTTAAATCACCCATCGCCCCCTCAACTTTTATTTAAATGCTAAAAGCTCCCTAAAATTTTAAGAATTACATTTTTGACATCTAGTTATAAGGTAATAGTTGATTTAAGAAAAAAGAAAATGCCAGAGATCTTGTGGTCTATTGTCACCTGGTGTACACTCTCACATGAAAGGGAGTGGATTCGAGTCTCAGTGAAAGTAACTATTATGTTATGAGCATTTGCGCTACACAAATGTTGAAGAAAATATTATAGTACTAAAAAGTTGTGTAATATCGTATTGAAAAAGTTATTGTGGTAATTGCACAAGGCATTCTACCCTTATCAATCCAAAAATTGAGTTTATCAACATCTATTTTCAATATTATTTTTCAAATTAAAAATGAGGTTATTAGAATTTTTTTTTTAAACCTACAAATAATGGTAGTAATAAAATTGGTAATAATATCGAGTAGTGCGAGTATGTATGCGCGTCGAGTTAGGACATATCATATCTAAATTTTATTTTAAATATTTAAATTTTCAAGTGTTATTTTTCGAGCTTTAATTCAGTTAGTGATAGGAATAATATTCATGGATCACCATGAGAAAAATAATACTCCGTACTAGATATCTTATCTCACAAATTCTAATATGACAGGTTTGGATTGTTGATAATTGGGTAGTGAAATCCATGTATGTATCCAATACACGATAGTGTGTTTGTGAAATGAGTTTCGGAATGATTTTATATACTCCTGTACTATATTGGCATTGTCAAATGGACTTGGAACAACCAATGCGTCTAATCTTCATTCATGTTTGGGTAGTTTTAAATGTATTCGGGTTCAAGACTTTAATTCGAATTTGTAAATGACTAAACAAATGAATATCTACCTTATATATGTATGTAAATAGTATGAATGATAGTAGAGGTGATGACATAGTAAGTAGACGGTGGTAGAGGTATATAGATAAGTGGGTGGGTAGATAATATAATAATTAAATAAGTGAAATAGAAATTTGTAGGTAATGGTAATTGTGATTATAGATGATGTTATGCGTGTTTCTGTATTTAGTAAAATTTGAGAAAAAAAAATTATTTTCCAAATTCTTTGTTTGATTGGAAAAATGGAAAGAGCGGCTAAGTATTTTCTGTTTTCTATTTTATATTTTCTAAATTTTTTTTAGAAAATAGAATTTTTTTTTCAGAAACTAAACACACCTATTATATTTTTACTAAAAAATATTACACGTTTCACACAAATTTTTGAATCAAGGTCCACGATATAACGATTGGTGGATTAATCATTAAGATAAGAAGAGAGAACATCAAAAAGGAAGTTGAGCGGCTTAAAGTGTTATTCCCCAAGGCCTAACTAGGAATAAGTTTCTCTTGCGAGGACATGAACAATGCAATTCATAGACCTCTTTATAATTGTGAGATTATGCTCACGTTATTCATGTCATTTATAATTGTGAGATAAAATGCAGTCAATTTTTTTTGTTGTTAAAAAAACAAAAACAAGAACAAAAAACCAACAAAAATAGCTATTTATAGTGCCGGCTAGCATATGGGACACACGTATAAAGCCACGAACTTCATACAATAGTCCTAGGAGTTAACGACGAATATGACGTTTATAATTTTTTGTTCCTCTTCAACAACAAATGCCCCTATTTATCTGATTGCAACATGTATTCACACAACAAAGTTCAATCTGCACAACTTAGGAGTATCCGTCCTATCCAGTCTGTCTAGACATGTCTGGTGTAGATGGATGGCTCTTCCCCATTGTGGATGAGCCACCGGTGGTGGGTAGGAGGGGTGGCGGTTTCGACTCGAAAACCGGAATCTATCACTCCCTCCACCAACTAGATGAACACAGCAAAATCCCTACTAGTCCTGAACTTGACACAGCCACCTTTGTGCTGTCTCAGTTCCCCAACATTTCCGGGGCTGAATCCCGGGTTGCGCTTGTTGATTCTGCAACGAAGCAGTGCGTGACATACGCTCAGATTCAGCGCTCCATTGCCTCGCTAGCCACGGGGCTGCACCATGGGCTTGGGGTTAGGAAAGGCGACGTGGTTTTTGTGCTGTCACCCAACTCCCTGTTGTACCCGGTTATATGCCTGGCGGTGCTCAAGGTTGGTGCCGTTCTCTCGACATCCAACCCGCTCAACACCCCGGCGGAAATTGCTAAACAGGTTAGTATCTCGGGTGCGAAGCTGGCTATTGCTGCACCAGAAGTGCACAAGTTAGTGCCTACTGGGGTGCCTACCCTTTACACTACGCGCCCCAAAGATGACAACGCTAATGCGTTATCCATAGAAGAGTTGATTGAGAACTGCGAGCCTCAGGATCTGCCTGAGTGTCGCCCGTCTCAATCAGACACGGCAGCAATACTATACTCTTCGGGTACTACAGGGGTTAGTAAAGGTGTTGTGCTAACTCACGCGAATCTGGTAGCTGTTATGACTCTGCTAAAGTGGTACATGGTTTCAACGTCCTCTCAAGACGATGTCTTCCTGTGCTTCGTGCCCATGTTTCACATCTATGGGCTAGCGTTTTTTGGGCTGGGGTTGTTCTGTTTGGGTACCACTACGGTCCTGATGCAAAAATTCGACTTCCAGGCCATGCTGGAAGCGATTCAGACTCACAAGGTAAACCACATCCCAGCGGTTCCTCCCGTGATTCTTGGGCTAGTGAAGTATAACAGAGGTGGTTACGACCTGTCCTCGTTACGAAGGGTTGGGTCAGGGGCTGCGCCCCTGAGCAAAGAGGTGGCTGATGGGTTCAGAAAGAAGTTTCCGTGGGTGGAGCTAAGGCCCGGGTATGGTTTAACTGAGAGCAGCGGGGCAGCTACATTTTTCAGTTCTAGTCAAGAGGCTAATGCACGTCCAGCCTCATCGGGGCTGTTGTTTCCGTGCATGAGTGCTAAGGTAGTGGATACAGAGACAGGAGAGGCATTGCCACCATTGAAACAAGGGGAGTTGTGGCTGAGAGGCCCTAATATAATGAATGAGTATATAGGAAACCAGGAGGCTACGGCTAACACACTCGACTCAGATGGGTGGCTGAAAACTGGAGATCTTGGTTATTTCGATGAAGATGGCTACCTCTACATAGTTGATCGTATAAAAGAGCTCATCAAGCACAATGGTTATCAGGTACGTAAGTCTAAGCATATTCAAGTCAATACCACAGGAAAACAGTTACTCTCTAACATTGACTTACATCTATGCAAAATGCAGGTGGCTCCCGCAGAGCTGGAAGCAGTTCTATTGACTCATGCCAATATACTCGATGCAGCAGTTGTACCGTGAGTTGCCTCACCCACAGGGCTAATTTTACTATTCAAAAAACATTATCTTATATCTATGTCCATGCTTATGCATCAATGATAAGGTAGTTTATCATTGGTTGTCAAGATGGGACATAGATAAACAATCTATGTCTATCACACAGAAAAGTTTGTCAATCCACAGACACCTATGACCTACCCCCCATCAATGATAAGGTAGTTTATCATTGGTTGTCAAGATGAGGCATAGATAAACCATCTATTTCTATCAGAGAAAAGTTTGTCAATCCACGGACGCCTACCCACCATCAACGATAAGGTAGTTTATCAGTAATTTATTCATTTGTTTCTAACAAGGTAAAAAATTCTCAGACTAGAAGATGAGGAAGCGGGAGAAATACCTGTGGCATATGTGGTAAGAGCTTCTGGCAGTGAACTCACGGAGGAGCAGGTCATTCAATTTGTTGCAAGCCAGGTTTGTTTGAGCCCGTCTCTTCTCTTTCGTTAGCACCTGTGTCAGTGTTTCCTGATGACTCACAATATCAGGTAGCTCCATACAAGAAAGTTAGAAGAGTGAATTTTATCAGCCAGATACCCAGATCAACTGCAGGCAAAATTTTGAGGAAGGAATTAGTGTCACAAAGCAAGCAATCAGTCCCCTCCAAATTATAGAGTTATTGTGCAGAATCAGGATCTGCTTGTACCCAGACTGTAACTTGATCCAACAACTCTTACAATTATCAGAATAAATCATGAGCAAGAATCTAGAAATAGAAGTAATTTCTTTGGAACCTATTGTAATGAGCTGGCATCATTTATTCTATCATTCTATCATGTACAACATAAAGCAAACACAGAGTTCTGCAAATCCAATGAAGAACTTAATTACCATTAGAACATTGTTCTTCTGGCCATGGAGATTATAATACATCTCAGAACATAGGAATAATCTGAACATGAAGATTTCATATCATATACCAACGAATAAAAGAGTTAATGGAGAGAAATGCTATTGTAGTTCAATTAGGAACCAGAGATATTCTGAATAGCACACAAACATAATACAAATGAATGACTGCATTACAATTTAAAATGTGTGTTTAAGAATATTGAAGTTGGAATTACACAACGTCATAGCCATAGAGATGGAGAAGTCAATGAAAGAGAAAGCAAGCTTAAAGAATTCTAAACTGCTGTATGTATTATCAACTGTTTCAAGATAGAGAAACCCTTTCCTCATAGTCAACAATGAAATATAAAATCAGAGCTTCACAAAACCTTTGAACTCAACCAGAATGATTCACTATGTTGCGAAGGTAGAGCAATGAATTCAACCCTCTAAAATAACCTATGCAACAAAGCAAAGTTGTTATCCATGATTTTGTTCTCAACTCATCCAGCAATCCACTTCCAAACACCTCCTGGCCTCTGACCCTGGACAGTTTGAAGCTCCATATCATGTTCTAGTGCAGATTTCTGCCTTCGTAGTGCTTGAACTTCCTCCTCTACTGACTGCATTGAGTCAAGCACCTTTCGTAGTTCTGCTATTTGTGCCTTAAAAATACATCATATCCCAAACAAATAAATAAATAAATAAACCATAGCATGTACCGAATGCATGAAAAAAGTTAAGCAGTAAACTTATCAAGAAAGCAAAGGAATTGAAGGATATAAACCTCCAATTTTGCACATCTTGATCGCTCTGATGTAAGCTGACCCTGAACTGAATGAAATTCCTGCAAGCAGTCAATGAGAATGATAAGAAGATTGACAATTACAACCTTACAAACACACATGTAATAACATTATTACTACAAGAATACCTTGGATAAGTCAGCATGAGTGTTGTTAACTTCTTCAATCTTTGCCTTGACAGCAGAGTTTTCTGCTGCAACTTCAGCAAGAGATGATTCCAATACCTTTTTCTCTTCTCTAATTGCATTAATATCGGCAGAAAGATCCTTCCGGGTGGTATCATTTTGGACTTCCTTAAAATTTGAATCTTCTCTTTCAGTCAAGTCCAACACTTCAGGTTTTGTCAAGGCATATGCAGCAGTGACAGAAGCTGCTGCTGCAGCAGCTGCTGGTGACATAAGTATCTTAGGATGCAATGAATCCCTTGGTTTGAGCCTCATAACATATACCTAAGTTTGGTGTTGTATACCAGGAATGTAAGATAAACTTTGTTCAAGTCAAACTAAAGCATACCAGAGGGTGCCGAGAAATAATATTTTAAAATTTATTTAAAAAATAAAATAAAATAAAATAAAAGTTAATGCATTTCAGAATGTCTGACAGTACGTGAAACCTATTCATTTCATGTTAGAGAGATATCTGTTGAGAAGTGGTCAAGCATCCACTCCAGGATAAGTACATACTACTGAAATAAGGTATAAATGTCAAACATAAAAATAAATAAATAAAGGGGAAATGTATTACATTTGTCATTGAATTAGGAGTTGTTACCAATTTAATCCTTTTATTTGATAGACACAAGAAGTATAGTATCAACTAAAGAAATTGAGATACAATAAACCCAGTTTTTAAGTTGAACCTGCAGTTTTTTATATAATTATTAATTAATAAGTACCAACCAAGAATGAATTACAAACGCCCATAAACACATTTTGTTAAGGGTCAACATTGCATATAGTTTACAGTGTTGAGAAAAGTAATTTTCTTATTCACTATTTTTTTTTTCATTTGAAGTAAACCTAACATACAAAATTCAGTTATATAATGGGTGTAGTTACTTTATTGCATCAAAGCATCCACCATGTAGCCAAAAGATGTTCCAACATCCATTTCACAAAGGCGTATCATTATGTCCTACAACATTCTTGTATCCCTCTATCAACTCATTAAAGGGATAACAAGGATTTGAGCACAGTAACTAATAGAGAATTAAATGCAAAAATAAGTCCTGGAATCCAAAAAAAAACATAGTAAATCACTATTTGGAAAGATACCTCATTACTGTATTTCCCATTGTAGCCACCAAATGCAACCAAAAAATGTTCACCATCTAGTAATGCTGAGGATACAGTTAATCCCTGTTCCAAATCTCCAATTAGGCTTAGGACATTGTTAATAATAAATTCGTCTTACATAAAGTATGCTCATGTTTATCATCATCTGACTGAAAACTAGGAAGCAGGGGAGAGGGGGAAAAAATAGCATATCCATGCTCAATACTATGCATCAAGTCACATACTTTTTCTCTATTTTACTTTGTGAACCTAATTCAGAACTTTTTGTTACTTCTAAATTGAATTCATTGACAGGATAAATTGTTTATGCTATTCAAATTTATCTATTAGTTTGCTGCTATTTCTTTTTGTTGGCATCACAGTTCAATGAAGCTCAAGTGTGCCTAACTACTTCACAAAATTCATGGGCAAAAAAAAAGAAGGATAAAGAAGAATGTAACTCTTTGCTAGAAATTTCAAATCAGAAAACACACAAATAATAATAAATAATGCATATGTGTTTTAACAGGAGATACAGTTCAACTTAACATATGTCTACCACATTCACCATATACTGGATGTCTAATGTAAGAGCAACCAATATCTGGAACAATTAGGGGAAAACAGTGAAAGATAGTGACCTCACTAGCAAGTGGATCTCTCCCCTTGACACTTGTCAACACTGACACAACAAGCTTAGACATATTCAAAACTAGAGTTTCTGGCACACCTGCAAACAAAATAGAAATTCTTCAATATGTCTTGTAAACAGAAATCCAAATACACACCACACCACACAATATGTACTACTTACCACTTTTGTTATCTCCACCACCAACTATGTACCAGTTCTCATCTATGGTGACTCCAGCATGGCCAGCCCGTGAACTAACCAGATCACCCTGAAGTTGTGGGCAGGACCATTCCATCTAGTAGATAATAAATCAAGCCTTTTTATTAATAAACATACCTCTATAAATGCAGCATGAAGTAGTTAATGATTATATGAATGACTATAAGATCTATAACGAGGAAAAAGGATGATCAAATAGCTAACATTTTGCATCTTTAAACCATTTATATAACTAAAGAACTTGTGAAGAGCAACATCATTCAATATCTTGAGATAATATTTCGATTCCCAACTCCTATGAAAAATTAATTTCTCAAAATCTGTTATGGCATACCTATCACATCATCAATATCCAGTACAGGAACAATATTCATAGAAACTAGCAAAATCAGAAACCACACCCAACACTTCATTTTGCATCTTGATACCATGCCGAAAGATACAATTATATAAAAACTCAAAATATTAAAACACAGTCAAACAAGTAAAAATTACCGTTTCCAAGTCCAGTATGTGCAGGTCATTGAAAAAAACTGAATGAGAACAGCCACCAAAAATTAGAAGGTAACGCTCTGCATGTAGTGCAGCTGAGTGATCAAATCTAGGAGATGGAGGTGTCTGCCTATCAAGTTAAAAAAACGTGATGAAGAACTCTTCATGAGGCATACACCATAAGTGGATGCTACACTAAATTGATACTTACGTGGTCTCCACAGAACTCCAGGTCTGCGTCTCAAGATCAAGAACGTAAATATCATTCAGTAGTCGCCTCTTCTTGTCTTCTCCGCCAAACATTATTAGCTTAGAACCAAAGAGTGTCACAGATTGCCCACCACGAGCTACCTGGAAATGCATTACAAACAAGTTAGAAAAACCAGACATCAAATTGTCAACAAAAATATAACCTAAAAATGAAGCATGAAATAGAGCTGAGTCTTTTTTTTATAATACCCAACTGACAAAATTGTAGCAAGAAAAATACAATTGGTTGTGTTCTATGACCAAAAAAAAAAGTAAACCAGTTAGAGACTAAATAAAAAGTTGTTGAGGCAGTTATTTACTGGAGGTGTTCCAAAGGTCTCCATAATGCTACAGTGCTGTGATTCTGGATCAATGATCCAAACTACAAAAAAAAAAAAAAAAAAAAAAAAAAAAAAAAAAAGTGGTGCACGGTTAAAAAGATAACAAAATAGGTTTTCTGCAAGGTTTGAAACACTAGCAAGAAACGGAAACCTGTTACAGTGTCAGAAATGCTTCTTGAGTGGCCAGCAAGAAGCAGCAATTTGTGACCCCAGCTAATCTGTCAATGAAATAAACATCATGAAGAAATAAAGTATCCATACAGTACAATGACCTTATGACTACATGACACAGACCAAACAACTAGTTCAATTGAGAACTGAATAAAGCTGAACCTTGCATATAAATCAATAAACAGATTTAAAATTATAATTCTTTTTCCATAAGTAGATTAAAAACTATAACTCTGCATTAAATCTCACCACAGAATGACCAGATAAAGCTGGAAGAACTTCTGTGTCTGATTTTATTGTAGACCATGCCAGAGATTTAAGATCAAAAACCTGAAGAGGAGACAACATTTGTTATAAAAACAAAAAAAATTAAAATTTCTACATCAAAATCATGTATTAATGAGAATTTTATATTTATAAATAAATAAAAAAAATAAAAATAAAAAATAAAAAACATGAACCACACTGCCAGGATTTTGGCAATAGCACTGAAATTCTCTCTAGGTTTAATAATTACAGAAAACACCTGGTTGTCTGAGGCCATAAGCTAGCAATTTTTTAAAATTATGAGAATTATAATATCCTAATAATAATAGCAATAACACAAAACAAAAAACTATGATACCAGTTACCAGACAATTTCACTTCATGGAAAAGTACTTATCTATCTCCTACATCCTAATTATTCCTTCTTAGAAGAAAAATAAGCACTAAGAAAATGAATACTCTGTATTATAATTATAATTAACATAATAAACAAAACACAGTGGCACCAGAAGTAGTTACCAGTGAATTGAGAATGGAGTGAATAAGTGAAGAGAAAAAAATAGAAACATGGCCTACACTTTAATGCCAAATCGTCTAAATATTCTTGTTAAAATGGAGTCTTGAGTCAAACACGAATAAAGGGAAGATGTTAGTAATGGTTTGTGAGTATGACTATCAGACCACAGATCAGGAGAAAATGTGCAATTTTAAAAATAGAAGCTGTCTCGGTGAAATAAAAAATATATATCCCCATCTTTGGAAAAAAAAAAAAAAAAAAAAAAAAAAAAAAAAAAAAACCAACTGTCAAGGATTTGATAGGCTATAACAATAAGCAAGACCGCTACCTGAATGTCAGACAGATATCGACCATTTCGACTTCCACCAGCAATGTACAATTTCCCGTCTAACACAGTTGCAGCATGCTGTTGTTCAAAAAATAAATTGCACCAGAAGCCATGGGATACAACATAAGAATTTAAACATTTGAAAAGGAGAAATTTCTGATTATGAAAGTATTGAAACTGCACCAACATAATTTGGGCGTAGAGATTTAATGGGGGAAAACATAAAAGAAGGAAAAGAAAGTGGCATGGCCAACAAAAGATCTTTCATTATTTGGGGCCATCTAACAGTGTTCAGAGTAAAGAACCTTGTAGCGAGCGGCCGGATGTGGACCAGATACAGAGAGAGCTGTCCACTGGTCATAGCTTAAATCCAAATACCAACTTTGACTATCTGTCCCCATAACAGCTTACTTGAGGCGCGATGACCAAAGAGCTGAACAATAAGTTAAAGGACATACAGAATACAAAACTAGTTACATACTTACATTTGGAAAACTCTAAGATACAAATAATACAATTATACAATAGCTTAAAATAATAAAAAGTTCACTGAAAGTGGAATACAGGAAATTTCGAAGAAGTGGAAAATGTAACCAATCTTAAATATACTGATATGCTATGTCCAAGTCATGAATCAGAAGGAAAATACTCGCAGACTGAAACCTAACAGAAAAGTGAGATTATTTCTTTATGGGGACAAGTGCTGTAGGCAATTTACTTCCAGGATAATCAATCAAGAAAATCAAGTTAAAGGTCAGAGTTAGGTTGCTCAAGTATGGGAAACAGAATGGAGCCATGGAAAAAGCAACTCCAATGAAAACCAATAAGAAATTCTTTAACTAGGAAGCTGTGGTCCCAAAGAAAGACATGCAAAGTAGTTACCGCCCAAATCTATAACAGACTGATATAATACCAAGTTGTCCTACCAATGCTATAAAACTGAAAAACCTAAAATAGGAACTGACACAAAAGTGAAAAAACAGTTTTCTAAAGACAAGACCCAATATAGTACATAAGATACAAGCAAAACACATAGAGTTTCAATGATATTTATCTAAAAGTTTAAAATATCTTTTTGAGTTTCAGTTAAGAGACAATATCAGCATTTCTAGCAAGGAAATACAGCACTTTCCATGATGTTCTGGAAAAGCAAAGCTTACTACAAACAACCTGGCATAAGATCAATACCAGGACTGACCAATATGATAAAAAACACTGCAAGTAGAATAATATAATATATGCAGTAAAATCAGAAATTGAATTGATAATAATAGTAAGAACAGCAACAATTAAACCCGGATCCCTTACTCCTTGAGCTTATTATAACCAGCCCCAAAGTTCAACTCTGTACATTTATCCAGCCAAATAAATATAAGTACAACTCCGCATTCTAATTCTTTCACTGAACTTTTTCTAAGTAAATACCAACCCAGGTCAGCAGATCACCAGCAAGACCCAAATTGGATGAAATTTGCAATTTTCTCATAGATATAACAGGCTCCGATATTAAAATTGGGAATGAAAAGGAAAGAAATCTAAAGGGAATGAAAAATCAAAATCACGCCCACAATGATGCATTGTAACATCATATTAAGAAAAATTGGAATCAAAAGATTCAGGATTAGGGAAGTAAAACGGAATTCTTACAGAAGGGAGCTTGGAGAATTCGGATCTGAAAAGTTTGAGGAGATCGGACTGAGCGGATAATCCGATCTCGTGTCCTGCAGAGTGGTGTTGGGTAGACTGGTAACTGAAATGGCAGAAAATAGTGTGCGCTGTCTTTTTATCTTTAGTTTTTTAACGTCCAAGTCTTCTGCTTTGGTATGAATTTTGGAATCATTCCAAGAATATTGTGTTCTTCTCCGTATCTTTAAAAATGAAAAACACTGTTGAATTTGCCCCTACGCCTAACAAATTGTGTAATTGCAAAAAAAAAAAAAAAAAAAAAAAAAAGATTCTTAATTGAAAAAAAAAAAATAATAAAATATAATAAAGTGGTAAAATAGGGTACTTAAAATCTATTATTGTTTATTTAGCCGGTTATCATTGATGTGACATTAACGACCACATATTAATTTTATTCTCCTTGTGACTAACTGAGGGGCCCATACGGACAATAATCACCCGTTAATTTGACAAGCAAGTGGATGTTTCCATTGATGGACATCTAGTGCACTTGTATGTCAGCGGCCTGACCAACCGTAGACAATCATGGTTGTTCGATAATCCGTAGACAATCATGGTTGTTCGATAATTGTCTTTGTTGCTCAGAGATAAAAGGTCATGGTTGTTCGCTCATTGTCTTTGTTGCTCACTTGCTCATAGATAAAAGGCGGCCAGTTGTCTTTGTTCCTCTACACTAATTGCCTATGAACAAAAATAGTCATCAATTATAAGTCTGCGGAGCGGAGATGTTTTAAATAAGAATTCTTCTATATATACTCTCAAATATTATACATTTATACTCCACCTTAAGTGTATTCATAAGAAAACAAGAACTGTGAAGCTTTAAGAGAGCTTCATAGCAAAGTTGTGAAGTCTAAGGGAGGGTCTACGAATATATTATGATAAGGGTCTGCAACAGGTTTGCGTGGAAATATTCTAATAGGGTTGTTGGGTTTTCCTTTGACCGGAAATCAATTTTCATTGACCTTAATATTTTTCCCTTTGCCAAACACTGCGAGTTTCCAAACACACCCTAAAATAATGCATGACTTTCGTGGTTTGAGATTTGAGAATTCAGCAAAGAAACCAAAGCTAATTTCTCTCAACCAAAAAAACCATAATGCTAATTGCTACTTGAAAAATGCAACTTGAAATTTGGCATTAAAATCAGAATACTTCACATGAACCTCTGCAGCATAACTGGGATATGTTGGCACCTTAATCATCCATCCATCCCTGAAAGAAATAATCCGACAATCTTTTACAGCAAAAGGCAGCCTTAAAAATGCTTAGTGTCATTAAGTAATTACACACAAGGTGGTTAATAACCCAATACATGATGCAATTCTGAGGATAGGCTGAAGAATTGTTTGACATGAGCTTGTACTTAGGTTGCCTCTCCAGATGATGACTACAGCAACGCAGTGGACGACTTCCTAGTTCTACTCGGCAGCATCTTCCACCTCTTCATCCTCAGGTACCCCACGAAGGTAGAGGACATTGTTACATCTGTAGAAGCCGAAAGAAATTGATGTCAATGAGGGAATACATGGCACTTGATTTTATAAAACACGCAAGCCTGACTATGGTAGTCATAATTTGAGGCTGCAGGGGTCACTAGCATACGTGATAGGTGAGAGGAGTAATGTTTCCTTAAATAGAAATCAAACCGATTGAGAAAATTTATAAATGTTTGATTTCTAGAGATGCACCGAAAACTACAATTCAACAATTCTAGAGAACTACTCAAGCAGAGTCTAGAATATAGAAAAATGTATATTTTTGCTAAGCAATTAAAAGGAACTGATTTAATCTTTTTTTGCTATGGCGGCAAAGAGACACGCATTAGGTACATGCTACTAGAGATTTTCTAAAACTAAAAGAGTGGCAGACCTCTATGAAAATAATGAAAATAATGAAATCTCTCTCTCTCTCTCTCTCTCACACACACACACACAAAAGGAAAAATGAAAAACATAAATAAGACTGCATTTTGACATTCACTGACATGGTGCAGATGTTAACATGAATAATCCTATGACAGGGGCATTGCGTATTCAAAGGATCCAACAGCGAATATATCAATTATGAAAATTACCTGATGAGGATTTCTCCAAGTGTTCCAGTGCTTTGCCCATCAATGTATTCTTCTGCATTTGCCAGCTGAAAAGAATGAAAATAATAATTGTATCAAAAAGTGGAAATGCCAATGAATTACTCCATAGTCCATACTAAGATTGGGAGAAATACAATGAGAGTTGCAATTATCTTTAGATACTTTATATGCAATTATGCAAATAAAACTGAGAGATTTGGGTTTATCTTATATTCTTATTACCTGCAAGTTCATATATGAATCCACAGAGACCAGAAATCCTTAAAGGGGAAAAAAACAAAGAAAAATGTATTAGTCTTTGAAGCATACGTCTTCCCAGAAGCAACACCAAAAATTTTCTTAAACATACCTTTGTACTCCATTCCCCACTTCAGTTTCACCATGACAGGCTTTCCAGTCAAGTTGTTCAGGAAAGGCTTGGGATTCACTGGTACTGTCTGTAACAACCATGTAAGCACACCACATTAGCGATTAACCAGCTTCTATAGAGGCATAACAAAACACTTGGTAGACATTTAAGAAAAACATCAAATCTGATACTGCAGACAATTTCTCTGCCTGTATATATACACAGACAAATATACTACAAGTTTACTACCCAACCAACTGCAGCTCTAAAAATTCCACTAGTTTCCACTTTCCATTCCATTGATTTCCAAAGTCCAAAACTGCAGAAATTTTCTCTGCTTGTCCACATATACAGACAAATACACTACAGCTTACTACCCAACCAACTGCAGCTTGAAAAATCCACTAGTTTCCACTTTCCAGTCCATTGATTTCAGAAGTCCAACAAGACATACAGATCTAGTCAACAAAATCCCGTGTTTGCTGGGCCAAAATGCATTTCTACCTTCATTTCAACTAAACCACAAACTATATGGATTTTTCATTAAACAACTACAAATCAGACATGCTGTACTACCTCTATCCAAGTTTGTCCCTATCAAACGAAAGCACAAATAAATAAGGCGAGTATCCAAGCTACATCCATTTCCACACTCTAATTGAACATTTGAACTCGAAATACAATGGCAGAGGTTTTACACATCAATTTGCAAGTGAAAAGTGAAAAACAACACTTAACATTTTTTAAAAAATAATAAGAGATAAATTACGGTGTGAATCAGCTATTTGATTTTAGATCGTAAATTCCAACGTCTATACTTAGCTGAAAGTCTGGAACTAAAAGCGATTTGGCACTTTGTTTCAAGAGAGAACAACAATTTTGATAAAGCCAAAGAATAAATAAGTTTAAAAAATTAAGTGAAATAGATTGAGGCAATCGAGCACTTACAGCCATTGAAGCTTTCCACGGAGAGAGCACCCCAAAAAATGGCGTTTAAGGGGTTTAGGGTTTCTGTGGAGGGGGAAAAGCTAAACGTCAATGGGAAGTTTCGTTTATTTGTCTTGATGAATCAGATTATAAACCATTTTTTACCCCAAAAGTGGGAAATAAAAATTGAGTAAAAAATAAGTAATTTCATTCCATTTATGTATTAATTTGATTAACAAGATTGGAATTAGTCAAATCACTTATAATTCTATTTTTTAAATATTAAATTTAATAGTAATATATAAAATTTATATATTTAATAAAATTATGAAATAAAATTAAAAATAATATTAAACAAAAAATTAAAATATTAAAGAAAAAAATGATTTGATTTATAAATAATATACATGACAATTAAAATTTAACAAGTGGAATATATTTTTACAATATCAATAAATAACAGCATGGCTATACTCTCTAAGAGACGCTTCATAATATGTTATCCTATGAGAGAATAACCAACATGAATTATCATCTCATTTGCATAAAAAATAGTTTCTCTATGAAAATGATATATTTTACACGCCGGAATTGTTTTTTAAAATATCTCTCACACCCTTTACTGAGTGATAATGATAAAATCTTTAAGTCGTATAGGAATGCTCTTTTTTTGAGTCAATGTTAAACTCCATATAAAGTGATGTGAGAAAATACATGATTGTGCGTTTGTGCTTTGAGTGGTAGCCAAACTCCATAAAAGAAATAAATAAGATAAAGGAATGTCTCCAAACAAATTTGATATATATCATTTAATGACCTCTTTATTTACATTTTTTTACAAGAAAAACAAAATTAAAATAGCTCAAGTCTCGGGTTACAACAAAGAAATAAAGAGGAGACTCGAATCAATCCAAGTCGCACTAGTATATATGAGGGAAAAAAAAAACATAACTAGCCAATAGATGAGCAACAGTATCGACCGTTCTACGAATGTGACGAATCATAACATCTTGAAAATACGAAAGCATAGTTTTAATGTCTTCAATCTGCAAACCAAAATGTGACAGGCTATGTTTATGAAGACTAGTAAGTAAGACTTCAACATATGTTTTCACAATAAAACCGTCCCAGTGGTTAGCCTTAAGCCAACTTAAAGCTTCCCAAACAGCTAGTGCCTTAGCTTCTCTCGGCTGCAATGGTCCCAGTTGCGTAACAAACTTCGCCGCCACAAAGAGTATGTGATGGTTTCGAAGTATCCAACCAATACCAACATGATTCGTATTATGGTGAACATAAGCATCCACGTTAAATTTCAATTTTCCATAAAACAGGTATATCTCATAACTCCTGAACAAAATGTAGTCGGGAACAATGCATTGTACTAGAAGGCCGAACACATTCCCCGTCTTTGAGATAAGCTAAAAAGGTCATCTTTGTTTACGTATATAGCTATTTATATATATATATATATATATATATATATATATATATCATAAAACCACCAACTACCCCACAACTTTTAAAGTGTTATAATTTCTCACCAAATACCTAGAATAGTGGTTTAGGAATGTCTCCAAACAAATATTTAAAGTGTTATAATTTATCATTAAACGAAAGCACAAATAGTCTAAGGGCCTTTTTTAAAAATATAATATAATATAATATGTGCCCGATGTTGGAGAACATCGGACACATATTGTTAGGGTTTTTTTTTTACCCAAATATACTAGCGTCGACATTTTCAATGTGTAGCCCATAGCGTTCCCCCCCCCCCCCAAGCCATGCCCTCCACCACCCTCCATCTTCCCCACCCAACAAAACATCTCCCGCTACTCATCGTTCACAAGTCATCGCCACCGTCGCCCCTCATCATTAGTTGTGTCGCCGCTGGTTTCTGGCCCTCACCGTAAGGTCGTCACTCACCTTGCATGTTTAAAAAGAACATTTATTTATAGTTTACAATATAATTTGCCTATGAATCCATCCCAAGTTAGGCATATGAAAAGGTATATAAAGTTAGTCTGATCCATGTCATACTCATGAGAAGGTAAATTGAACCAATACAGTTATTGATTCAACATCAAATTATACACTTCTACATACAATGAGCCCAATCTAAATAGAATTTTCAAATGTTTGTGGCAAAAATCGAATCCCTATCCCATCATCGAAAGCAATCTTTAGGTGACATTTCTCATTTACTAGATAAATGCCTTGAGAGTTTCATTCCTTAATTTTAACTTGACAAATTGAAATGCTCGATAATTGGTAAGCACATTACTAGTGTAATTGCAAAGGTCAAACCTCCATGGGAGTAAAAATCAAACTCTACGAATGAAATCGACACAAATATGAATTGTCTCAAAATATACCGTATAGCAAATGTTGTATGAAAGGAGTATTAAAATGTATTTTATGTTTATTTTGTATGTGTACATATTTTAAAATGTAAACTAAAATAAAAATTTTTATTTCCATTTTGCACAAAAATTAAATCAAAATGTTTAACTTGATAAAAATATCAAATATAGTAAAATATTTAAATTTTCATATACGGAGTAAAAGAAATAAATTTTAAATTCGATTCTCGGGAAACTCATTCAGTTCCCACCAAATCTACGCCGTTGATTGATGAAATTCATCAATGGCTAACAACAACGATCCGTGTCACACTAAAGCAACCAATCACAATACCGTCGCAAATCCTATATAAACAAACCCCAATTCACGACTTCTCATCACCTGTACCTTTCGATTCGCAAAAAGCCCTTCACCTAAAGCAATTCTTCCTCTTCCAGAAAATATTTTTGTGTTCTCTCTCTAGTGCAGATGGCACCGAAGGCAGAGAAGAAGGTGGCGGCGGAGAAGGCTCCGGCAGAGAAAGCTCCGGCGGAGAAGAAGCCTAAGGCCGGGAAGAAGCTCCCGAAGGAGGGTGGAGCCGCGGCGGCCGGAGATAAGAAGAAGAAGAGGGTGAAGAAGTCGTCGGAGACCTACAAGATCTACATCTTCAAGGTGCTGAAGCAAGTCCATCCTGATATCGGGATCTCCAGCAAGGCCATGGGCATCATGAACAGCTTCATCAATGATATCTTCGAGAAGCTCGCCCAAGAGGCGTCTCGCTTGGCCCGCTACAACAAGAAGCCGACCATTACTTCCCGCGAGATCCAGACCGCCGTGAGATTGGTTCTTCCCGGTGAATTGGCAAAGCACGCCGTCTCTGAAGGCACCAAAGCAGTCACCAAATTTACAAGCTCTTAGATGAAATCGTTTAAATTTGTTTTCTCTTTTGATATAATCCGAATTAGGGTTAATAGATGTAAAGTAGCTTGAATTTGGGGTTAATTTCGGATTATTCGGTACTGTTATCTCAACTATCAATGAATCATCGATCAGCATTCTCAATTTCTGCGTCGTTTTCGCCTTAATTTTATGAATTTTTTACTCTTTCTTGTCCTTGTTCAATTTGTCGGCGTAATTTGTAATTACTCGTGATAAAAGCGCGATATTCCTAGGCTAGCCAGTACTGATGCCATATCGCTGTAAATCTGTAATTCTGCTTCACGGGTAGAACAGTCATATTGTCTAATCAGAACGGCGTACATTAGCCAGCGAACCGCCAATAATATTGAAGTTACTACGTCGACGTTTCGTACAACGCTCGTTGGCTTATCCTTGACCTCATCTTCGACACTAGAAGTTAACCCTCAGGGATTGAAATTTCATCAAAAGGTCAGTTTCTGATATCGCATTTTCCCACAAATTGGAGCGAAGAAATCGGAAATGGCGTTGAGCTTAGCCGCTACTTCGTCATCTTCAACAACAAATTTGAGTTACGTTTCATTCCGATTCAAAAACCCTAAAGTCTGTCCACCTGTTGCTCTGTTAAGCTTAACGTCTCCCTCCTACGATTCTCCGAGAGGATCGCTTCGCATTTCCGCCGACGCAGCACCAAAAGTTCGATTCATTGCTCGCCGGAAGGAATCCGTGTCGGTGCGGCAGCTTCAGAGACCTCTGAGTAAGACTTCTTTCATAGTTTTCGGTGGATTACAGTTACAGTACAGTAGTGTATGTAGCTTACTGAGTGGTTTGCTTTGCTTCAACTTATTTTGAGTGTGTTTTGTTTTGATAGTGGAGTATATGAGCTTGCCGGCGAGCCAGTACTCGGTGTTGGATGCGGAGAGGATCGAACGAGTGGATGATAATACCTTCAGATGTTATGTGTATAGGTTTAAGTTCTTCGCATTTGAGGTGTGTCCTGTTCTGTTGGTGAGAGTTGATGAGCAGCCTGATGGATGCTCTATTAACCTCTTGTCTTGTAAGGTATTGGCATTGCTTTACATCACATGGTTATCAATTATCATCTCCCTATTAGTTTCCAGTTTCTTCAATTCTTATTGTTTCATACATTCTAATTCCTAAGCGTTATGCTTTTTCCTCAGCTCGAGGGCTCCCCTATTGTTGTCGCTCAAAATGATAAGTTTGATGGTAAGCACTATTTTTTTTGGCAATGTTATGGTGTTGGATTACATGTGGATCTCATAATTGCTTGCGTTTAAAGTACCGATTGCATAGACAGTTGAAAATTTCTGGTTTTATCCTCCACTGGCTGCAAAATTGACTCCTATATATAATGCAATTATAGTATAGCAATATATACACATTGTTTATATATAGGCACATTAATGCATTGCATTGCTAGTTAACCATTGACAAAGTAGTCACATGGATTACGATTGCTCTATTCTTAATTTCTCTCACATCAACTTACTAGGAGTTGATTGGAGAAAAGAAGACTTTTCGCCGTTTAACAATTAACATGCATGCTCTTCAGTCTTCATATAGTCCTTCCCGCCTTTACCATCTCTACATATGTTCAATGTTTAAGTTTTCTTCTTTAATAAAGAGCAATAATTGATCTAATCTAAACAATGCACCGGACTGTCATTAAGGTCTACTTTTGGGTCTCGAAATAATTAATATCTGTATCAAAATGAAATCTGTGTGGCTGTGCTATGAGTTACCTATGTGCCTGAAGTTTCCTCTTGTAATTCCAATGTCAAATTAATATTTCCAAATTCCAACACAGCATTAACATCACTGAAAATCTCACCAAGTGTGTAATTTTCTTGTCAGTTCCTATTAATATTGCAGGCTACACTAGGATTCACATCTGTCTGCATGGATGAATGAATTTTTTGAATATAGATGTGATTTGAAGAACTTAAATTTTAGCGGTTTATGGAATTCTAGTGCTTGGCTGGCTATAAAACACTTGATGACTGGAAATGAACAAAATTTATGGTGATAAATCTAATTACCTAGGCTTAGTAATAATTGTGCCATTTTAAATGTTAGATCAAGCGGCTTTCTCATGGCTTTGTCTCTCGTTTTTGTTTTTGTTTTGTTTTTGTTTTTTTTTTTTTGTTTTGTTTTTTTTTAGTGTCTGTTGGATAACTAGTAAAAACAAGTATGGGGTAGTTCCTAATCAGATGATGCACTTTTTGATTCTGAAATTTATTAAATAATTCTTTTCAGGAGTGCTTTGACATTGATTTGATATGGGCATGCAGCTTCTATGGTGAATCGAATATCCTATGATGGCAATCGAAGAGACTCAGCAGTGCAGAAACTCACTTCAGATGCAGTTATTGAGGTAATGTCCACAATCTGACCACTCTTCATGTGAAGAATAAGTACATCAGAGTAAATATGTGAATTGGTATGCTTATGCAGGTTAACATTGAAATTCCCTTTGCATTTCGAGCACTTCCAGTCCAAGCAATTGAATCAACCGGAGCTCAGGTCCTAAACCAGATACTAGGGGTCATGCTTCCTCGGTTTATGGCTCAGGTGTGTTATTTTACCACCATTTTCCTCAACATTTTTGTATTCCCGATCTTGTTGTATTGAGTAGAATTGTCAAGTCCCTGTTGAATTTAATTGAGATGAAGGTGAATGTTAACTTTTAGAAATAACCTTTTACCACTTACAACATAGCATGAGCTCAAGAAAAATAGTAAACACTTTAAACCATTGAATTTGTTTTTGTTTTGATTTAAAATAAATTCTAGTACCGTAGTACGTGGGTCTACATTATATACTATTTTCTATAAAAGTATAAATAATTTAAAGCAAGATGCAAGTCATGCAACATCAGTTTCCTCTGCACTGATTAATTAACCCACTAAAAACAAATTTCAGTATCACCACTCTTATCTAACATATATAGGGAAGCCTTACAATAATGGCACCTTAGTAAGTTAGTATGGTGATAGGAGCCAAAAGGCGAAGGGCTGAAGGCATTGGGCTTATGCATCCTTGCACACATAAATACATAGTAAAGAGAAACAACAGAAAGCATATGCATTAGAATATGTTTTTTTTGTCCTTCGTGTTGGTGTTAATAGGCCCTTAAAACCATCAAAATTTGTTCAGGCTATCTTGTCATGGTTAAACACTGGTGCTTTAAACCCAAAGTGGGCACTGGTCCTGTCCTAGTCATTGTAAATACAAGATTTCCAACAAACCAATAAACTCCTGTCGTAGCCTTTGGGTTTGAAACTTGTTTTGAGTTTTTCTATTTTATTACTTATGGATAAGTGGCAAACTAAGCTGCCACCAATGAGGACTGAACACTCATTGGGATGTTGAAGTACTTGTAAATGGCACACTTTGCTATTGAATTTGTTGTTGGTATACTGAAAAAATAAATTATAAGAATGTTGCATAATCCACGACCCTTATACTAACACTGGTTGAACTGTGACTCAGCCATCTAGTCAGGCAGTCAGGCAAGTGTTAACAATGTGTTTACTGTTTAGGAACATTTCTAGGCTTAGGCTAATTTGGCCTAGGCGGTGGCCACCTAGGCCGGTTTTTACGACACTGCTAATAACAGTGTGAAGTCAATATCAATTAACCGAGAGCAAATGGTTTGGATCAATTTCAAATTAATCAAAGCTTTACTTGTCAGCGTGAGAGAGGTAGATAGTTGCAAGTTTATAACCTGATCATTATATTGGCAATAATTTGAGAGCACTGCACACAGTTGAGTCTAAAAATTTTGTTCATTGGGGGCAGTATAAATGACTAAAAAGTAGAGGGACAGAAAGGTAATAAATCATGTCAAAATTTTAGATTAATATTTTATGGGAACTTTTAGTATGCCCATAGGCATTACACTTTTGTTCAAGAATAGAAAAAGGAGGTTGGTGGAATTTGCAAAAAAACAGAAGGGGTAAAAAGAAAAGAAAGTAAAGAAAGAAATATGAAGAAAGTGAATAATTTTCTATTTTTGCAACATGGCATAACAGAGCATGTCATTGTAGGATCTTTCATAATTTTGTGTATTGGAAGTAACACCAAAAGAGATATTAGGAGACTTGGAATAAGTGGAAGGGTTTTTCAGTACAATAGTCCCATTTTAGTCATTTACTTTTTTGACCTTTATATTTTGTTAGAACATGAATTGCTGTGGACTGTGAAGCAGTAAATGGAATTCCTACACACATGTATGTATGTATGTATGTACACACACACCCAACAATGAAATAATAAGTATTGTGTGAGACCATCTCACGTGAGACGTTTATAATTTTTTTTAGCTAAAATGTACTCCGTAATACTTTTTATTAATTCACAATGGAAAGAGTAGATTTGCCCTTGGCACTGGCAATTAGGGTGTTTAAAAAAAATCATAAAACCACAAAAGCGCCCTAGTCATATAATAATTGCATAATTAACTATGGGTTTTTGAGTTCTAACTAATGTGTTTGGTCTTTTATAAACTGCAATGTATCGAGCCATTATGGTTTTAAAAATTGATAAACTGCAAAAATCAAATTGTCACTCTATAAGTCTATATATACACAATACAATACATATGTACTTTAGTATATGTAAATTAATGTGATGTTTGATTATATAATTCTTGTATATTATGTTATACTGGTGCCGGAAAGCCCCTGCCCAAGTTGTTTAAGAACATTGGAAGTATGTTTCTTGACCCTTTGATGTTAGGTTATTTGGTTATATCTGTAGATAGAGACAATGAAAGGGCTGTTAACCACTCTTTAGATTTATGTTGCAATTTACATTGCTATTATATAATTGACTTTTGCGTTTTACTTATAAGAAATCTTTGTTTTCTCTCCGTCTTCTGTTCAAGCTGAAAGTTCACGTGAGCTTAAAACTGTATCTGTAATTGTGATGCAGCTAGTGAAGGACTACCAAGCTTGGGCTACAGGAGACACTTCAAGGCAGCCTCTAGGGACTGGCCAAATTTAAGATTGTAAGACTGTATTTTCTGTTTGACATAAACTTATGCCATTACATGTCGTCCCAAGTTGCTTTAGACTCGTTTCTAGTAGAGAACAATGATACCATATATCTATCTATCTTCGTTCAACTCCCGTTCACAAATGCAAACTAGTTGTGTTCTTTTATTTTCTTGCTAACGACTTGTATATAGTAGGGAAAAATTCAATTCGATCCACAATGGCGCTCCTTGGGGTGCATTGGTTGGATCAAGCCTCTTGTTAATATGTTTAAAATCAATGTTGATCATAGTGCTTGAGGTTAACCTAGGATAGTTGCAGTGGGTGAAGTTATAAGAGATGAGGTTGGGGGACTTTGTCTTTAGATTGGAAATTGCTTGTAGACTCGTGGCTGAATTGTGGGTAGTATAACATGGATTATCTTTGTGTTATGTTGAATCCTGACAACCACAGTGTGAGAGTTTCACCCTCTTGTTGGGTGGCTCTTGTCGGCACCAGGTATTAGTCCTTTCACTTAGGGAGCCGTTGAGTCACTCTGATGGCTCTTGTCGACACCAGGTATTATATTCTTTTCACTTAAGGGATCGTTGAGTCACTGTAATTTAAGTCATTTACAACTCGGTAGAGTGTGAAGATCTCGGATTTTGCCTTTTGCACCCAAAGAACAACTAGCAATTGAAATGATATTGATTTTTGATTGAAACAATTGGACCCTACTCTGTCTCTCTCAATAACAGAACAACAAAAACATAAATGCTCATCAAATAGCTAGTTTGACTACTTTTTGATATACCATAGTACAATAAGTAAGAAAAAAAAAAAAAAAAAAGAGAAATACAACTAGACATTTGGTGGCATATATGTTTATGAATACGCATGCATGCATGTTGCGTGGTCCCAAACCTGTATATTATTTTCATCATCTTCCTTGAATATCATATCGAAACATAGGATTCTCCTCATCTTATCGTTAATTGGTTGCTGCGGCATGCCATGCAACTCCACTGTCATCTGTTTGTCTGTTTCCCCGTGAGATCTATCTGGAGATGATCACCATCTTCTTCTTGGCTTCTGGGTAATGGGTTCTTTGCGAAAATCGTTGCAGTAATGAATATAATGATGCGAGGTGGGGAATACAACACTTCATAATGTTGAAGAATAAATATTATGAATCCTGCAAGCTGTCTGTTGATTTTCTTGGTTTGAGGCAGTAAACTATGAATAATTTACATTGATTTATTTTTTTGTGATCTTTTGTTAGATAGGGTAATAGGGCAAATTTTATTTATAGCTCATCTCCGAATAGTGATTAGTGACTATGGATAAAATTTATAAAATTATCCTTTTAACACAATTTTTTTTTTGAGTGACTAGAGAAACCTGCAACATGGTGTGCACTGAGTAAACTCTATTTTTGTATAATAACTTGTAAATCACACATTTCAAACTCGATCAAGAAGCTATTGACAAGAATGAAACATATGACTTTTAAATACAATAAACATACTTCAATCACTCAGTCCCCGTTGCATTCTTTACTTCCTACTTATGTGTTACGCTCAAGTTAATTTTAGAAAATTAATTAAAGAAGTGGACCACAATAACGTGTTTAAGAAATAAAAATTGTACTCTTTTTTTTTTTTTTAAAAGTAAAATATTTTACTCTATTGAGCACACCAACTCCAATCGAATAGCAAATGGTTAGCTGTGACAGTTATGGAGCTAGCAACGGCAAACCAATAACATGGCGTTGTAGCTAGCTAGGGTTGTCGACTTGGTCAAAAGGGAGTTAGTAATGCCCTCAACTGCTTGCCTAGCTACATCCCTATGATAATATATCAGACATTGACTCTTTGTACTTTAATATGTTAAAAAAGTATATATGAACATATACTATATTATTAATAGAGCCAATAATATTCAAAATGTTGTAGGGTAGGAGCTAGGGCTTCTCAAGCTCGAGTTTGGGTCATTAGTCTCCCTAGATTAGAGATTAAGCTTTTCAAGTTGGCGAAAATGTGGAGCTTGATCCATTGTGTGCAAGTCTATTTCCTTTTTCCTTGGTTGAGAAGCTTAATGTATCAAAAAAAAAAATGTCGTGAGGTACACAACAAAATTTGCACAAATTTATATTTTTGATATTTCATTTGATTAATTTGCTTTTAATTAATAAGTGATTCTTCTTTTGAGGTTGGTGGGGTCGATCAATTCATAGTAATTAATGAATAAATTCTAAATTAATGAATAAAGAGAATTTATTACCATGTTCATCAGTGATGACTATTATGAAGTAGAATCAAGATAGAAAAATATATACAATTCATGAAAATTACACATATATTCATGTAATTCCTATACACAAAATTGCATCCTAATCGCATTTACTCATGATTTTATCTTATAATAATCAAGTTACAAGTGACGATATGAATATGATGATTATATTCAAGAATCATTTTCTAGTTTTATTCGAATGGACCACCAACCTAATAAAAATTAAAATATTCTTAAAAAGTATGTTAAAAGTAAGAGAAAATGACTTCTGATCTCCAGTAATCTAAGAAGTTAATAAAATACCTCAAAATGGAGGTTGAGTGGATGAGCATACTTTCAACTCAAACTACTCTCAGATTGATTTATTTATTTTTTTTTTTTTTTTAACTCACCTTCCAAGCAGATCCGATTCTTACCATTCGCAAAAATTTTCAGAGTGATCAACATGTGATTTATGTGATAAACATAATATCTTGTACTATTAACATAATATCTTTTACTATTAACTCTTTGTGCTTCAGTAAATTGAGAAAGTATATATGAACATATACTACATTGTAATAAAGTTAATAGTAATAAAAAAAAATAATACTACAAAAATGTGTTGTAAAGTAATGTAAACAAAATTTTATAATGAATTATATTGTTTGAATAAGGTCAAAGGCAAATGTCCTTTTTTGGGGATAATTATGTTTATCTTAGCAACAAAAAACTCTTCTCCCTTTGCTCATAAATTGGCATCGCCTACTGTCTCTTCATCTCTCCTTTTCTCTTTCCGTCTGCCAATCAAATTTGCCCACTTTTCTCTTTCCATATATATACAAACAAACACAAAATCCATATTTACATATATATAGTTAAGTTTGGTGGCAGAGATTACACTTTAGAGGTACGTTTTCGTGCTTAATCATCATTCATTTCATAATCTAATCTTGGACTCGATTTTTCTCCGTTGATTCTGACTTAATCACTTTGTAATTCACCTTCCATCCAAGTTTTTTGATCTTAATGCGTTAATTCCGAAAAGGATTTGATTTTCTTCGTTTTTTGGTGTGAATTTTGGTTGTATTGATAAAGTTTAGGTTTTTCTGTATGTTTGTGATTTGATCAGGGGATATGTATCGAATGAGTGAAACAATTGTACCGAAAAAGCGCTGCTATTGTTGTGATTATACGAGATTTGGGGATGTTAAAGTGGGATTAGAGATAGAGTTAGGTTTGATTTTGATTTTGCTTTTTCTGTTTGGAATTAATGGAGTCAGGTGTGGAAAATCTCCATTTTAGTTGTTAGGGAATGTGCGTTCCTTCTTCTGCATTTTAGGGTTGTTTGATTAGGTACTGCTGCGGGTGTTAGGTTCTGGGTTAGTGGCTTGAAGAAATGGCTGATGTTCAGCAGCAGCTCCAGCAGAAGCCTGAGAGCACGGCTGATGATGCTCGTGTTGAATTCGAGAGGGGGCTTGAGGAATTGATGCGTGGACATTTGGATGATTGTATGTCGTTTACGTCGTGCAGCTCTGTGAGGGATACGGAGGATGAGGATGACGAGAGTGACCAGCTTGTCAGTAGGAGGAGGAGGTCTGCTGCAGCGGGGGGTGAGCTGGGAGAGTCATCTGCAGCCAGGAGGTGCCATTCGCGGATATTGAGTAGGTGGGCTGCTAGGCATGCGCAAGAGATGATTACCACAATGGAGAGGAGGAATCGTGAGTCTGAGTTGATGGCACTCACCCGCTTACACACGGTTTCCATGCTTGATTCTTCATTCTTGCGGGAATCACAGTCTCCTACTTCAAGACGACAGGGTGATGCTGAGAGAATAAGCAGTCGGGCATCGACTATTATGCGGATGTGGCGGGAGTTGGAGGACGAACATATGTTGAACCGTGCCCGAGAGAGGGTGAGGGAAAGACTAACACATCAGAGGAGTGTGGATTCAGATACAAACATCTCTAGTATGAATATGTCTGAAAGCAGAGAAAATGACAATCAGGGCAGCTTTACAGATGCTACTGAGTGTGAGAATGACTATGGAACTTGGTCTCATGATCCAATTGGACAACAGAATGAAAATATAGAGCAGGACAGTTCTAGCCGAGAGGAATCTCCTGATCTAGGTGAGGTTGAGAGGGAGAGAGTGAGGCAAATTGTTCATGGGTGGATGGAGAGTGGTATTGCAGACACTTCATCTAATGTTGCCCAGAGGAATGGTAGCCCAAGAGGGGAATGGCTTGGGGAAACTGAGCGAGAAAGAGTTAGAATTGTGAGGGAGTGGGTGCAAATGACCAGTCAACAAAGGGCATCTAATGGGGGCCGCAGGGAGGAACAGACCAATGGACTCGGTGCTGACACTGATCGTGAGGGGTCAATTGCCGACCATGAGGAAGGTCAGCCAGAGCATGTTCACAGGGACATGCTTAGGTTGCGTGGAAGACAGGCTCTACTTGACTTGCTTGTGAGGATTGAAGGGGAAAGGCAAAGGGAACTTCAGGGACTTTCAGAGCACCGAGCTGTTTCTGACTTTGCCCACCGCAATCGCATTCAAGTTAGTTATCATTTATTCTCATCTAGCTATTTATTTCTATTTCATATGTTAGTTGGCTTTTTGTATTATGAACCCTAATTTATTCTTCACATGCTTCAAATTCTCAGTTCTTGAAAGTTTATCCCATTGCTTTTTAAGTTTGACTTTGTGTGTTCCATCATATAAAGTTACAATTTTTTTTTCCTAAATCTAAACTTAGAGTTGTTTAACTGATATTCAGCATGTGAATGAAAATTTTGGTCTCTGGAAAATTTTAAACTCTGTACATATCTTTTCTGTTATCTGATATATAATGACGAGAAAGGAGCATTGAATTCTTGACCATTAATGTAGGATAGCAAGGCTATTCTAATACCCTTTGGCAGCATCTAGAGAATATTTTGATTTTAGATTCAGTTCGTTTTTTCACAAGTTGAAGAGTCAGAAAATCTTGCTTTTCATCTTATATTTTTTTCCAGTCACTACTCAGAGGTAGATTCTTGCGAAATGAAATGCCTGTTGAGGAGGAGAGAACGCCTTCAGTGGCAGCAAGTGAACTGGTTCAGCTAAGGCAACGACACACTGTCTCTGGGCTGAGGTATTTGGGCTAGCTATTCATGCAGTGCACCGTTGATTCCGTACTAGATCATTTTTGCTTTGGAATGTTACGCTTTTTAGTCTTATGTATCTGAAAAGCGTCTTTCTTCTTGTGATAGATTCCTAGGGAGTAGAGTGTGGAGATCTTAATGTTGTCCTCTCTTACAATTGAGGGATGCTAATTTCTAATATTTTATATTATAACTCTAAACAATACTATGCAAATTGATCAATTATGAGGATTTGGGGTTTAGCTTTAGTGGTAAGCTAAGCCCTTTTTCAAATGTATGGTTAGGGGCTTGAATCTCCTCTCCTTTATCCTCAATGATGTAACGAGCCCAAGAAGGAAAGCAAAAGAATCGTCCCTTCTGTACTATTTTTTTTTTGCTAGTTCTGATGAAATTATGGTCTTGCTTGGGGATTTTAATTCTTTGGGGTGCAATTAAGTTTTATACCTTTCATCTCTTTTATATATCGTTTAAGTATTTTTCACTTGATAAATATCTTATCTAGTATGTACAACTTAAAAATGAGAACACTTGAGCTTAGTCATGCATTATGGAAAGTTAAAATGGTAATGGCTTCAAACACTTGTGTGGTGGCTCGTGATATTTAAGGGCTATGTGTTAATATGCTACGATTTGGATAATTATGTTTTTTATCTGGAATTTCTTTTTTACTTATTCAATTAAATGAGTTGGTGACCTTTTTTTTTTTTTTTTTTTTTTTTTTTCTTTTTGGTCTCAAACAGGGAAGGATTCCGCTCTAGACTAGAAAACATTGTTCGTGGTCAAGTTAGTAGCAACTCTGAACCTCCATCTGATAGTACCAACAATGATTCTCAAAATCACCAGAATCGTATAAATCCTTCACTGCGGGTTCAAAATGAAAATACTGAGCATCTGCATCCTAGGGAACACGAGAGTAACCCTCATCGGTTGCATGAACACAGAGAAAGCGTTGATGCTAGTACAACTAGTATCGATCAAAGTCCAAGTCAACAAACAGCTCGTGATCAGGATAGGGTATGGGTAGAACAGGTCACTGAATCTGATGGAGGGGACCAGGAAGATTTGACTTCTGATGAATCTACTAGGTGGACTCACGAGAGTGTTGAAAACACAAGCACGAATTTGAATGCTAATTCAGTAACCACTCGGCCCCTTGAGACAGCCGGGGATGCAAGTGGAGATGAACAACAGTTGCCAGAAGCCCAAGAGGTTTGGCATGAGGATGGTTCACGAGAAGCCGTAGAGAATTGGTCTGAGGGACTTTCTGATCCTCCTAGAGTGCGGCGCTCAGCCCCGTTTAGGAGATTTAATAGATTCCATCCCCCCGAGGACGAGAATGTGTACAGTATGGAACTCAGGGAACTTCTAAGCAGGTAAAAAACTAATCTCTATACGATCAGTCTGGCTTTCGACATTGTGATTCCAAGAATTTTGCTATTATCTAGTACATGTTGAAATTTCCTGCATATTGCAGGAGGAGTGTTTCCAATCTTCTGCGGAGTGGCTTCCGTGAGAGTTTGGATCAATTAATTCATTCGTATGTAGAAAGGCAAAGCCGTGGGCCTATTGATTGGGACCTGCACAGAGACCTGCCCATCCCCGCCTCACCAGAGCGGGATCAAGACCAGCAGAGCAACGAGCAGAACGAAGATCAGCACAATGATACTGGTAGGCCTTCCCTTGTACTACCATCTCCTCCTGTGCCTCCACCACAACCAGCTTGGCATCAGGATATGCACCATTCTGGTTGGGCCCGTCACAGTGTCCATCGTTCCGAACTTGTAAGCCCACCGTCTTTTGTATCAGCACCTGTTACTTCAGTTTGATATTGTTTGCTTGCTCTTTCTAGAGAAGTATGTCTAGTCTAGATTTTAGAAATTTGAATTGAGTGTAATGCGTGATTATCGGGGTCAGGAATGGGAGACAATAAACGACCTGAGGGCAGACATGGCTAAACTGCAGCAAGGTATGAACAGCATGCAGAGAATGTTGGAAGCGTGCATGGATATGCAACTGGAGTTGCAGCGCTCGGTCAGACAGGAGGTTTCAGCCGCTTTGAACCGGTCAACCGGTGGACAAGGTTTGTGCTTTCCCAAACTTAATGTGATAGAGAAACGAAACTGTGCTACTGCTATAAATGAGTATCAGAATCGCCCTCCCCTCGATTTAGCAGTATTAATTTCTTTTAATTGTGTTGGGCGATGCAAAATGCTTAACAGGGGCTACAGATGCCTCAATGGATGGTTCAAAATGGGGCCATGTGAGAAAGGGTACTTGCTGTATCTGTTGTGATAGCCACATTGATTCCCTGCTCTACAGGTATATGGCTAAACCACTCAAGCCTATTACCAATTTACCATACCCTTCAATGAAATACTGCATCTACATGCACACGCACACATCTAAACACATACACGCGAATGCGCACACTTGTACATGCTTACACATACTTCTACAAACATACATGCGCATGCACACACTTGTACATGCTTACACATACTTCTACAAACATACATGCTCATGCACACACTTGTACATGCATACATGTGCTTACGCTCACTTGTACACATATACATGCGCGTGCCGATGCTTGTTCACGCATACATGCGCGTGCCGATGCTTGTTCACGCATACATGCGCCTACACACATTTGTACACATCTACATGCGCGTGCCCACGCTTGTACACACGTACATGCACTTGCCCACACATCTACATGCATGCATGCCTGTGCTCAAACATCTACACATGCATGTGCGTGCACATATCTAAACACATACATGTGGATGCGTACACATCTACACGCATACATGCGCTTGCCTACACATCCACACGCATGCATGCCCCGTGTGCAAACATTTGCATACATGCACACACGTGCCCACACATCTACATGCATGCATGCGTGTGCACACACATCTACATGCACGAATGCACGTGCGCGCACACATTTGTCGTTCTCCATGTGAATATTTGCGTGGTTACATTTGCAGATGCGGGCACATGTGCACTTGTTCAAAATGCGCGAGTGAGTTAGTCGGAAGCGGAGGGAAGTGTCCATTGTGCCGAGCTCCCATCGTTGAGGTCATCCGAGCTTACTCTATAATGTAGAGACTGCAGTTCTCACTTCTCACCTCAGAAGCTATGGTTGTTGGGTAATTCTCTTTGTTCTTCTGATTACATGCCATAATGTTCTGCAATTGTATAATTAGAGAACAAATGGCTCCATTTGCCTTCCTAATTCATTAGTAAATAAAAACATCCATTCTTTCTCGTCTTTCACATCATGCTTCATGGCCTCATGGGTTCTGTAGTTCTGTTTACTAACGTAAGAATTTTTTTTTTCTAAGAAAATAGAAAATTGAAGAAATAATTCTGTTTACTAACGTAAGAAATTTTCTATTTTTCTAAGAAAATACAGAATTGAAGAAAAGAAAATAGAATACGTATTTACTTGTACATTTTCTCGATTTAAAAATAGAGAAGGCCGAAGAGAGAATGGTAAATTAGAATTTTTTTAAAAGAGAATTAAAATAAACACAATCTATTACGGGTCTTATTTGGTTAAAAAATAAATGAAGAATGTAATATAAATTTCATGAAAATTTTATGAATTTAAATTATTAGGAAAAAAAATTACCAACCATGAAATTTACAATTTAAGGTCCGTTTGGAAACTTGGAAAAAATGACTTCTAAAAAATGTTTTTTAGGTTTTCCATGTTTTGATGCAATAGGAAGATCCATTCGACAGAAAACATTTTTCGTTGATTGAGAAAAATGTAGGCATTTTGACAGAAAATGAGAAGTCATTTTCTGCAAATTCTCAATACATGGTTTCCGGCAAAACTATAAGTATGGTTTCTAGCGGAAACCACAACTGATGTGTGTGTGTTTTTTTTTTTTTTTTTTTTAATTTTTGATAAATAATAATATTATTTTTAATATTATTATAACTATTTTTATATTTTGAATAAATTAAAATGTTTAATTATACAATTCTATCCATTTCTAGAAAGTGTAAATAAAAATTGAAAAAGAAAATCACTCATTTTTTAGAAGTTATTTTATTGTTTTTCAAACAGATCCTTAAAGAAATTGCTACGGAAAAGTATAATTCGCCATCAAAATCGGCGCTAAAAATGAAACCAGCCCAAACCATCTTATTTGGGTCATAATATGTTTGTGCTATGTTAAGGTAAATTATACTGTGGACAATTATGAATACATATTTATTTTAAATACATTGAATGTACATTATTTGTGTACCCAAAATTCATTATTTAGTAGTATATCAAATATTGAACTTTCAGTATTATTTCAAATAATGAACATTCAACAATCAAATAATGTATTTCAAAAACTGAACCTTTAGTGTATTAAAAATGTACATTCAGTAGTCCACCTTACCTTGCAAGGTGGACCATGGTCCATGCCGGCAGTGTTGTAAAAATCGGCCTAGGCGGCGCCTAGGCGACCCTAAGCCGTTCCGCTTTCATTGTTAGGCGGCAAAAATCGGACGGCCGACTAGCAGGCGGCGAAATCAGCCTAGTCGGTCAACTCGGCCGATTTTGAAACATATTTCATTTCTATTCCTTAAACCAACCAAACACTGTAATATATTTCCTAAAGTATATTCTTTCTGTGAACCAAACAATAGAATACAATTCCTATTCTATTCCTTGTCTATTCCATTCCTTATGGAATAGCATTTCTATTACCTCAAAATTCATTCCGTGAACCAAACGTGCTGTAAGTCTTTTCTCTGTCTGCTTTGTACAATTTTAATCCTTTAATTTCTTTTTGTAGTTATTCAAATTTATTCATTGATTCTATAATCCAATTTATTAATTATTCATTTAAATGATTTATTTCATACTTTATTAATTAAAAATCATTATTACCAGATCCTTATATGCACCGGTAGTACACAATTTCCAAATGATTCATAGAGATGCATAAATAAAATATAAACCCAAATTTTATTAGTCAACGCTGAAATAGATACGGTCACGTGAGATGCATAATGATTCATTAGTTATTTTTGATAGTTTGCTACCTTGAATCTTTGGACGATTGAAATATTTGAGTATTTCATATTTGTGTATTTTTATTTTTTTAATATTGCTATGATGTTATGACTTATGAATTATCATTATTTCATTTATTTGGATGTGTTATTTGATTGAATTTTGAAAACAGTCTTATTAAAATTGTCAAAATGCAAGTCTGCCATTATTATTATTTTTTTGGGCGCCGCCTGGCATGCCCGTACTGCCCTCCCAAAGCTCACAGGTCATGCAAGTTTTAAAAACCTGTTAAAATACAGGTCTAAAATATCAAAGCTTACTCTATTTTTTTCGCCGGGACGGAGTAAGTCCATTCTGATGTCTCTTATTTGGACATTGCGGACAAATATATAGCAAATCATAAAGTGATTCGACATATTCAAGATGTGCAATATAATTGTGCATACTAGAACCGATACAACATTTTCAATATATGAGATATTTTAGAAATTAATGATATATATTAATTGTTCTATCTGCATATCCTTTTTAGCAGCACAGTTGTTTATTCTCCAGTCTTTTCTTGTTTTCTCCCGGGCCCCATCAAATTAAGTATATTTTGCAAATAAATTTTGAAACAATAATAAAAGGAGAAGAATAGTACTATGCATGTTTGGTTGGATATAAATTATTTTTCAAGAAAGTCAACTTTTAAAAATTTGAGAAAAATGCTATTTTCACTTATTTGGTTCATGGAATTCATTTTGAAAAGGAAGTAGAATTGAGAAAAAAAAAGAATTTACTAAATATTGATATTTTGTTTTCCATGAAAAATGTTTTCTTTGTTCACTTGGTAGAACAATTTTATCCTCATAGAACTTTCTTTATTATCATTATTATTATTATTATTATTATTATTATTATTATTATTATTATTATTATTATTATTATATTCATTATTTTTTATCATACCAAACTCAACCAAACAATGAAATTAATATTCCCAATATTTTTTTCACCAACCAAACAATGGAATTAATTCTTCATGATTATTTTTTTTTTTTCATGAAAATATTTTCCACGTACCAAACAGGTAGTTACTATATATAAGCAGTAAATATGTTAATGATTTTTTTTAAGAAGAAAAAGTTTCTTCTTTTGTTGTTAAACTATACATAAGTAGTCAAATTAATGCTTAATTATTACTAACTAGAAACATACATTATTACTCCGTGTTGTCCTTTATTGACTAAAGACCTAAAGTCATAAGGCGGACTTAAGTTAGAGCGTACTTTAAAGTAGCCGATAGATACTTTCCTGTAAATCAGAGTTATGTTGCAACTTGAACAAATTTAATTCTCTATTATTACATGGACAATATTATATAGGTGCCAAAATAACATTATGTCATAAATTTAAGATATAAAAAATAAAACATTTTTTGGTACCAAAATTCACTATTTCTCAGTGTACTAATCTATCTTGAAAATGGATTTGGGTTAGATTTCTTGTGCGCAAAAGTGTACAGTATGGTGTTTAGTCTCAAAGCTAGATTGATTCAATTTGACTCTTCATGGGCCTAAGGGCAGGTTCATAGAGTATATGATATAGTCTGAAACCGAAAAATCTAGATTATTACAAAAATAAATAAATAAATAAAATGAAAAAGACCTTTCAACCTTCGAATTGCCTTAACAATCCACTTAGTAGGCATCAAAGCTGTTGTTTTTCCTTATTAGTTACATTTTTCATTAAATTATATGTAAGTAGTGTTCATAGACAAGTGTATTAAGCATACCAGTTAATGAGCATTAATTTTTTTTTCTATAATAAAAATTATATAAACTAGAGTTAAAGAGTACATACAGAAATTCATAAATACATATTAAAACACCAAAATTTATGATTTATTTAATACCTCTCAAACTCATCAGTAACAGTACGTACCAATTGAGTGGACTTAATGCTAAATTATTTCTGCATACTTCTTAACCCATTGGTAATAGTATCATACTGTAACAGCACATTTAATACATTGAAAGAAAATAATATATATATATATATATATATATATATATTATTCTTTGATTTACGGGAGTGCCCGCAACTGCTACTTGAAGTTGTACTCTAGACGGAGCTGTCTTATGGCCCTAGTTGGCAAAGGATCATAAGAAAATTCTCTCTTAGACAGAAGTTATAATTCGACTCTGATACTAAATTAAATCATGTGTTCCATTTCAACTAAAAGTCTAAGTTGATAGTTGGGCTGCACATTTATGTTTACATTTTATTGATGCTCAACATCTAAAAAAAAAAAATTAGTTTCAAATACATAATTATCAGCATTTGTTCTCTTCATTAGCTTCCTCATATCATAGCTGGAGTAGGTGGGTAATCATCAACGTACAATTTCATTCAAACTGTCTAGATCTGTCAAATGTTGTTGCCATCTAATTTAAAACATTTGAATAATCAAAGGATAACTGCAAACTTTTATTTATGATAATTTTTTTTTTATTTTTTAGTTTTGATGAATTTGATGGATTAGAAATCCCTGTCCATCACCATCTATCACACTTAAGAACAGGTAACCTTTCACTCTCTGTCTGCCTTATCTCCACTTTGGAGTAATTAAGGAGAGAAATGATTTTATTATTTTTTTGCTAATCCCAAAGCGTGTCAGTTACTCAACAATACATGATCAATGTCAACTTTACTCCAGGAGGAACCGAGGAATATAATTATCCATTTCTAGAAGAAGAAAAATACTTCTTATTCTAAGATTTTTTTTATTATTAGTGTCTTTGTCTTAAAATATAAAGCTAATTAGTTTCGACTCTCTCGTTTTTTCTTATATTTCTCCAATCACAGTTTCTGACTTATTTTTCGGTCCGTCTCCAAATTTCTCTTCTTTTGAATTTGTGTTTATAATATAAAAATATTAATTTTGAAAACTTAGATAAATGAAAAAAATTGAGAAAGATGGAGAAATGAATGGAAGTAAAATGACCCTTGTATCTCCATGTCCCCACCCCATATCCACACATGCATATTGAAGGTTCAGGTAAAAACATGTTCCAATAAAAAAATGAGTGATGACTTGTTCGATCTGTTCTAGATCAACAATTGTTGTTAAAAAAATAACATGATCAATTTTATAAATATTATAAATGTTCAAGTTTGTAATATTTATAAAATTGTCATGTCGTATTTTTACTAAAAAAATTTCGACCATGATGAATCTTGGAAGGTTGTGATTCGTTATCAAGTTAAATGAAAAATTAAATATAAATTAAATACATCTTTCAATGTTTAAAATTCAATAAACAAAAATTCAGTGGAATTAAATGTTGAAAATAAGAGGATGGATATGATATTCATTGATGATGTAAAATTCAGATCCGATCCAAATTTCTTGAATTCATTTTCGACATGTTTATATCCAAAAATCAAATAATTCACATATTAAAATGTGTAATTTCTACGTACACAAGAACAAATTCTTTTTTTTTTTGGCAAAAAAAAAAAATTACGTGGAATTTTCTCCTTTTTTTTCCCGTGGGGCATTTACACAAGGCACCTTCTGATATTCCTCCCGGCGTTTGCACCGAAGAACGATTCGATCTCCTCTCCGGCCACCATCTCCAAAAACTTCAGCTCGCTCAGCTTCCGCTTGCACGCCGGCGCCCGCCGCCGCGGCTTCCGGGGCGCCGGCGGGCATTCCAGCGCCGCCGGAATTGTACTCCGCGGCGATCTCGGCGTCCTGCACTCCTCTCCTTCTCCCTCTTGATCTACCTTACTTGTAGAGCCCTGAATTTCAGAGCCATTGACATCTGGGGAGCTAATCTTTAGCCTTGGCAATTGGGTTTGTTGAAGGTCTCGCCGGAGGTCTAGATCTGCAGACATATTCCGGGGAGATGAGATGAGAGGGGACGGAGAAGAAAGCTATGGGGTGGAGATCGGAGTGGAGAGATGGTAAAAGGGGATTTGGACTGGCGTATATATATGGGTAGAAAAATTTAAAGAGACGTGCAATGGAAGGTAATTAGGCTTGGGGGTACGGTATGGTATTTCTTCTTTCTTACACAAATATGATTCACATCACCTTTTCTGGCATGTCTGTTTTCTTATATTATTACTCTCCCCTTCCCTTTATTATTATTATCTTCATATTTTTTCATATGTACCAGTGTCAATAATATCTGATACAATTATGTATATAAGGTATTATTAGTACATAATACCTGATACAACAAAATAAAATATACATGGTTTATAATATATTTAATCTCGGGGTGCAGTTGAGTGGCAAGAGACTTATTCATACTTAACCAAAGATCAATGGTTCAATCCATGGCATTGAGGGTAGAACAACCTTAAATTTCCAGGTCAGCTGTTCCACACAAAGAGGGTGACATTGGATATAGAGAGCGAATCTCCAGTCCAGTTGTCCCACCCAAAGAGGTGTCTACAATTCAACGGTCAAAACACTGGGGAAAAAGATCAACATTATAGGTCAAAAAATCCCTTAGTTTTGAATACATACAATGGATTTGGATTAATTTAAGATCTCTAATACATAAGTTCTCATTTTATCCACCCTCAAAAGGCAGAATGTTCAATACTTAGTGCGTACAAGGAGGCTATCAGGTCAGGTGAGGTGAAACTCTCACAATGCGACTGCTAGGGTTCTCATTTTATTTACGAGGTTCAAACTGATGACATTCGATTCTACTAGAAAAAAACCAAACTTCTTCGACTCGAGATATGCCTAATTGTTTTCACCTTGCCATTATCAAACATGTTTTAAAATTTGATGTTACAATAATTTTTATAGAGCGGAATAATTATAATGTGTTGAATTCTTTTTAATATATTATGTTTCATTGGTAGAAGAAATTATTTGATATGATGCCAATAATTCCTAGATTGGATATTCAGTAGTGATGATTTTCCATTTGCTTGCTAGTGGTGTTATGGTTACTTTTGATATTCTGTGCCTTTTTGAGGTAATTTGGTATTATGTTGTTGCAAACGTAACAGCTTATAGGTGACAGTTGTTTGGCATTAAATTCTTGTCCATTTTAGCATACGAGGGGATAATGAAAAGTTTGGCAAGCTAAGTTCATTGAACACCACAATTATATAATTAAGTGCTTTATTTATTGCTCTTAAAAATGTTTTAATGTGGTTTGGCACATTGTAATGTCTAATCCGTGGTTGTACTTCTTGCTTTAATTTTTTTATTATACCATTTTCTCAATTTTAAAATTCTAGGTGAAATGAGATATGTAATATAATTTTGAATTATATAATGTGTGGCATAGTAAAGTGATGGATTTCAATGCTGCAGCCCATCATCCTTTCTTGGGATTAGATTTGGTCCGACCTACGTACACAGTCATCTGGGATTAGACTCAGCTTTCATCCCGTCCATCATCCCTTCTTGGGATTGGATTTGGTTCGACCTACGTCCACAGTCATCTGGGACACTCGCCCATCTTGTTATTGATGTAAGTGAAACACGCTTAACCACAGAGTTCTTTGGTAATAAGCCACCCCACTCCCATCATCCATGTGTGAGTGTTAACCGGGACACCGGATGCCACTAGACCACAAGGTCATTGGCTCATTCCCTACATTAATTAAGTTATCGATGTAGATAGACGCTTTCATATAATGTGCAATGAACCTCGAGCCATGTTAATTAATGAAATAAGTTTTGCCAAAGATCTTGTGGTTTAGTGGCACTTGATGTCCTGGTTTATACTCCACATGGATGATGAGAATGGGTTCGAGCCTTAGTGGAGGTTACTGTTGACACATTGTCCATGACTCCATGTATTGTTCGCATTACCTAATGCCCATCGACTTCATAACTTTTTCATATATAGATTTTCTATAATGTCAACCGATATTGATTCTGGTATTATTCAACACAACTAAGTATACAATACTTAATTGTATTCTATACTATTAGCATTAGTGCATATAGGCACCATACTTCTTCTTTTTTTTTTTTTTTTTGAAAATATAGGCACCATACTTAATTGTACATGTATATCATACTTAGTAATTGTACACGGTCAATATTATTGACACAAATATGAATTGACACCATAGAAAAATTCAAAATATAAATAAGACATAGGGCATGAAATTAAAATAAATAAATAAAGGCACCATACTTAATTGTACATGTATATCATACTTAGTAATTGTACACGGTCAATATTATTGACACAAATATGAATTGACACCATATAGAAATTCAAAATATAAATAAGACATAGGGCATGAAATTAAAATAAATAAATAAAATCCTAAAAAGTAATAGTAAAACCCACACCAAAAAAGAGAGGAGGGGAAAGTGGGATATCATCTTAGAGGTGAGTGAAAAAATGATTATAGTTATATATATATGTTGAAAAAGCAGTGGTGGGGTGCAAGTCTGCAGCAGCAGGGCCTAGATTAGAACTTGTTTTTTTGTCCCATCTATAATTCATCACTTCCACTATCTTCTACCATTGGGACCTCACCAACAAATATTTTATCCATACATTTTTACACTATCCCCCCCCCCCCCCCCACCCCCCAACCCACAACAAAAAAAAAAAAAAAAAAAAAACACCGGAGTAGTTTTATCTTGCTTCTAAAAACTTGGTCATTGAGAAGCTTTATTCAATTAGCGGTGGAGAAGACGTTAGAGGTGTACAAGCAGCGGGAGAATCTGAAATCATTTGAGCAAAATCGTCAAATAATTCAACATCTATTATTTGATATAGGCACTACCTTCAATTGTCAAATTCAGTTTTGGAAGAGTTAAAAAGAAAAAAAAATTAGTAGCAGATAAATTTTAATACTTCCTAAAATATATTCTCTGCCAAAGATCTTATGGTCTAATGGCACCCGGTTTATACTCCCATATGAAAAGGAGTGAGTTTGAGCCTCAGTGGAGACGACTGTAGTACTAAAAAAAAAACCCTAATCATTTACCTTTTAATTTTCAAATAGTTAATTCAAAGACTAAAACTGAGTTAAATGCTAATTTCTGATGGTGAAATTTGTAGCGTGGCTGGCCTGACATGGGAGAAAGTAGATCAGAGATAATTAAACATTATTATTATAGTATAATAATCATAACACTTTATAATAATAAGCTTGAGCATTACGAAATGGATCGACTATTATGATTATAATAAGATTGAAGAACAAAGAGGTCAAAGAAGTTTCTAATACAATATAATGCACTTTTATTTGCTTCTTGTGTTGGGTGTGTACGCCTAACTGGCACTAATTGGCTTTCTACTATACATTTTCCCTTAGCTTTGACAAGAAGCAATAACCCACGATATGATATGATGCACCATCATTCCTTCTCCATCAAATTCACTTAATTTCTTTCTTTCATGTCTGCTTATTCTTAGCTTTTAGGTGAGAGGTCTCAATACCAATTACTCTTTTAAAAATTAATAATTGCTTAGCTTGTTTATATATATATATATATATATATATATATATATATATATATATATATATTTGAATCTGTTAACACTGAGACCTAATGTAATAATAGTTATTTTTCTTTGCAGATCAGAAACATATTTCTTTGCAAGTAGTGCATATTTGAACTCGAACTAACTTATTTAATTATATCGTGATCACCATATATAATATGTATAGGTATCACATCAGGTGCGAATTGCCACTTAGATGTGAACGTGAAAGACTACAAAATACATCCACGATGTGTAAAAGTGCACTCAAGACATTTGTGAACTCTAAAAATGTATATATATATCCCACAAAATTATAAAGTGCATTACATGTTTTTGAGTTGTTTGTTTACAAAGCATTGAATACACGTTGTAATTTTGTCACGACATATACTGTCTCAACGTATGACCTCCCACTTTGGGAGAATCATTTCATGCCGCTTGACCACGAGACCTTTGGCACAAACATTTTTATTTGATCATACTCTTATATATGTCTCTGTGGGGTGGGGATGAGGGCATTGGGGGGCGAAGAGAGATAAGTTCTATTATGCAAATAGTATCACTATATATTGTACAGAATACTATCAACGTAACATATGTGTTGATTGACACCATCAAAGTTCTAGATCACTTTTTGGTCGTAAAATGTACATTGCAGCATGTTATGTAATTGTCATCCACATTATAAATCTAATTGTTTAATCACTCGATCAAGACAACCCATGTTATCTCTTTGTTTCTCTCTCTTGTTTTCGCCAACAAGTTATAATTCTTTAATTAATTAAGAGACAGTAACACATTATTCAATTATTGCACCTATATATATATATGCATGGTATGGGGCAAATATATATATACACATATATATACGGAGTCGCTCTCAGAAGTGCATAGGATACCTTGTGAGAAAGAGCCTTGAATACACCTACCCACCAGATCTCTGTGCAGTGTGTTCGTTGTATATATTATGATAATATGGTGTATGTATGTATATATGTATGTATAGATTGAAAGAGAAGTAGAGAGATTATTACTTAGTAGGAGTCCTTTGATTGAGAGCTTTCCTACCAAATGCCCAACACCTTCATCTAATGAATCTTTTCACGTGAATTGTCCCTTTCATATATTCACCGTCCCCGTTATCTTTTCTTACTTGCTCCTTCCTTCCTTATTGTTTTCAATTCGTTACAAACAACTTAACAAACCCAAATTTAAAGGGTATGTAACGACGCTACTAACTCCGTCCGCTCCAATGTAGCTTCTTCAATATTTTCTCTATATATCTCAGTAGTAAATTAAATCATAAAAGTCTTGTCAATGACTTTGTGGCCGAGTGTCGTATAGTGACGACTCTCTCAAATGAAAAGTCATGAAATCGAGCCTCAGTATCTTTAATGCAACATCTCAATTTGAGACAATTGTTGTTGAGCTAGCTATTTTTTTTTTTTTTGAGAACGTTGAGCTAGCTAGAGTTTGTACAATTTAGGGTTATTTTCACTCAAAACGATGTTGTTTTGAACGAAATCCTAGGCGAAGTTTAGGCGGTCGTCTAGCCAACCAGCCTCTTAGACCACCATTAAAGGTCAACCGATACGTTAGGCAGTTGACCGACGCCTAGCGCCTAGGCGGGAATTAATCGGTGCTTAGACGGGATTTTTGTAACACTGACTACAATTGTGGTTCACTAGCAACAGTAACAAGATAGACCCCTAATACATATTATTTTTAATGTATTACGAGTTAAAATCTACCTTACAAAGTGGATCCCATTGTTCACAATATAATTTACTGTGTCATATAAAAGAGTTCAAGGTCGGGTCTTCCCCTCCGACTAAGGTCAAATCTGAATTACTTTTACAATAGTAGACATCGAATATTGTACCCAAAAAGATGAAAAACAATTAACACCTACTACCAAGGTTAGATGATCTGATGAACCACTCCAACTTTATTCCTTGTGTCAACTGTCAAGGTTTGCTCAAGAAGCCTAAAACCCCTTTTCCCCTCTTTGGGTTAATTTAAATATTCTTCATGCTTTTCTTTGCCTACACAATAATAATAATCTGATGGATAACAAACCACATTGCAATCTCAGAAAAAGGGATGGCCACAGGAATCCATGCCATCATATCACAAACCATGAAATCTTGTTAAGACTAAAGGTGTGTCTGTTTTCCTATGGCATTGTTCCAAAAAGGAGGGGAATAAAAGAACAGTTTTTAATTCCCTCTTTCTTTGACTAGGAGCAATTTTACAAGTGTTTCAGTGCCCTTTCCAGATTGTGTTGCAGCATTTAACATGTGAAAGACTTTAGATTATCCTTCAATTCACTCAATTTTTTAAAGTAATGATAATTAATAACTTTAGATATCATGTAGTTGATTAATAGTGATGGACAATGGTAAAATAATCTTTTTTTATACAATGAGAAAGATAAATAAGAGTAAATGCATGTATTTCATAAATTTAAGCTAACAAGACCAGTGAATACATCGGAAGAGCACTAATTTCAACTACTGAGTAGTCGAAAACATAAGTTTTTAGTTAAAAAAAAAAAATTTATTTTCAACCATTTTTGGGGTGTTAAAAATTACCCATTAGTATTACCGACCACCCATCAAAGCAGTTGGTAATACAGATCACTTTTTCTACTTATTAAAAATTTAGTCAGTTAAGTCATTAATGTATTATCCTAATTTTCAACCACCTATTATCAAAATAGTTAGTCGTCTGAAAACTTTTTACCAAATTTTATATAATATATATATACACACACACAAAACCAAGATATAAATATCTTATGTTAGTTTGTCAAAACATGTAAATCCCACCATAGTGAGTAGATAAACACAGAATCGAGAGCCACAGTTTAAGAGTTTCACCCAATGTGGTGAACTTCTTGTGAGCACCATGCACTGGTCTTCCTAAGTCGTACCTAACAAACCAATGACTCAATAACTTCCACCATCATGTCAGGCCAAAGTATAGAGCCTTGGAATGAGAAAATTTGATGGCACCTCTTTACCATTTCAAATGGGTAGTCATAAAATTAAACCTGGTGGTGAGGGCATTAATTCTTCGAGCTGAAAAAGATTGAGAAAGTATAAAACAGATACTACCTTATAAAGAATCATGAGTGTTTAAAAAAAATAATAAATAAATAAATGGATGAGAATAGGTGCAAGACATTATATTAATGAGATACGGCTGTCTTGAAATGGTGAGATGACAATTAATAATGAGCAATTAATAATAGTGAGGGAAAGCGATAAGCACAAGAGATGGTAGTGTTCCTTCTTGGGATCCATGTGCTGTGTGTTTGAAGGACAATGCACATTTTTGGATCATAGAATCCTATGTTCTTCTTTCATCTCTAGTGGAATAAAGTAGGATTTGTTCATTTGTGGTAAGAGCATGGCACAGCACATCTTCTCTCAATCTTCATCACAATTAAATACACCTTTCACATGCACTGCACTCTGCAAACCCATAATCAAACAAATAAACAAACCTCCCTTCACATTCTTGATCATTTCACAGGGAACTAAGTCAACTAGTCCATATTTTTTTAACACAAAAGCGACACCCTTTGCCATGCCAGCCTGCCAGCGGGTAAAGAGTAAAAGTCGGCTGTGAAAATGACGGTTAAACCGTCTGTTCTCGAGAAAAATGGAAAATAGTGTCAAGGGAATTACGGGTCATTCTTCGGTCCAGAATTTCACAAAAGCGGTCATGAAGGCCTTGAATAAGGCCAGTAGAGGATTGGGTTCGGATTTGTTGGGTGTCACTGTTGCAGTTTTCCGTGTTTCACTGTGCATTCACGAGCAAAGACTTGATTAGTCGTGGAGAAAAGAATAAAACGTCATAACAAAGTTCAATTACCCTCAAAGGTACTTACAGATTTGGTCTACTGACTGGAGGGTTCGGTCCTTTCTGGTGGATACTATTTCGTTGAACACTAGGTGTGTTGTTGATTGCACGGGACTCCTCGGGAACCAATGTTGTCTGGGAACTGTTGGTAATACTACCATTTGATGTCTGCAAATAAGATAGAAATAACTACTTGGGACTAACATTGGAAGTTTCATAGTAATTCAAGTCACGCCATTATCACTCATCTAGGAAAGTAATGTGAAGTTTCAAATTTGTACCGGACTGAACACTTGAGACAACCTAAAAAAACATTATTACCTCTAAAACGATAAACTTTGTGCTGTTTGTGGTGCATAACTCTTTGAATGTTCAACAAATGAATGATGAGAATATAACTATTTGATGAAATGGCATTAACTTGTCATTTGTTAATCAATCAAGGAATAGATTATGCAGCATGACAACATCTAAGTTTGTGACGTTAGTAGGGGATATAATTAGAGAAACACGACATAACACATAAACACCTCAACACCTCACTATTTCTTGTAAATCTCACCTCATTTACTTTCCCCTCGTGTCATTACTTGTATTTTTTCCTTTTTGTTTTTTTTTTTTTTTGTTTTGTTTTGTTTTTTTTTTTTTTTAGGCAGAGATGGTGTTGGACAAGAAATTATTTGCAAATGCCAGAACGGCAGCTCAATGAAATGGCTAACTGTCGTTTGTACCATGAGAATGTGTTTGGTCATCAAGAAAAAAATACTTATTGTGTATATGGTTTAAGCCATTTATCAAATTTTATGTAAAAAGGATGAACAACTAGACTAATATGTCAAGTGAAAGATATTAGGTAGGAAAAGTGCACAAGGGCTTGTCTAAAGGAAACAGGATATTACAAATCCCAGACCCAAGCTTTTCACTTTTAAGGACGTTCTATGTTTTTTTTTACCAGCAACCTAAAGTTGCTCGCTTGCTTAGTTTACACAAAAGCATACCTTAATTATAGCAGATGAATCGTCAGCTTTGAATTCAGTATCACTTGCTATTTCGTTTGGAGAGGAAGTTGAAATTTGCAAAGACGGCTCTCCAGATTCCAGCAAGGTTTCCCTTTTCGCCACATCAGTATTTCCTTCCGATGCTGGACCTACTAGCGTAACATCAACCTGCTCACTCATCAAACCAGAACAATTTTCTGAATTTTCTGAAAAGTTTCCACCGTCCTGTTCTCTTCCGGTTCTGTGTGAAGCATCACCTGTTTCACTTAATTTTCCATCACGGTGATCAATTTTTGTAGACATGGCCTGCGGTGAAAACTTTTCAACCACTACATCTGAAGCTAGTTTTTCTATCCCATCGGCATTCTTATCAGGAATTTCTGTTATCAGTGACTCTATATAGACTGGTTCTCCACACGCTTGGTCTTTTTCAGCCCTAGGACTACTTCCATCAACAATTTGTTCATCAAGACTCTGATTGCAGGCTTCAGTAATGTTCACACCGAGATAATGAACCTGATTTTCAGTGGCATCTTGTTGATGAAGAGATGAATTATTGACTGTGCCAGATTTACTTGAATTCTCATCTTTATCAAATGTATTAGTGCACCCAACAGTTTCTTCATTGTGAAACTTCTGATCATATGACACAGGGAATTCCTGATTAGAGTGCAAAAGTTGTTCTTGGATGTTTTCATTATAATCATGTACAAAATCAGCTGTAGCTGGTTCTTCGCATCCTTCATTCCCTTTGCTTCTCCCACTTTTAGCACTGACAGTTTTCCCGTTATCTAAACTGTTATCCGCTCCAAGAAAATGACTATTGGAATCTAAAACACCGTTTTCAATTGTGCCCTGGTAACGGTTAGGTGCAGCATCCGTTATAACATGAATTTCACCTGTTGATGACAAAGAAGGATGAGATTCAGTACATAGGGATCCTAATGGATGTTGTTCCAGAGAGATTTGGTCAGTCTGCTCTTCCGAATTTAACTTAACGGGCCCCAAAACTCTGTTTTCTTGAATTATTTCTCGAACAATTTCTCGTACTGTGTAGAATGAGCCACCGACTTCCTTGTGTGTAAGACGAAGTGAAGGAAAACTCCCATCATTTGATTTCTGATATCTGCCAGCAGTAACCCAAAAAAATTTTAATATTTCAAAATAAAAAGTTTAAAAAAATAATATTCATATTACAGCTTGCTTCTCCCTTTCCTCTATGGATAAGTAGAGCTCTGTTATTTATCATATACAAGTTTTAGTCACTTTCAACCATTTAAGGGTACCTTCTGTTCCTAAATTCTTATAACAAAAATTTGTCAAGGACAATTTTTTTAAAGGATTTTGTTTATGATTAATGCAAGTCCATGAAGCAGAAACGAAGAAAAAGAAAGGTGAGAAACCTAGAATGAAGCAAACTTGCAAAGTCAAAAAGAAAAAAGAAAAAGCAAGCACGAGTTTACGTCTTTATAAAAGTCTCAACCATAGATTTTCTCTCCTCCTTTGAGCGCCTAATCCTCGTCTTCTTTCCCCCAGAGTCCTTGCAAGTAGCAAGTGCGATTGTTGGCATAGACCATGCACCCTTAATTGTGTGCATGTTGTGCTAAATGTTTACGACGAAGGATGAATCCTACAAGCATAAAAGCAAGGATAAAGCTGTTCAACATTAGCTTCTTACAACACATTACTAATAGGAGTATTTCAATAATTAGGATTCGAGGGCCCTGTGCAAAAAAATAATTTAAATAAAAAATACCGAAACTGAAATGTCAAAACAAACTCTGCAGCCAAGCAACTAAACCTCGTACTTCAGTACTAAACGGAGAAATGGCAAACTAGTGACATATGGGTACAGTCCCCTTACAGAACTGAACCCCAAGGCCCAAACACAATTCACTAACTTAAACGGTAAATCTAGTTTCTGTATTATAGTACACGAAAAGGGGAAAAAGTTTCAGCAATGGCTAATTACACAGCAAAATCTTGCTAAAGGCCATATATATTGGCCAGTGAAAATAGTTTTAGATAAACCCAAATGGCAATAATATATGCCCATTACACAACATTTGATTACTTCTCTGCAAATTCAAGTCCAAAGAGGGTACCCTGTAATTAAATACCAAATGAAGAACCCAATGTGCCTAGATGGAAGGGCTAAATATACAGATATCTAGGTTCCAAGCATTTTGAACAACTTGCTCCCCAAAATAAAGCAATCAAGAAAAATGTTTTAAGAGAAACAAACTTACAACTATTTCTTTCCCATAAAGGTGAAAACTTTAGAGCTGAGGGTACTTTTCCAGTTCTAGAAGTTCACTGAAGATTACAAAAATAATGAAGCAAGCATTTTTTGGGCTGTTTTGCAGGTTCAAGCTGAAATCCCATTTTCACAGAACAGCATAAACAAAAGCATGAAGAATTCACCTTTGGTCTACAATTTAAATTGGAGGGTTTCAAATTTTCCTAAACCCTAGCTAAACCCATGAATTCTGGAGAAATGGGTGAAGCCCCATTTGGCCTAAACGGCACTTTCATGCATAACAAAGCTAGTTTCCATGGCTAAACAGTAGAGAAGAGAAGAGAAGTGTACCTGGGTTGATACTGCTAAGAACCCTACTTCAGGAATTCAGGTAAGTGTCCAAAAATTCTCATTGGGAGGGACCAAGCAGGCAAGCACTGAACACTCCAGCAGAGTTTTGGTATTATCATTTCTTTCTTTAATTTAATTCTCCTTTTTTTTTTTGCGTTTACCTTATCAGAAATCTTACTGGGAATATTGGAGGGAAAAAAAAAAACATTATAGAATTTGTGTATTTAGAAAAGTGAAGTGAAAACAAGGAAATTCATTAATTCATATGCAAAATCAACAAGGAGGGTTTAGTAACAAAATTTTGACTTTCTAAAAGCATACACCAATTATAAATACTGTAATTTGTTTTGGTTCTTTTGGGTTAGGTTGAAGATTTTCAGTAAAAATATCATTGTAATACCCAATGGGCTTTTACAATAATGTGGACCTCTCTAAGGTCTTATATTCGCAACTCTGTTAATAATAATAATAATTATTATTATTTTTAAAAAAATATTATGTAAACTAAAATTCTTTGCAACAATTTAACCAAAAATATGAGAGATAAATCGCAGTAAAAATGTCATATATAACTTGCTCTATTTAGAGGGAGTCAACAATAATCAATCAGGTAAAGAGAGTCCTGCTCTACCCACTCGACTGTTTATTTCTAGGGTGATCAAATATTTTTTATTATTCAACTTGGAGGATCAAATAATATTATCCTTATACACAATATTACTAAGTTGACATGGCTACAAACTTACAACACTTGTTTCCCATTTTGTTACAATTAATTAAAAATAAACTAAATAGATCTGTATGACCAATTCATTTGGTACTCAGGTAAATTGTAGGCAATAACACATGATCCGATACATATGACAATTGTAGTGTAAGAGTGATATCCTTATGAACATTAAGCACTTGTCCTCCCACCCCTGTAATTTACCGATCTATCATCATAGAGATCTTTAGGTGATTTTTACTTTTTTTTGGGACAAAAATAAATTAAATAATTTAGAAATATTGATTAAGAAAATAATTACTTAATCCAATGACAACCGTCAGCTAAAGCTAAGAAACCACATAATGCATGCATGGCATGAACACAACCAATCTCGAATGAACACAATTATACAATCCAAATCACACATTTAATTAAGTAATTAATTAATTAATTTTGTAGAATCCACTCAACAACCTTAATTAACCTACGACATGACGATCAAAAGCATTACATTGCCATGTGGCAACTTAACTGACCGCACTAAAAATCTAACGTGCGATATCCAATATGACATCCTTCCTGGATATATTATTTAAAACAATGTTACATTACGACAATTCAGATTAGGATCTGATTGGCATCGAAAATTAAAAAGACAGTAATTAGTTGATAATTGAGTTGGAATAATGAAAATATTATATTCGGAGGGGCGTGTAACGTGTACGTTAGTGACGAATGATGGCCAGATCAGATCGTTCACGACGGACGATGCTTTTGAGGAGATTCCCGTATCGTTGCCAGCTAGCCGCACTACCACACTAGTTTTTTTTTTTTTTTTTTTTTTTTTATTGTTTTAATAAACACCGTTAATTATTTAAGTATGTCTGAATCGTGTTTAGATTGATTGTGGAATGACATGGATAATTTACCGTTATTATAGGAAGATGTGCACGAGTAAACTTCAATCATATATAATAGTCAACAAATTACACAATAAAAATAAATAATTATATGAAGACTATATGTAACGGATTTAATTGAGATTATGCTATTAAAGATTGAATTTGTGACCTTTTAGGTACTTGATTATTGTGCAACTTTGATTAGTTTAAATTTGAGTTATAGGCAATTAGATGGAATAATAAATTAAAATTTTTTAGATTTATTGATTGATTACTTGTGAGTTGATTGACTCACTCATACGTTAAAAATGAATTATTTATTAATTAAATACAAAATAAACCAATCATATATTACTACGTAAAGGCATAAATAAGGAAGAAAATGTAACATCATGGCACTTTTTTTTTTTTTTTTTTTAAGCCTGGTATAAGGTTTAGGTTTAGGTTGTTGGTTAAAACTAAGATAATGCTATGCGAAACAAATATTATACCATTTAATATGTTTTGAATGTGTTTGGTGAATTGTTGTTAGTTGATTGATTAGTGAGTTTGACCATTTGATAGTATTGGCTAATTATATAAAGATGTTTGGTAAATTAGATGTTAGTTGATACTCCGTAGTTGATTACATGCAAAATAACTTTATAAAAAAAACTGATCGAAAAAACTGTTTTGAGTATCTTTTTGAATTTTAGTATTTTTGAGCAATAAACTGTTACAAAAAAAAACTAATTAATCAAACGCTCACGTATGTTGTTTAACCAAGTCAAACATCTAATAGTGATCAAATAAATCAAAATTAACTGATAAACTACTATGTTACCAACAATGGCTTTTATCTTATTATTATTAAGTTGTATTCACTAAACTATGAAAATTCATGACCAAATTATTGTGCATATTGGATAAGGACACCTTGCCTCTGTTTAGTGTCAATATTCTGACAAATTGTGTATAAGAATTGAACTTGTGATATTTTAATATAAAAAATATGTTTCACATACTCAACTATTTTTTTAAGCTATTGATTCATTTATTTGGGTGATAAAAGACACTCGTAGTCACTACTCCAGAATGTATATTAGAAAAACTGCATCTTGTGATTCTAATTGGCAAATTAAATAACCATAATGACTAACAAATAACATTAATAATTATGAGAATCTTGAGGGTTGAGGTATGTATAGTATTATTACCCTTAATTTACGGGAATGTCCACAATCGCTACTCAAAATTTACACATGGGTGAAGTTCATATTGTAACCTTACTCACAAAATATTACATTAAGATAAACTAATATATGCTATACATATTTAACCGACTCAAATTTAAAAGACCAATTAATAATTCTTACATAAAATTAAACTTGAAATATTGTATTTTTTTTTTTTGAGTACTACTGACTCTGTTACAATGTAACTACTAAAACACAAAGAATCAACAGTTGCCTCCACTAAGGCTCAAATCCACTCCCATCATCTATATGAAAGTGTAAACCAAGACACTGGGTGCTACTAGACCACAAGGCCATTGGCATATTGCAATTACTATTACCAATTTAGTTAGGACTGATACATATATAAACTAAAATTCCAGAGGTTTTATGGGTAGGGAGCCATAAAGCAGTGAATCCAATAGGCCATTTATTGAATTATTGTCGGTCCAAGAAGGGCTGGCACCAGTCTAACTATGTAGCTTTGGAATTTTCATATCTGTGATGAATTGTACAGAATATATAATCCATTTGGAGAATCATCAAGCGCTCGTCACTCCAAGCATTATCCTATCCATATTGGTAATTAGGTTTCATGTTTCTTCATTCTTATGCCTATTTGGCTATTGTCCTAATCACCTATTATTATTTCATGATATATGACATAAATTTATTCACAATTTTCACATGTGTTCAACCTGCCGAAGCAGGGTCACAGTTATACCACTTGACCACAAGGCCTTTAGCATAATTTTGTAGTAATATATAATTGTATTAGTATATAAGTTTAATATATTTAAAAACTAAATCAAAAGGTATTATTGAATGCAAAATGCAATTTTTTTTAAATTGTTAGAAAATGTTTAAACAAAGTATTAAACAAAAAATCAATTTGACTAATGAATAGCATGCACGACAAGTATAACAAGACCCACAAAATATTATTTTTTAGTTTGACATCGAAATTATCTATACAATATCGGTTAAAATCTGATTGTACTGGTTTAGTTCAAGTCGTATGATGGGTCATCACTCCTGTCACGGAGATTGATGGATTGGTAGAAGTGGTCTGATTGTACTAGTTTAGTTCAAGTCGTATGATGGGTCATCACTCCTGTCACGGAGATTGATGGATTGGTAGAAGTGGTCAGTCGATCTTGTTCGAGTGCCCACACACATGGTGGAAGCTAGCCAAATCCATACTTCCCTTAGGTTTGGTCGAATTTTTTGTCATTGGTAGGATTTTATACCTCCCCATACGGTCATACCTTATTTTAAATTGATTAATCAGTTGAGTTGTGTTTTGACGGGCAAAATTATACTATATAATTGTGTGTAAGCCGATAGACAGCGTGAGTTGCGTAACAGGTTGTACAATTCAACATTTCAACGTTGTTGTCTCTGAAATCATTATTAAACAACAAACGGCAAAACCATTGTATGTCCGACGCAAACCGCCCCCCAATTCCAAACCCCACCGCCGGACTTCTCTTCTTCCACTCTCCCCTTTTCTCTCCCACTATTCTCAATTTCTTCTCCCAATTTTCTAAGCACAATTTTACATTAAAGCGAACTACACAGATCATACATAGATTGACACGCATTTAACTATATAATGCTGAAATTAATCGCCGTTTCTGGAACCGCTAACCCACCGTTGCACCGCCGCGACAGATCTCTCTAAGGCGACACCCTATTCCTCTCTTTCTTTACCGATGGGTTCAAACCCAGTTGCGATCTCCGGCGCCGGCGGCTGGTGGTGCTGGAGAAATAGTTCCGGCAACGGCGGCAAGAGCAACGGTGGAGATCTCTGTGGTGTCTCCTCGGCTTTCACTTTCTTCCTTGTCTCATTTCTGTTGTTGGGCTCTATAGCTGCCCTCTATGCTCGCCTCATGTTCACGCCTAATGTCCATGCGGGTCTGCCCACTTTGGGCTGTTGCGAAGACAATGAGGGGTCGTGGTCAATTGGTGTTTTCTATGGCGACTCTCCTTTCTCCCTTAAACCAATTGACGATGTGAGCTTCTTCTTCTACTTCTATTTATACTAATTTCAAGGATAAAGTTCTTATTTTTATGAATTTCAAGTGCAGGGTTTTCAAATTTATAGATTTTTTTAAAAGTTCAGCTTTTGGAATGCTTAAAGATTTGATTTTTTTTTTTAAAGCAAGATTATAGGTCTGGGATTTGAGGCTCTTCTGGGGGGTTTTGAACTGGGTAAATCTTGGTTTTGGACTGAAGCTGAAGATAATAATGAATGGATGCTAGTATATCCTCTATTATTACTTCTTTATTTTATTTTGATGTTTCAAGGTTTTAGTTTTTAGATATGTTTTTGAGAGTTCTATATATTGGAATGGATTGCAGATGAATTTGCAGAGGGACAAGAGTGCAGCATGGCCTGTGGCCAATCCAGTTGTAACTTGTGCTTCAGCTTCTCAGGCTGGAATTCCCAGTAATTTTGTTGCTGACCCCTTTCTTTATGTTAAGGTAAAACTTTATTGTTCTTTTGCTTCGTTTTGGAGAATATTGTCATCTGTAGGATCAATGTGTGGTTTTTACGGTTTTAATTATGCACAACCAGGATGAGTCATGTAGAATTGACGAGTGGATAGATGGGTGGCTGTACGTGTATGGATGAGATTAGGCTGATTAGGCTTTAATCCTGTATTGTAGTATTCATTTGTAGTCATTTGATGTGACATTGTGGGATTTGTCAAGTTAAAATGAGCTGCTTGACCGCCATTTGGAAAAATTGATTTATAATCTATGACTTGTTATTGCCATTATTTAAATAAGCAGATGGTTGTTATCCGTCTACATCATATCAAGTTGGTGAGAGATAATTGCAATAAACTGGAAATAAGATTTGAAGTCGTGTAGTAGCTGGAAATAGAACCTTTTGCTATGATAATATTATTTGTGAGGATTTGGTAAAAATGGATTTGATGTTTCTAGTGAACTAGCGTGGGTTGCTAGAAAGTTATTTGCTATAGTAAAAGTCATTCTGCATTATTGTTAGAAATTTGAGGTTTGAATAAAGAGCATAGGATGAACTTGGACTTCTGATGAGAAAAAGTGTCTCGGGACTTGAAACTTACTTTAAACTTACTAGGGATGTAGATGAACCGACCTAAACAGCCTAAAGTTTTACTTGAAATAGCATGGTACAGAAATACAAGATGAGGAAAATATTTTTACCCGAGATTCTATTCGGTGCACATTCACTTGTGGTAGCATTACTCTGCAGGGTTGAGGGGTAATAATCAATCACTCGACCTTTTAGATACTTACTACTACTACATATTTGTATGATTTTGTATCTAACTTTCACCCGAAGTGGCTAAAAAGCTTTAGAAAAAGGATGTGCCATTGAGAGTGGAGGAGAAACCTAGAAGAGGCTATTCATCCCAACTCGTGCCACCAGATAGAATTTAACAAATGGATTATAATGACTTTAATGTTTAACATTTTTTATGGGAGTCTTAGTGATGATAAGTTCATGACCTACGAGTAACTGTGGTTTTTGGGAATGTTATTCACTACTCTTTTATTCAGTATGGATAATGGTTGTCTTTACATTTTGTTGAATGTTCTATTCCGTGAAATGGAACTCAGGAGTCTTAATACCTTATGCTTTTACTCTGGATTTTCCCTTTCCTTATATCTCTCCGAAAAATCACCTGCTAGTAACAAAAGAGCATCATGAACACGCATAATTATACTTTTTATGCTCTGTATCTCTTTTGGTCGTTATTTCAACTTTGAACATTTAAGAAGGTTATTTTCGTGTGATTTCAGGGAGACGATCTTTACCTGTTCTTTGAAACAAAGAATCCAATCACAAGGCAAGGGGATATTGGAGTTGCTAAAAGTATTGATAAAGGAGTAACGTGGGAGCAATTGGGCGTTGCCTTGGATGAATCTTGGCATCTCTCGTATCCATATGTCTTTGACTATGATGGGAATGTAAGATTTCAATTCGTAAACCCGTGCCTCTTGTTAACATGACGTTCATAGATATTTATGCGGGTTTTGATTTTGTCCCATGCAGCATGTAAGAATGAGAAAATTTTAAGAAAAAATCGTGGGGTGGGGAAGGGAAGCAAAGCAAATATTGGATACCAACTACACTGTGAAGAAGTCCACTAGGTAGGATTTACAAGAAAAATCCATTCTTTCTCATTAGGGTTCTAGCCGCCCAAATTATTAGGGTCCATTACTCCCAAAACAAAATGCTAACAAGGAGATTTACCAATTGTTATACCGAGGAATGCCAGGTGGACCCTGGTCCAAAATGACATTTTGATTATGTGTCCTCAGTTAATAAATTATGTGTCTGTAAGTAAATTGAAGTCATAGAATATGTTAACTACAGACATATAATATATTAACTGCAACTCTGCAAGCACATATATTAGGTGTTTATAGTAAACATATTATGTGCCTTCAATTTATTTACAGACACACAATGCAATGTGGACCCTGGTCTATGGTATAATTTGTCGAGATTTACTATCCATCGTTTGAAAAAAAAAAATCGGTGTTGAGATCATTTGTTGCGTCTTTCAGGAAATAATACGATAATACCATGCATTTCTACTCATTCTCTCTCTCTTATTGATCTCATATTTTTAGAAATGTAATTTCTGCAGATATATATGTTGCCTGAGGGCAGTGAAAAGGGGGATCTCCGTCTGTACCGAGCTGTAGATTTTCCGACAAAGTGGGTGCTGGAGAAGGTCGTATTGAAAAAGCCAATTATAGACCCGTTTATAATTCCACATGACGGGAAGTACTGGCTGTTTGGTTCTGATCACAGCGGCATTGGAACCCAGAGTAACGGGCAATTAGAGATCTGGTATGCTACATCCCCGCTTGGTCCTTGGAGGCCGCACAAGAAGAATCCTATTTACAACACAGATGCGAGCAAAGGAGCTCGAAATGGGGGCAGACCATTTGTCTATAATGGAAATATTTATCGTGTTGGTCAAGACTGTGGTGAGACATATGGGCGGCGGATACGTACCTTCAGAGTAGAAAATCTCACGACACATTATTTCAAAGAGGTTGAAGTTTCGTTGGGCGTCAAAGAGTCTATTAAGGGGCAAAATGCCTGGAATGGTGCCCGCAACCATCACGTTGATGTGCAACAACTGAGCTCGGGAGAGTGGATTGCTGTCTTGGACGGAGACCGTGTGCATTCGGGAGATGCAATGCATCGGTTTGTTCTCGGCACTGCTTCTGTTTTCGGTGTTGCAGCACTGGTAATGTTGTTGGGGCTTTTACTCGGGGCTGTGAGTTTTACTGTGCCCTTAAGTTGGCGGTCCCACAATCTAGGGAAGAAAAGCGATGCTTTTTCGTCTTGGGAGAAATCGAACTCGTTCTCTTTGAAATTCAGATTGTTTTGCTGCCAGTTGAATCGCCTGAGCTCATTTCTCCGTGCTAATATAAAACCAAACACCTGTGCCGGGACTTCGATTCTTGCTGTTACATTTTTAATGGCAGCGGTTTTAACATGTGCTGGTGTCAATTACATCTATGGAGGTAGCGGTGCTCAAGAGCCTTACGCTTTGAACGGTCACTATTCTCAATTCACGTTATTGACAATGACCTACGATGCCCGGATGTGGAACCTGAAAATGTACATCAAGCATTACTCGAGATGTTCTTCTGTGCGTGAAATTGTAGTGGTGTGGAACAAAGGAAAACCTCCGCAGTTGAGTGAATTCGACTCTGCAGTGCCAGTGAGGATACGAGTGGAGGAAAAGAACTCGTTAAACAACCGATTCAAGCTGGATCCATCGATAAAGACCCGAGCTGTCCTTGAGCTCGACGATGACATTATGATGACTTGTGACGACATCGAACGAGGGTTTTTCATATGGCGTGAGCATCCGGATAGGATCGTCGGGTACTACCCTCGCCTCGCTAACGGGAGCCCGTTGCAGTACAGGGCCGAGAAACACGCTCGCAAGCACAACGGATACAACATGATACTGACAGGGGCAGCGTTCGTCGACGCTCAAAGGGCTTTCGAGAGGTACTCGAGCAAGGAAGCCGCAGGCGGGAGGGAAATCGTGGACAAGTTCTTTAACTGCGAGGACGTGCTGCTGAACTACCTATATGCAAACGCGAGCGCTTCTTCCAACACGGTCGAATACGTGAAATCCGCGTGGGCGATCGACATGTCGAAGTTCTCGGGCGTTGCGATCAGCAGCAACACGCAAGCGCACTACAACGTCAGGAGCAAATGCCTCGAGAAGTTCTCGGAGATGTACGGGAGCATAGCGAACCGGAAATCGGAGTTCGGCAGCCGGAAGGACGGCTGGGATGTATAGCTTGTAAAAGATCAGACCTTTCTAACATCAGGATTCAGTAGCCAGTGGTTGTTAGTAGTGTTATTATTGTTTTCTTGATATTCTTTGTTTTTGGTGGTATAAGTTCTTGTCTTTTAGCCTCTTTGTGTAGACTCTGCAATTCAATTTTACCTCCTGTTGTGAATTTTGTGTATGGGAGGAAGAGTTCAGATGTGTGTTGTGGTTAACAAAAATATGCATTCCTTTGTTTGCATCCTAAGGGTATTATATCACCATGACCTTTTTTTTTTTTTTTTTTTTTTTTTTTTTTTTTTTTTTTTTTTTTTTTTTTAAGTTTATTTGTTGGATGACGATAGAAACTTGCAATCACTATTTGGTCGTGAATTTGTGATCTTGTGTTATATCATGTGGAATATGAGAGGTAAATCACGCTAAGAAGATCTTGTGTGATGAATTTGATCGAGAAGGTGTTGGTAAGAATTAAATTTGTGACTTTTTTGTATGAAAGTCAAGATTTATCTACTCAGTCACTCATTTTCACATGAGATTGGGATGTAACACAAGGACTTTTCAGGGGGTATATTTCTCTTATTTTTACCAACATGAAAAATTGATCTCGAAACCTCTTTAAAAAGTAGTATTGCAAAAATTGGCTACCAAATATTACACTTTTGTTTGTTCATTCTTCATTGAAGTGTAGAGTAATGGGTTGAACAGGGAGTTAGTGTTGAGGAATGATATGATGGGACATAGGGAACATGGTTTTGCAATAATACATAATTTATCTTGTGCTTTTTGTTGTTGGGTTCACATCTTTAATATCATCCACATATTGTTCAATTATTAATTAAAAATTAAATAAGAAGAAAAATGTTGTGATCATGGTGGTATAGATTTAATATAGATTGTAGTGTAGTAGATCTTCTTTTTTTTTTTTTTTCATTTCTTTCAAAATTTCTTTTCTTTAATTTGCATCCGTTTTTCTATGAAACTAATATGAATTTAACACATGTTACGTTGCACTTGTAGAGTTTAACTCTTACTAAATAAAAGTTTAACTTAAAACTCTTTAACATGACATATCATTCACAAAATTCGAACCTATGAGTTTGCAATTGCCACAAGATAATCCAGTGTACCTTGAGAGAGAAGAATAAGTGTGCTGATAAATCTTGCTAACATTGGACTGGTTGGGGAATGGGAGACTACCAGTTTAGATTCGCCACTCGATAGTTTGGATACGCTCCTTGCAGCTGACGCCTTTGGCGCCATTTCTCATAGAGTGTGATAGCATTTTTTTCTCGGCTTTGACAGAGCAATTCTAACCCAAAAAAAATGAGAATCTAAAAAAGTGTATTCTTTATTTAAAAATAAAAATCAAGTCCACAAATTATTATCATGTTTAGTTCTTAACTTTATTTATTTATTTTCTAAATTTAGTTCTTAACAAATGCTCCATAATGGTTTGACCACATTTTTGTGTAATAGTTTGTAAAGACCTTTACATATAAGATAATTGTGTTAGTAATAATTAAACTTGTGACTTTAAGATATAGTCATCACTATTTACTCACGTACTCTTTTGAGGCATTCAAATGTCATTCCTCACATTAATAGAGAATAACCGTTAAATGATCAGTAATGAATAGAGATCATTATTTGAATACGGTAACAAAATGTGACGATACTATTTATTAATAACTTAAACTAGAACTAAATGTGTATTAACTCGTATTAAATTTGTACACTAATAATTCAATTCTAAGGCCATTTGGAGTTGCAGGCTCTTATCCATGGCTCCATGTTTTCTTATGCCGCCGGCTTGGACCTTGTCGGCAGCTTACGTGTCACAACTAATCACCAGCTATTTTCCGATTTCAAACTATTTTTTAACCAATTTTTCTCATAGGTTTTCACAATTTTTTTTTTATAAAGAAAATATTTCCACTTGCTTTCAAACAATATATTTTAACCAATGTTTTATACTCCATAGTTGATTTTATCAGACCACAAGTTTTCTTAGGCATAATACATTAATACATTAAGATCAAGACTAATCATGCTTGTTCATGTAAGATAAGACTTCAAAGGATGACAAAACACTTCATAAGTTTAAGGTATGACCTCTTGTTAAAGTAACCTGTATCATATCACGCAAATTATACTATCAAAGTTCATTAATACTTGATAAGAAGAAATACGGAATCAATTTTATAATTGTTATAAACTTTCAATTTTATAATATTTATAAAATGAACACGTAAAATCAATCACTATTTTTACTTGAGAAGTGTGTGTGTGTGTCTATATATATATATATATATATATATATATATATATATATATATATATATATGTAGTTTCTGACACTCTAAGAATGATGATTGGATTTGTTGTTGATTTGGACTCTAGTGTATAGTTTTTTAATATCATGGTGACATGTACTTCCATTTGAGAATTGAAAGCTGATGTGGACGTCCTTTATTAGTATTCCGTATTTGTAATTGAAAAATTATACTCCGTACATAATTTTTAAGGAGTAAAAATTTCATCATGTATCATGATTTGTTTGATAAACAAAATACATGAATAAAAATTAAGACTTTTGTTCCCCTGGATACAACAAAGCATCCAACTTAAACATGGAGTAAAAAATAAGATAAAAAAATTGAAGTACACATCATATTACTTTTTGTAATTTTAACTTTAAAAATTATTACTCCGTATGTACTTATTAATTTATAAAATAAACAAAAATAAATTTAATTTGGCAGACAAATTAAAGATAATATTACTATCTATTCGTTTAAATTGGACAACCTTATGCTTCATCTAAATGTAGCAGAAGTTTCATCCACCAGTGATATTATATTATAAATTATTACTTAGAAAAATATTAGTATGTTACATCAACTCAATTTCGACATAATAGGCAATCCAAGCATATATAATGAGCTTTTGTCCTTTCTTATTATAGAAATTCAACCAATAAAAGAATGAGAGAATTGTATAACTACAAAAATTCAATTTAGAGTTTATTTAGCATTTATTTATTTTATTTAAAATTAATAAATATTTATCATTAAGAAAAATATTACTCTTTCTTACTAGAATCCTCACATAATATGTCTCTGATACCAAATAAGTGAACAACATATTTATATCTGATATATTATTATATACTCTATATTATTTAAAAAAAAAAAGAATAATAAATGTATATTAATGGAAAGAAAGAAAGAGGTTGTGCGTAACGAAGAGTTTGAAGAAAGAAGCAAAGGAACCAAGCAATCACGACGTGTATAACGTCCGTCGCTTTCTCCGAGAATTATTCTTCATCCCTGGAACGTCGGTCACCGTCCGAATACCTCCATAGCCGAACCTTCTAAACATTCCTTACCATTTTACCCCTCTCCTCTCCGCTTTCCTCCTCTGTGCTAACTGCCTGCCTGCCTGCCTGCCAGCCAACTCATGGCGGAGGAGTTCGCGAATGCAGTGGAGGATGGCCTCCGGCTGTCGAAGCGGATTTACTTCGGCAAGGACCGCGCCGTGGCGCCGCCGAAGCCGATAACCCCCATGGAGAAGGCGGCCAGCTCCTATCTTCCCTCCGCTCCTATGCTCTACGCCGTCATCGACAACCCTGCCATCGTCGATAACCCCGATATCCCCAGCTACCAGCCTCACGTGCACGGCAGGTGCGATCCTCCCGCCCTCATCCCCCTCCAGATGAACCGCGTCTCCCTCCAGGCTGACTGCTATCTCGACACCGCCTTCGTAACCCTCACCGGCTCCTGGCGCGTGCATTGCGTCATGGGGAGCCGGAGCTGCGATTGCTGTATCGCTATTCCGATGGGCGAACAGGTGCTTATATAACCTAACTTTTTTTTATTTACTTTAGCTTCACTTACATTATTATAACGTTTAATTTAATTTCTATTTTTGTTTGTCTGTTAAAACTGTTTTGAGGAATAAATTTATTATATTGAATTATTGATTGCTTTAGTCGGAATAAATTGAGGAATAACGTCTGTGATATTAAGGAAATGGAAAGAAAGTTTACTTTTAGATTAACTTGTTGGGATCAAAATAGTATTTGTTTATACGGCTTCCTTTCCCCTTCTATATATAGAATGTTGAAATATTCTACTTTCATATATTATAGAATAGGTGCACATATGAGGTTAATTTCACCTTTCATGCTCTGTTCTGTTGAACTCAGACCAGCTCCTCTTATAGATGGTAATTGAAGATTGTTTCATAATGCAAAAGTTACATGTCTTTATCTTCTCAGTTATGGTCACCTTGATAATCTGTAATGGAAAATCAAGCACCCTAACAAGGTGATATGTGCATAGAGAGTCCTGTTGGCTGTACTTTCCTGCTAGATATTTAGGGGGTCGGGTTTTATGTTTTATACAAATAAGGATAAGGATAGATTGATGACCTTCGCCCCTGTTGCCTGCTACCTGATAGTTATCACCTCATGATCACTAGCTGTACATAATAATGTTCATGTTTTTCTGTATTAGATAATGGGCACTTTATTATGCTTCCCTTGTTTCACTTTTGTGAAACACCACTAATTGTTTGTTCTCAAGTGATAAATTATTTGGCTAACAGGGTTCAATTCTAGGTGTTGAGGTTGAAGTACCAAGGGAACTTTATTCTACTGAAATCATTGCCTTTGAGGATCAAAAAGAAACAGGGAAGGCTGTAAAGGTTGATGATGGAAACTATTTGAAGCCCAGTATTTTTACCCTCAAAATTCCACAGGTAGGAGTTCGGCTACCATAACATACTTATTCCCTAAAGTTTGTCTGTGATAATTATCTTTTTTTTTTTTTAATAAATACATTAGACTTAATCTTCAGATTGATGGGGGAACAAATCTGTCAGTCACTATTAGATGGTCTCAGAAGTTACTATACCATGATGGGCAATTCACCCTGAACATCCCTTTCAATTTCCCAGAATATGTGACTCCTGCTGGAAAGAAAATTTCAAAAAAGGAAAAGATAAGTGTGAATGTAAACTCGTGCCCTGGAGCAGATGTTTTGTGTAAGACAGCTAGTCATCCTATGAAGGTGGTGCTTGTGTTAAATTTTAAACATTTCCTGATTCAATAATTAATTATGATTGTAGTCACAGATATGTTGTGGTTTTTTAGGAACTACGACGCCCAAGTGGGAAGCTGGCCTTCTTGTATGAAGCAGACGTTCTCAACTGGTCCAGTAATGATTTTGTCTTTGCTTACGCTGTAAGGCCATTTCTAAATTCCTATAAAACTACTGTGGTTACTGATATGATTTCCAATAGAAAAGTCTATTGTTTCCATGTTGACTACTAATTTGATAATTTTAAATTTTGGTATATTATTTCTCATGTTGGTTTCTAATGAACTTTCATTCGCATCCTTGGTTATCTTCATGTATTCAGATTTCAACAGGCCAAACCTATGGCGGTGTGCTTTTGCAATCTCCTGGAGCACTTGACATAGACCAAAGAGAGATGTTCTGCTGCTATCTTTTTCCACAAAATGAGCAGAGTAGAAAGGTCGTTCCTTTATTTCTATGTTTACTTATGAATGCTAAATATTTTATTGGGCATAACTGATCACTGTTTGGCTTTCCCAGTGGCTGTATTGGCTAGTGGATAATGTTTTACTCCGTATTAGTCTATTAGACTATTCTGGACTTACTCTCTGTTTGAGGTTGAGGGACAATAAGGAGAAGTTGTTCCTGCACTTACATTTACATTGTTTGTTTGATAGGTATTCAGAAAGGAAGTGGTATTTGTTGTTGATATTAGTGGCAGCATGAGAGGAAAACCTCTTGAGGATACAAAAGCCGCACTCTTTTCAGTACTTTTAAAGCTTGACCCTCAAGACTCATTTAACATCATAGCATTTAGTGGTGAAACTATCCGATTTTCATCATCTCTTGTGCTGGCAACAAAGGAATCTATTCAAAATGCAATGGAGTGGATAAGCACAAATTTTATTGCTGGTGGTGACACAAACATTTTGAATCCGCTAAATCAGGTTATATCCTTTTCTCAATTAGTTTCATGAAATTCCACCAGTTTATTTTGCCAATGCATTTATTGATAACACACTACCTTTCAGTATTCAGATACTTACATATTCATACATATATACAACTGCTGACTGCCTGACTCTTTTAGGTCTCAACTCTCAACCTTTTTTTTGCCCACCACTGTTGGAGTTGATAGTGGAATGTGTTTTAATTATAGTCTACCAACTGAAAATCTGCCTTGTCTTCTCAGGGGTTGAAAATATGTCCTTTTATTCATTAATGATTGTGATTTTCATGTTTAACACAATTCTTTTACTTGGTCAGGCCATTGAAATGTTGTCTGACATGAGCAAAACGATTCCAATTATTTTCCTCATCACTGATGGAGCTGTTGAAGATGAAAGACACATCTGTGATGTCATGAAAAGTTATCTAACAAAAGACAGGACTATTTGCCCACGTGTGTATACTTTGGGCGTTGGTATGTAATGTAGAAATAGGAGCAATCCTTCCCAAGTCCTAAGGCTGTTCTATTCTGTGAGAAAAAAATCGTGTTTTGCCTTGTTTGGTCACTTGGCTGTAAACTTTCTAACTGAAGAGCTCTTATAGTTCCTCTATGGTAATTGACTGATCAAGCTTGGAAATTTTCAGGACGGTTCTGTAACCATTATTTTCTCCGCATGCTTGCAATGTTGAGTCGTGGCTTTTATGAAGATGCTTATGATGTAGGTAAGTTTTCTAGGTCTGCAGTATACATTAGAAGAGATTCATACTTGAAGTGCAATATCTGATGACAGGAATGGGCAGTGGGATTTTAAATGATACCTTGCTGGTAATGTATTAACTGGACTTGGAACATTGGAAATAAAATCTGTCCTGAATTGTTTTCTAAAAAAAAAATCTGTCCTGAATTGGGTTGTTGGCAACAAGTATACTTCTGATCTCTCTGTTGTTTGTTGTTAAGATAGGTTGCCTGCATTTGTTTCTCATATAAATAAGTTGTGCCAGTGAACTTGTATTATGATACGGAGTATTTGATTTATCTTAGCTATTCATTTTTGTGCGTGTTCAGAAACACTTGAGGCTCGAGTGGAACGACTGTTTGCCAAAGCATCATCCATCTTTCTTGCAAATATTGCCATTAACTTTGGAAATCTTGATCTTGAGGACTTTGAGGTCAGCATACATGCATATTGATCTATAGTGCTGAAACTTGTGAAGCGGAATGTAGAAATGACAACATTAAACTCTAGGTTACTATGAAGTTTGCCAATGCATAATATTCTGATGAGTCAGTTAAAGGGCATTCCTTTAAGAATGTTTTGTTTTTAGAATTTCAATCAATTGTTTAACCTAATTATTCTAGAAGATGTATAGGAGGGGAGTATGGTGCTTCTACCCAAATGTGCATAATTTATATAATAAAGAATCTTTAAAATTTTCACGACAGGTATATCCATCTCAACTTCCAGATCTTTCATCAGAAAGCCCACTGATTCTCTCAGGCAGATACCGCGGAGCGTTTCCTGATAACCTTACGGTTACAGGTTCCCTTGTAGACATGGGCAATTTATCTCTCGACCTGAAGGTACAAGAGGCAGAGGGCATACCCCTTGATAAGGTAAGGTCAAGATCCTTTGTTTTATTTTTCCTGGCATCTCATTGGGACATGAACTGGAGAAAAATATCATTTCAGGAAAGGCAAGCACCTAGTAGGCTCAAATCCTCCAGAACACTAAATGCATTACCAACAATATTTATGCACCCTAAGAATTCTGTGGCACTCAAGAAATAGGTGTGGCATAATAGCCCATGCAATACACCTCACACACATACACCATAACTGTATAATCCAAAAGGAATAGTATTAAGAGAAACAGGTAGCTAGTTTGGTTCAAATTGGCCATTTACAGAAAGGCATTATGAGAAATTTGAGCGTTTGTTAGCAAATTTGCAGATTCAATACACTATTTAGCTTGATAGCTTTATATACTCATTGCTCAGATGTATTGCTATTGGTATGTCACGTTTGTTTCTGAAAAATTATTCCACTCGTAATAAATTGCTTATGCATTGTTTCACAGGTATTAGCACACCAGCAAATCATGATGCTCACGGCCCAGGCATGGTTTACTGAGGACAAGGAGCTTGAGGAGAAGGTCATTCTAGTTCTCTACCTCATTTAGTGAAACATCTCATAGCATGACTGCCATCAAGTTACTTGGCCATTAGATCTCAGTAGAATTTGGATCATTATTGTTAATTACCAACTTACATATCTTACTGTGACATTTCTCTTATCTGCAGATAGCAAAAATGAGTGTACAAAATTCTATTGTTTCTGAGTATACACACATGGCACTGGTAGGGACTGAGAAAACAAAGGGAACTCCAGAGCCAATTAAGAAAAAGAAGGTATATTTATCAATATCAATAAATAAAGGACAGGTCCAATCTATGTTCAAAGCTGTATGTTGATAACTTTTGCCATTTGTCATAAATTGAGATTTCATTTTCACTTATATGGGAGGTTTTGGGTTCGAGCCTCAGTGGAGGCGATATCGACTTTTTGTGCTTTAATAGGTTGAGAAAATAGTTATGAACATATACTGCATTGTAACAGAGTCAGTAGTATTCAAAAGAGATTTCATTTTCACTTCATAAATTCGCATTCCACATTTTCCATGTTCAATCTGACATAATTTTCCGAGAAATCTTAGGTCATCGTACTCATCTTTTGTTCTTTGGATTAGTTTACTTACTCTATTTTAGCTACAAATGGATTGTATTTGAACCATGCCACTTACAACCAAATGCAAACCATAGCAGGGTACAGATAAACAGAAAACGGAAGATCCTAAATCAGAAAAGAGAATAATACTCCAGAATCTTGGCTTTGGTTTCGGCAACCTCACTGCCACAGCTGCAAACACTCCTGCAGGAATTATCGGGGCAACTCCCGTAGCAGCTGACGTTTTTGCGAAGGCAGCATCCAACTGTTGCGGGAAGATGTGCCAGAAGTGCTGCTGCATGTGCTGTATCCAGGCATGTTCCAAGGTGAATGACCAGTGTGCCATTGTGCTGACACAGTTGCTGAGTTCATTGGCATGCTTAGGTTGCTGTACCTGCTGTGAGATCTGCTGTTCTGCAGAAGATGGATAAGAAGAGCGCGATGCGGCCCTGCCATGCCATGCCATGATGTTTTTTGTATATTGTGTTGTTATACATGGACATTACATACAAGGTGAGTATTGTCAACATTCATTACAATTTGGGATTGTATAGTGTAGTGGAAATGTACTTGTAAGAAACACCTATGCACCAGTGTAGGGCTTTGATGAAAATAAGGGTGTGAGAACAATAGTAATTAATCTGTATAAACAGGAATGAAGAAACAAAAGATTTGAGTGAGAAATCTTCTCTTCTGTTGTCCTTTTAGTCCCAGTCATTGTAAAAAATGAAAGAAATTAATGCAGTGAAAAGACAAGAATATCTATATTTCTTTCAGTTTCTCTGTCTGTCTCATCTTTCTATACCCCTCAAAACATGAAAACATCAATGTGAGGTGAAAGCCTGCAAAAAACATGCAAACAAAACCATCAATACACAGCTTAAGAATCAATGATACATAGAGGGATTAGATTAGATGACATACAGAGAAAATATTGTTGTGGCCTGGATCAGCAAGGTGATACATGAGGTTCTCAATAGGCCCCTGTTTAGTATAAATGGCCTGGAAACAGAACCCCACAAATGCCAACATAGCTAGCCGGCCATTCTTGATCTCCTTGGTTCTCAGCACCATCACCGGCTCCGGCGAGCCTCTCCCCCACATAAACGGGTCAAACCACAGCCCGCCGGGGTACCCAACGTCCCGCTTCGGCTTCTTCTTGTGCGGCATCGTGGGCTCCACGTCGACGCAGCCTGGGTTGATTATATCCGCCCATCGCCGCCCCTCCGCCCATCCCATCAACGCCATTTGCACCACGAACAGAGTGGTGGGGTCTGCGAAATACTCTCTGGCGCCGGCGTCATACCATGAGTAGTTTTGGATGAATCCCAGGCCTTCCAGCCATTCCGGGATGAGGATTCCGGCCACCGCTAGCATCGCCCATCGGCCGTGCATCAGCTCCGCTTGCGCAAACCATTTCAGCAGCTCTGGATCAGACCCTGCACCAATTCAATTCAATTCTCAATGTAACAAAAAATTCATCACTAAAATGGGAGGCACATTGCTTGTTGTGGGGCGTTTACATTCATGGTGGGACTATTTTAGGTGAGACAAGCCTTTGTGTTATGGATCTTGTGACATATAAAAGTGCAATTCAAAAGGGGACAATTCCAATAAGTCGGTCGGACGGTTGATTGGGTAATTATAAAGTTCTAATTTGACTATCAGTATAAGCGGTCTATTGTCATTCTTGATTTGAGCTGGTATGCTGGGGACAATTTAGTTTGCTTAACCTCATTGTGATCATTTGTGATAACACTAAAAGTGCACAATACAAAACTACAGAATTTCTTTAGTTGCATTTTTACCTATCATAAAATTTACTTATTTCTACAATTTTACATAACGCCATAACAATGCACATCCTCACTTTTTATAGAAAGATTTACTTTTATCTATAAGTCTTACTTATAGTGAATAGATGAAAGAAGTGAGCTTAGATAAGTGCAAGTAGCATTAAGATATGAGGTCCATAATGTACCAAAGACAACTACAACTATATACTACAATCTGATCTGTATATATATATACCTAATCCAAGTGGGTCGAAACCAAAATCTCCAGGAAGACTGCAATGAAGAAATTAAGCAAAGGGTGACTAACCCAGAAAATTAACTAATGTTAATCAAAGCAAAAAAAATGAAGAAATTGATTCCATGAATATGAGACTACCTGCCATCAAGCCATTGAGGAGGAGAACTACCAGGGAACCAAAGAGGTCTATCAGGAGGAAGAGGTTCACAGACACTTGAAACCTCTTTACCAGCATTCAAACGCCATAATGTTCTTGATGATGACAACAACATGCATGTTTTTGCCTTTGCCTGCCCAGGAACCCTAATTTGCTTATTATGTATCTCCTGTCTGAAAAAACAACAGAAGAAGAAAACATCATAGGACCTACTATACAGCAAGAAATAGATGAGATGGAGTTTAATTAGAGAGTCTGGATTATTGTGTGGTTAGGATTTAGGAATGACCTGATGAGGGGAATGTTTGGAAGTGCAGTGGAAGCAATGGATAGAGCCATGGACATGGCAACTGCAATTCTTTGGGTTTGAATTGGAGCTTAGCTTATCCAACACAATCTGGGAGTGGATGAATGGGTGATGTGAGTGTGTTGCACTCTACCCAACTGTCTACTTACACCCAAATCTGTAGGCTACGGTTATGTTTCACAATCCTAGCAGAAAAAAAAGACAGTTGGAAACTGAAAAGCTATAAAGCTAGAAACTGAAATCTGAAAAGCTGTTATGCTTAGAACTTATTATCCAACAGGGAATATCGAACAGGGATATCCTGTTTCAAGAGGTGAGTCAGGTAGGAAGGCCTAATAGAAATTCGCCCTTGCGTGGAGAGTTCTTTATAAGAAGTATTTAGTAAAATTAGTTTTTTTTTTTTTATAAGCTGATAAATGTAAAAAAAAATATTAAAAAGGACATCTTCATAAAATTTAAATAGTTTTAAATTTAAATAGGTTTATATATATATATATATATATATATATATATATATATATATAATAATAATAATAAAGTCAATATATTTTAATAAAATATAAGTAAGAACATATATTATTTGAAAATATATAAAGTAAAACAAAATGTTTATAGTTCATAAAATCAACTCATACAAAATTAATGTTCAAACACACAAATGTCAAATTAAAATTACAACCAAACATATTGAAGAGAAATGTCAAATTGAAATTACAACCAAACATATTGAAGAGAAAATGCTAAAAGGGTTTTAATTAGAATGAGTAAATGATATCATTTATTTAAAATAATAAGGATGATCGAAAAAAAAGTTGTCAAACGCCTTGTGATCTAGCGGCATAGAATCGATCTCGAGATCTTTTATAAAAAGTCTAACACTTATGACACTAGTATAGAAAGGAGTAAAGTTTTGGACTTTTTTGCGAGTTTTTAATAGTCATGCACGCCGTAAAATCACAATTTGACATGATATTATTGTCAAAAAATTAGTTAGATGGCATTTAAGAGGTTATTTAATGTTTTGAGTGGGGTCTACTCTTGATTTGAGTTCGACGAAGTGGCTTTAGATTATTTTAAGTTTGAGATTTAATTTTATATATTACACATTCAAAACAGATTATGACTGAATAAAAAACTGATTATCAAAATGTACTCATTAATAAGTTATAAAAAATTAAAATTTTATTCCACATTAGAAAAGTATGTGCATTTGCACTCTGCACTAGTATAAGATTTTTTTTTTAAACAGTATAAAAGAAGTTTAAATTGTGTAATTAAGAGATTCTTACACGTAGGTGATGCAAATAAATCCAAAATAAACTTTGTAAGTGGATTTCTTTTTAGATACAAGACATTTTTTTTCTAATGTATTTATTAATATGTGAAGTAAAATCAACCCCTTTATCCCTGGGGTAGGGGGTAAAGCATTAATTAAGACCCAAATCAATTCATAGAATGAAATTAACATATAACAGTGAAATGTTTTGCATTGATTGATCTTTAAAATATATATATATATATATATATATATATATATATATATATATATATATATATATATATATATATATATATATATAGCACAACTATAGGATATTAAATGAATTTAAATGATTCAACAAATCAAGAAAAAGTAAGAGATGATGTCTCTTTAGGAGTATCATAAGTGAGATGAGAAGACGATTAAGACACAAATGGTTATAGTTGATCCTTTTAATTTTAAGGCAAAAGTCATATAGAATTAATGTATATCTGTCGATTTTATGACTGAATAATTGAATGGATGTCTAACGTAACATAAATTCTCGAAAAAAAGTGTTGAGAAATTCATAGAATAATACAAGATGATCGTGTGTAAGTTTTATAATAATTTTTCAACTCTCTACATACACCCTTGCTTTAGGAAGTTTATACAAGTCATGCAATAAATGCTTAAATCAAATTGGCTGCATCCCTACACATCAACACTTAGGGCTCGTTTGGTTCGCGGAAAACATTTGAAGGGAAGTGGAAGTGTAATTCCATGGAAAAGTAGTTACTAGGAAAATGAATTCTATTGTTTGGTTGGTGGAAAAGAAATTACTGGGAATATGAATTCTATTGTTTGGTTGGGTGTAAAAGTGTAAGGAAAAATATGTATAAAAGACCAATATGCCCTTATATATTAATAATTAATAATTATAATAAAATGAATAATAAATATTTGTTTCAAATTGGGGCCAATTAGTATGTTTTTGAAAGATGATTGGGCCAAGCCTTTTAGGTTTTCTTCTTTTTCCCGTCTCCACCATCCAGCTACATTCTTCCCCCTTGTGTTGCGCCTTTCTCCAGTCGGCAGAAACCAGAGGGCCGCCGGAGGCGGCGATCGAGCAGAAGCAGAGGATCGCCGCCCAGAGGCGGCGTTGCTGTCCATCAGAAACCAGAGGGCCGCCTAGGGCTCGTGGCGGAGGCAGAGGTGGAAGCTGTCGGTAGATCAAGAGAGGCTGAGGCGGCGTCGGCGGCGTGGACTCTCGGCGGAGGTTGCGTCGGCCTCGTGGACTCGCGGCGGAGGCGGCTATTGGCGAGTTGCAAACAGTTGGCAGCGAGCAGAGGAGGAAGAAGAAATCAAGGGTAAAATAGTCTTCACAACTCAATTTTTCTCCCCAAAAGCACTGGAAAAGAAAATCCTAGGGTGTAGCTCGGATTTTGTTTTCCTCCAAAATGAAGAATTGTAGTTCCAATGGAAAACAAGTTCTAATGAACCAAACATCAGAAATTTGCAATTTGGGAACCTACTTCCCATGGAAGTGCACTTCCAGCCAACCAAACATGGCCTTAGCTTTTTACTACACAATGATTACACAAATATGATAAGACTAAACACGATAACATATATATTACATACTACACAAATATGATATATAAGACTAAACACATAAACGATCCGCTAAGATTAACGGATTAGGGTTTTAAGCACGAACGCGATTTCTAAACGAGTTAACACGATATACACGTTTAGTTAATAGGTTTTGAGTCTACATGACAAAATAACCAGTTAAACATGCTAATATATATATAATATTCTTTTTAGAAAATACAACTTTAGAGAACTTTGAATAAGCAGTCTTCTGCTACACGGTCTCACCGTGAGATGTGTAATATTTTTAGTTAAAATATATTACTATTTATGATTGTATAGAAAAGTATTACATTTTAAGTAAAAATTACTACATGTCTCAAATACTAATCTGTCATTTTTATATTTACTCACCTAATTTCTCGTTATCTCCCGCCAAATCTCCTATGCCCCCAGCAGACCAAGGACGAGGATGGACGTGGACTTCTCAAATCTCAACCATACCCGTCAAATATATATATATATATATATATATATATATATATATATATATATATATATGGATCATATTGTAACACAAACATTAGTTGTTATTATGAAGCACACGTAATTTTTATTTTTATTTTTTGTTATTTATTTGAATAAAAGTGTGAAAAATAAAATAGTGGTTTGCCGTGGGGTTGGGCATGCTCAATGACTAACAATAATGATACTTTGACATTTCACCTACATAAAGAGGTATGTTACTTTAATGGATTCACGCTACACCTTTCAACCCATGGAATAGTCTCACTTAATATTTAACCTTTAAAAAAAAATTAAAATAGCTCATTTTAATTTTAATTTCTTAAATATAATAATAATTTTATATTTAACCTATAACTTTCAACTTCAACATATTTAATCTTCTACTTTCAAAGTCATCTCACGTCCAAAGCTAGAGTATTTTGCATATAAAGATTCATTTATTTTTTTTTAATGTTTGGCAATGAGCTGATAGCTGATTGTGTTAACGAATTGCGAATACTTGATAGTTATTTTGACAAGCTAATAATATTAATGCTTTATAGAAAAATGTTTAATAAATTAGTTATTTAATATTATCGATCAGTAGGTAACTTGTAAAATAATTTCAAACGACATAAACATATTGTTTTATTTATTAAATTATTCTTAACTTTTTTTATTTTAGGTATAAATTTAAAATAAGTTTATTATTGCTGTTAGCCATATTTATTAAATGATGAAATAACGAAAATTTAAAATGATGACTAATTGTGGCAAGCAAATGAAAATCAATGATGTAATTTGACGAAATTTAAATAGTAGGACTAAATGTAAAAATACCACAATAGTATAGGACTAGAAGTTGAAGTTGCTCTTTATGATTACTAAATGATTTGAATATGATAGTACGATAACAAAAACAGACAAATAAACATGATAATCGGTATCAAATCTGATAGTAAGGTAGAAAAATCATCAGTCAACTACCATCTTTATCCGAACATAGTAGTAGTTTTATCATGAATTTTGGTCCAAAAATTTTACCTCCTTAATTTTATATATTTTTCTTTTTATACAAATAAAATTAATGTATACAAAATATCTCATTAAAAAGCTCTAGTTGAAATCCTTTAAATAAAAATCAATATTTGTTTTCAATTTTTGTAAAATAAATCTATGGATACATCAAAATATTACTTTAAGTACATAAATTTAGTTTATATTATAAAAGTCATTACAGTTAATATCATTTTTATATACATGTAAATATATAATATTATTTTTTATGTACCAGGGTCTCATAATGTATCTTAATTCACGATATAATTTACCCCAACATAATTAATATCTCTGTCATTACCATTTGACCTAATTTTTTGGATCACCGCCGCTAAATAATTATCCATCCAACTAGTATAAAATATAATAAAATTAAAATTAATACATACAATAATCAATATCACTAATGCCAGCAAAGGATGGTTCCTGGCTGGGATTCTTTGTTTTATTAATTTGTTTGTTAGTGTAACACTGTTGACTACATTTAAGAATTCTGTGGCATAAACTCTGTCCCCAAATGGCAGCTTCTTTTGATCAACCTCTTTGTATGGGACAATGGCTATTTTTTATTAAAACAAAAATAATTTCAGGAATTTAAAATAATTCCTAATAGACTAAATTATTAGGAAGTTCAGTAAAATAAATAGGGAGTAATAATTACGCAAATTATATTGTGAACTAGGATTTGCAATGCCTATTGTGGAACTTAGTCAAGATTATATATTTGTAGTTAACATATTATGTTAGGGTAACCCCAACCAAATTGGTCGAATAATTAGTTTGGTAACAACAAGGTTTCAAGTTCGACTCTTCATGGAAACAGTTTTTTGGTTTTCTTGGTTTGAGCCAATCACCTATGTGGTCCTTTGCCAACTAAGTTAGGCACCCGATTTTTTATTTTTATTTTTTTGATTTATTAAATAAGCGTCTCCAATTCTCCAAAGTCCAAGAAGATATGATACATTGAAATGAGCCTGCAGACTACGCTACGAATTCCATTGCCGACCGCCAGCTTCCAGACCAGCAACCTCCAGGCTCCAACCTTGTCGACCACCAGTTCGACCATCGCACCAACCTCGCGCCTCCAATCATCATACCATCGCCGACAGCCAGCCCGACCTCCAAGTCTCAAACTCACAAATCTGAAATCCCAACCTCCAACCTCCTTCGTCGGAAGAGCTGAGGAAGTTACGCCATCAAACTTCTAGATCGACGACAGATACCTCTTCTAGCGTCAACATCTTCTCCGGAAGCGGGGGGGGGGGGGGTGAGATGGGGTAGACGGCCGCGGAGCCCGGAGGAGGCTTAGGCGCGACATTGGACGCAAGTAGGCTTCACCCTGTACATCTTTGGGTAGCGATTGTGCGTTGGCTAAAGTCATAAGGCGGGCTTCACCCTAAACATACCTTGTGGTATCAACTGTGAACTTTTCTGTAAATAAATTAAAATGTATATAATATGTTAATTGTATGTTATAATCTGAAAAATATATACTATGTGTACTCTCATTTTTTACTCCCAATTTTTACTACCAAACACAAAATCTTGATGTAGACATTTATATTGTGACCGACATAAAAAAAAAAGTTGTTTATCAATGTCTGCCACATTAAAGAGTCGAATTTAAGGAGTAAGATTTAGAATCGATGTAGTGGAACTCATGTAATTTGGATAAGGTTCCACATTGTGGTCCACAATATATAATGATTGTAATAATTATGGGTAGGCCTGATGTATCATCAATAAGCATTTAAATTTATGATGAGTTCTACTATGCATACTCTCAAATTCTACTCCTTAATTTTTACGTCCTAATGTGGTAAATAATGATTGGTTATTTTCGTTGTATGGTCCACAAGAAAATATTTACATAAAAAAAAAAGAGAGAATAAAAATTGAGAGTACAAAATGAGAGTCCATAAAGTGTTTTCTTAAATTTATATATAAAATCTTTAGGCTACATGAATCACACCATACAATTTTAAAATACTATTCCTGATAATGCGCAACTCTCCTTATAATTGACCTGCACATCTAACATGTGCTTGAATTTGGTAATTGGTAGCTGTTTGGATAAATTATTGTCCATTATACAACTAATCAAAATAAATTAATAAAAATAAAAATAAAATGCACTTTGAACTTTGAGGTGGTGAGGGTTGCCGTGTTGGGACCACTAGTGGACAGCTAACAGCGTAGCAATAATTATTAATTAATACCACATTCAACATGTGATTAAGGTTCGTAATTGTTAGGATATATTCCTCTCTATGTTTTCATTATTATTCCCTAAAAAAAAAAAAGATTTCCCTTTTAATCACTTTATGGAAAATTAGTTAAAATGCAAAATTGGATTCATACCGGAATCTTCAATGCGTCCGTTAACGAACCTTCATTATTAGGACGGTTAATATAATAAAAATTTACGAGTTTAATTTTTTTCATTATTTTTTATTAAATTTGTCACATTTAATTTTTTAATATAATTAAATTGTTTTGTGTGATTTGAAAAAAATTACATATGAATAAAATTTACTGAATATGCACTCTTAAATAGTGTTTGTTCCCCCCCATTTAACCCATCCTTTTTATCCCAATAAACAAATAAAAGATTGTTAATATAATTGTATGATTACAAATTTGATTGGTTTTTTTTTCCAGATAAAAATTAAACTCTGTATGCATGATTTTAATTGAATTTGGGTTAATTCATTCTTTTCATCAAGTTAATGATGAATCGATAAGTAATCATGCTATGCCTATAATAATATTTATATTTTATATTTTATATTAAAGCTATACAAATAAACTTGATACGTTAACAACTTTTTAAAAATGATATTTAGTTTTTTTTTTTTAAAGTTTAATTTCAATTTCAGGCTTCTACGAATTTAAACAACAATTTAAGTTATGATTTTGATGTTAGGGTCTATTTGAAAACTTATCAAATGACTTTATGATCATTTTTAAAATTTTCTATGTTTTATTGTTAAAGGAAAAATGTCTCATTTTTGTCTTATGAGATTTTTAACCAAAAAAAAAAAATACTTTTCAAATTCATATCTCACGTTTCGTTTGGTGGGAGGGAATTACAATTACATTTCCACCCAATTTTTACATAATTCCGAAAACATGCAAGCTGCTTCGTTTGGTTAGAGGAAATTAAAACTTTTCCTTATAAAGACAATAAGGGAAACATCAAAGGTATGTAGAACAAAAATTTAATGAAGTTGTAGATTGCCAACCAATCTATGTAAGACTTAACATCTTCATGAAAGTTTTATATGGACCACTGCCATTGTCAATACATTATTAGCTCCACTTATGGCCAATTGGCCTAAAACCAGGTGGAAGGGTCAAGGGAGGATTTCTAGAATTTTCCCAAAATTTGATTTTTTTTAAAAAAATTTTTTAGAGAACAAACAAAGAGTCAATATATGTTTGTGTTTGTCAATTTATATTATGCCTATACGGGGTGGGGTGTCAAACCCTTCCCTTTATACGGGAGGTGGTGGGTTCGAGCCTCAGTGGAGGCAATACTGATTCTTAGTTATGAACAGATACTGCATTGTAATAGAGTCAATAGTATTCAAAAAAAAAAAAACTAACATATATAATAAAGTACTTTATTGTTTTGAAATAATGATTCAATTGACTCTTGAAATATTTATAAAAACAACAATAAAACTGTCAAATAATGGAAAGGAAAAAAAGAAAAAAAAACCTTTAGATACATGTATAAATGTGGCAAAAAAAAAAGAATATAATTAGTTCATTTAGTAGCTTAGTAGCTAATTACTCCTCGTTGACAAAGGTAAAATAATGACCTTGTGTCTTACTATAACTCTATACCAATAGTTATATCGTGGATCATAGATGGATCTTGATTCAAAACTTTTATCTCCTTCACTTTTTTGTTTTTGTTTTTTTATAAGTAAAATTAATGTATACAAATATATACTTAATTAAAAAGATTTAATTTAAATATTTTAAATTACGTCTATATTAATATATTTTAAATAAATTTATATGTACATAAAATTATATTTTTTAAAATAAATTTATGTGTACATAAAGTTATTGTTTTTGGTACATAAATTTGGTTAATAGGAATCACGCTATTGTAAGTATTAAAATGCACCACAATATGTACATAAATTTACTAGTGTAAACACATAATATAAATTAATTACTGTTCATACCATTTTTATGTACTTTCAGTATTATTTTTATGTACATAGGTCTACCATATAAGATTGACTTATGTCTATGATATAAGAGTAATTCAATGTGTTCTCATATTTCTTACTTTCAGGGGCTCCATGAGCCCATTTTTATTCGTAGATTCTTGGCACAAGAAGAATAAATGAGGTCTTGATGGTCTCAATGTGGGTGAAGGAGACATAGCGGCACAAGGTAATTGGGGGGGGGGGGGATGGAGGCACGACGACCCAAGACTATAGGGGGTGAAGAAGGCATGTCTTCTTTTGGACCCCGTGTCCGAGTAATAAAATTACTATATTCTTACTCCGTTTTTTACATTCATACTTAATTTATGGTAGACCCGTTCCCGACAAAAAATCATCACTTTCTGAAATTGAATTTTGATACAATTAACATAATAAGGTTTAATTTTAAGTGTAATTAGGTAGGTTATGTTAGAATATATATATAAATAGTATAGAATAGATAATGGTAGGTCAAATAAAATAAGATGTTAATAAATATAGTCATAATGGTGTGTAGTTATGTCAGTAGATAAAAGTAATGTGTGATAAGTAGTGGTAGGAGTAGATATATAGATAGTTAGATAGGTGGGTGAGAGGGGTAGAAACTCTTGTGAACTCAAGCTCGTTCACTTGGCAGTGCAACCAGGTGTCACTAGACCACATGATCATTGACAATAAAATTACAATGTAGTAATATTATGTATTCCTCCTAAAATCTTTCTCCCAATTTCCCTTCATTATGTGACAATATCTAATTAGATAATTTAATATTTAATTAGATTAGAAGTGTATGGCTCAACCAATTCATGACACCCAATAAATATAAATCACATCATAGAGGAAAAATATTAGGTGAAATTTAGGAAGGGTAAATAATTTTTTTTTTTATTATAAAGAGTTCGAGGAAGTTTTGTATTTTTTATTTTTCAATTTAAAAGGTTGATTATTATTTCCGCTATGATTTAAAAGTACATCTCACCATATTAAAAAAATAAAAAAATAAAATAAAAATTGTGCTTATCTCGACGACACGGCACGTGAAAACGAATCGACACCTCTCGTTAGAAACGAAACGGACAAACGTCGAAAAGTAGAAGAGGTTAAAAAAGCAAAGAAACCGACACAAACGTCAGGAGTAACGGCGACAGAGTGGCAAACGCCGTAAATTGTCGTGAAACCCAAGGGCAGTTTCCCCTAGCAGCGTCGCCTGGGAACGAGGAACACGTGCTTAAAATACCTCTTTTCAAATGTGTGTTAAAAGAAAAAAAAATAAAAATAAAAAATCAGGCAAGTGGGCGAATAAATCAGCCATTGGAGGCCGCAAGCTCCACCATATCTTCCTCGTGCACGTATATTTATGCGCTCTGCAGAAACCCAGAAAGCATCTTCAGGAAGAAGAAGAAAAGAAGAAGAAGAAACGCCATTTTTTGCAGTTAAGTTCTGAATTTCCCGGTTGGAAGTTGGGAAAACAGCCCTTTTTGAGGATATGGGTTCGTCGGAAACTATGGATTCCGGGAGATTCTCCGGCCAGAGGTCCAACTTCTCTCACACGTGTGCGCTTTTGAGCCAGTACTTGAAGGAGAAGGGCTCCTTTGGAGATCTCAGCCTCGGTATTTCCCCAAATCTCAGAGATTATGTTCTATCTTTACTCTCTGCTCTTTTTCTTTTATGGCAGATATGAAAACCCACAACTATTATTCGATGGCGTGTTTTAAAATAAATTTAGATTGTGACTCTAGTTAGGTCTCACAAGTATCTAAACCAATTAGGTTGTTCATAGCTGATCGACTCAAACTAATAAATCACTCAGCGGCCCGACCAGATTGTCTGGTTGCTGAGTTCTTCTTTGAATTTAATGATGTTTCTTTGGGGGACAGTTGTTTGAAAATCTCCTCTTTTTTTTGGTGAAAAACAGGGACACCCACGATGAATCTGATGCCAACGTTTGAGAAACCTGCCCAGAATTCGGATCTCAAACCCCTGAACTTGTTTCCTACCAAGAACAAGATTGATTCCAGGTTTGTAACATGTGAAGAATTTATTATAAGTTGTTATGAGTTCACAGCTTGCTTGTTGTCTGTAAAGATTCGGACTTTACCTTAAAATTGTCAAGTTTTTGGTAACAGATGTGTCTGTGTTTTTGATGCAATACAGTTTGGGAAAGACAGATCCAGAAAGGGCACCAATGACAATCTTCTATAATGGTCAAATGATCATGTTCAATGAGTTTCCAGTTGAGAAGGCTAAGGAGCTGATTGCTATGGCTACCAATACCCAAACCCCCAACATCTTACCTTGTGCTGATGTCAACTCTGTGGTTCCAAGACCAGCTGTTTCTAAGGTTGTCCCCGGTTTTGGAAACCAGAGACCCTATTCTGGTAAGTTCCTGTTCTCCTTTATCAAGAATGAAAAATAAAAAGGCTAATCCCATCTAACTTGGTTAAATTGGTTTTCGTATTAGTCTTCTTAATTTGAGCTAGTCAGTTATGAACCATCTAAATTGATTTACCTCTTGGTCCTATGCTGGCTAGGATCAGAAAACTGAGTTTAATTACAGTGCCCTTCAACCAAAAAATTGAAAATAAAGTTTCATAAATTAAAGATTTTCTTTCAGCCTATTGTTCTGGGAAAACAAATTCTAAACTATTTGCTGCTGTTTTGTTCTGTAGACTTGCCTATTGCTAGGAGGAGTTCCCTTGCCAGGTTCTTGGAGAAGAGAAAGGATAGGTATGAATCTCTCACTTGAAGTGTCAAAATTTGTAGTACTAAAAGGTGTTGAATTTTTAAGATTTCAATGGAATCAGTCAAACTATGAGACACCAGGACTGATTGAAACCTTAGAATTTTTTTTTTTTTTTTTTTTTTTTTGGTATTTGTGGAGATTTTGAGTTTGGAAATGTGTGATGGAATTTGCAGGCTTACTTCCAAGGCACCATACCTGAAGGGCAGCAATGAGGGGGCTTCATCTGAGGAAGAAGAGAACAAGGCATGGCTGGGATTGACTGCCCAATTTCCAGTGAAAATTGAGCCTGAATTATAGGGTTTTTGATGGATGTATTATGTATATGTTCTAGGAGCTAATATATTCAAAATGTTATTTAGGGTATTTTAATTATCTTAAGACATTTTGTTCTATTATTATATCACAATGACTTGGGCTTTTTAATTGTATTATTATGACATTTTATTACTTATTATTATTACTATTATTAATTAGCTTCTTTTTTTTTTGGATCGACTTATTCTTGTTAAGAATTTTGAATGAGTATGACTTGAATTGGATAATCTAAGGGTAGGGGACCTGCCTAGGCTATTGCCTAGCTCTAGATAGCCTAGCTCTAGAGGCGCTCTATTATCATGTTATCGAATCTTTGTCCGTTTCAGATTCTTTGTAGATTTCTGTAGGGGATTCCAATTTCAATCCACTCACACTTTCTTCTGATTGTGAGCTTGGCTAGTTTATCTACAACCTTGTTCATCTCACGGCTTATTTGTACGATTCTCACTTCCCAATCTTTATTAATAAAATTCTTACATGTACGTGCAATGTGGTTGCTGGTTTCTTAGCTCATCGTCTCCTTGTATCCGGTTGATAGCTTCCTCAGAGTCACTCATGATCCACACTTTCCTTTCACCCTTTTCCCAAGCCCATTTTAATGTTGTGTAGATTGCCCCTAACATTCCCCTTCTGCGATGTGATTCATTCACGCTGTACAACTAAATCTAGCTATCCACTTTCCTTCGTGGTCGAGTATGACACCTTCGCACCTAGTAGGTTCATGTGGGCTAGTGAATGAAGGCGTTTGTATTGATCATTACCCAGTCTCTTTGGGGTAGCTTCCAAGTTGTTTTTCTTTTCGTAAGCCTCGTGTAGTTCTTTGTATTGAACTCTTACCTCGTTTATTTTCTTCATTTTTTTCTCAGATTTTTCTTGTGAAAACTCAAGGCTAATAATTTACTTTTTTTAATAGGTTAATTATTAAAGAAGTTGTACATAATTGTATTGCGAAAAAGTAAATTATTAGTCTTGAGACTAATAATTAACCTATTAAAAAAAGAGGTAAAATGAAAGTACGTATGATATAATACAATTCATTATTATTTCTTCTTTTTCTTAATCTTCTTTTATTTATTGTCTATCAATTGTGCACGAAAGTATGACTTTAGCTTCATTTGATTAATATAATCAGATAATGCCGTGACAATAATTTCAAGCAAAGATCCTATGATGCATGTGACTTCATGACAATAAATGTGATCTTTATGTATATTTGGTTGGATTGAAAATTCAACATGTGACTAGATAATGTTAGAATTAGGATAAACTAATTTACAATAGGCATATAACTTGTGTATAAAATTTTGGAATAATGTCTAAATTTGTCACTGAACGTAACTTGAAATTAGACTACTGAATTTAAAAAAAAAAATGCAATAGGCTATTGAACACCTCAAACAATGCAATTTTACCTGATAACACGTTAATACCCATTTCTCCCGATTGCATGCTTATGTGGATGGTGAGTTGATATTTTTTTAACATAATTTTTAATAAAAAACTTAAAAACACAAGCATAGACACACCCGTCAGGGGTGGCCCCACCCCGGCGGGTATGTGTGTGTGTTTTTTTTAATGTAATTGTAAATAAACTAAAGATACATAATATGTTAATTGCAACGGATACACACTCAATTAACTAAAAGTATATAATATGTACAATGTCCAAATAATTCAGTTCGGCCCAAAACCAATATAGGCCCGATATGTGGTGAAGGCCCAAATAGTCTGAACTCACCGGCCCAATTCACTGAATTTCTCAAACTATATATAATAATTCAAAAATTTTATGGCTATAAAAGCTTAGCGGGTGAGATTAGCAACAGTACAACATCGAAACGATACTCTGTTATCTGTATTCTCTTCGTAGCTCTCCCCTCTCCTTCGAGGGTTTCTTTTCTTTTCTTCTTTTTCTTTTTTTTTTTTCTTCGAATTTTCCCATTTTATCTTTTTTTTTTTCTTTGATTATTTTTCAGTTCTTCTTCCCGTTTCCCCCCTTTTTTTCAAACCCTAAAATTAACCTTCAATCTATCGTTTTATCTGTCTCTCTATCTCTATATATACAATTACCTCTAGATACACCTCTGTGTGTATATATATCCGAAGATAAAGAAGCAGAAGATGCAGCAGCAGAGGTTGAAACAGCAACAAGCATTGATGCAGCAATCTCTATACCATCCAGGCCTTCTAGCTCCTCAGCCGGTAATTTTATACTTTTTGTGTGTTTGAATTTAATTTCTGGACATGAAATTGATGTTATTTGTTTCTTTGACTTTCTGCTTGTATCTGGGGTCCGTGTTTTGGATAATAAGGGGCTTATTTTTTATGTGAAAATGTTTGGTCATCATTCGTTAAGCATTTGTTTAGGATAAATGTATTGGGATTGGAAAAACAGAGAGTTGGGTTTGGAGGTTTAAGTGGCATGAAAGGTGAGGTTTGTTTCGTGTCTAAGAAGTTGATTGGGTACTAGGTAAAGTTTGTATTGAAAGGGTACTATAAAGATGAAAATAAAGTGCCCCTTTTATCTTGTTTCTGACTTACCTTATGTAGACAACTTCTTTTGTTAGAAGTAGGACACTTGTACAGACTCATTTATTTCCGAGGTCTTTGGATCATTTATCCCTCAAAGATTTTGACTTTATATTAAAATTGTTATGAACAATGGTGTGTTTTTGCAATATCTTTGATTTTTTTAGTATACGGACATTCAAGGGAACTGTCAATTGAAAAGGATCTTATGTTTCAATACTGCATAAGATTCCCCAATATGAAAGCTATCTTTTAGTACATATATGATGGTTATGCTTGTGATCCTGTTAGTCTGTTACAAACTTTCACCGTCTTGCAAAGGTTCATGCTTTCTGGTATGGTTCTCTTGATTTAAGTAACTAGTTAATGAATGCTTTATTAGTTATCATACTTTTAGTCTGTTATGTGTGATTTATTTGTATTTAAGATATCATGGTTTTAGGTTTAAGAGAGTTTAATGTGGTCATTAATAATTAAGGAGTCTGGCCAGGAGTTGCCTCTCAGAGTTGAATATTTTAGAACCCCCCCCCCCACCCCCCTCCTTTTTTTGTTTTTTTTTTTCCTCTTCACTTTTCATTTTGTGACATCAAATCTATTTGCAGATAGAGCCCATCTTGAGTGGAAATCTACCCCCTGGCTTTGATACAAGTGCTTGCCGCAGTGTGTGAGTGCCTTAAATTTTTGTTTTGATATTTTAGATTGATCAAATTTTTTCTTCCATTTATTTATTTTTCTTGTGATTGCTCCTTGGCCCTGCTTCTGTGAATTCAATAACTGGTCCAGCTTCAATAGGTTTTTTGGCTTATTGTGCACAACATAATTGCATAAATATCTAGGGTTGTGTGAAGCAAATGTAATTCCTTCATGCCATACCTGGTTTGCATTTACCTGTTACTTCTTGTATGTCAAATACAGATTAAGATTTCCCCCATTTTATCACTTGTGCTTTGAGATACTTGAGAAGCCTTATTTGTGTTGATCTTACTGGATTTACAATCACTCATTCTCATCCCTTAATGTCAAATCTTAAATTGTGATGTTACCTAATGCAGCTATGTTGGAAACATCCACCCTCAAGTCACAGAACTTCTTCTTCAAGAGGTTTTCTCAAGTACAGGTCCCCTTGAAGGATGCAAGCTTATAAGAAAAGAGAAGGTTTTGCTCTATTATTCTAGCTACATTCTTTTTATTGACAAATTGTAGACCCCTCATGTTGTTACAAGACAGGAATGACCTGTTTTTTAATGCATCAATCATGCATAATCATTGTACTATTCCTCAGTTTACCTCCCCTCCCCAACAAAAAAAAAAAAAGAGCAATCCATATGGCATATACTATTTGCATTTGGGAAGTCTCCCATTTCAAGAGTGTGGAGTTAAGAAAATTTGTGCTGGAAGAAAGTTCAACTTTAATCCCATAGTATCATTTCCTGATCTTATTTCTTTTCAAGTATACTACAACAAAGGAAATGGTTGGCTTGGTTGGTATAGAGTGGTTCAACCAACTTGTTTCAGAATGATAAACAAGGTGTAGATCATATTCTGTCTTCATTTTCAAGTAGTTTCACCCATACTATATATTTTTTTGATCAAGTACTTCAAATACTTTGGTGATTGATATCACAATGCTATGTTTATGGATTATATTATGACCAATGGTTGATATAACATTAATGGGGTAGTGTACTTTCTTATGTGCAGTCATCATATGGTTTTGTGGATTATTTTGATCGCGGCTCAGCTGCCCTTGCTATTTTGTCCTTGAATGGAAGGCAGTTGTAAGTACATTTAATCCTAAAAAACATTATTGCTTTTCAACATGGCTGGTTCTATGCCTAATTTTTTAAGTTCCAGGTTTGGGCAGCCTATAAAAGTTAACTGGGCTTATGCCAGTGCTCAGAGAGAGGACACTTCAAGTATGGACTTACTAAACTCCTCCTTCAATCCCCCTCTTTTATTATGTGTCTTTTTTGTTTTGTTTTGTTTTTTTTTTTCTTCAAAGGTATAAAAGTTTCTCATGCTATTTGTCCTTATTTGTAGACCACTTCAACGTTTTTGTGGGTGATCTTAGCCCGGAGGTTACAGATGCCACCCTGTTTGCATGCTTTTCGGTCTATCCTAGTTGCTCGTAAGTCTTGTTCTCCTCTTATAATTGTTCTGACTAACCCAAGTTCCTCATGTTGACATGGAATGGCATTATAAGCACTCTGTTCATTTTGCTTTATGCAGAGATGCAAGGGTGATGTGGGATCAGAAGTCAGGACGCTCAAGGGGGTTTGGATTTGTTTCTTTCCGCAATCAGCAGGTATTAATGCATCATCGATACAATTTTCTGTAATATTTTATGTTTGATTTTAAATTTACTGTTGTAACCTTAATTTTCATTTTCCCCAGGAAGCACAAGGTGCAATAAATGACTTAAATGGTGAGGATCATTTTCCTTCTATTGAATATGTCATCTTCTTCATTTTTCTGTACTGTTGATCCCCCCATCCACCATGTGGCCCTCTCTTAAATCTCATCCTTCTTTGACAATGGCAGGAAAGTGGCTTGGAAGCAGACAAATTCGTTGCAATTGGGCAACAAAAGGTGCTGGATCAAGTGATGACAAGCAGACCTCAGATGCTAAAAGTGTTGTGGAAATAACAAATGGCACTTCAGGTTGGTTCTAAATTAGCATTTGCTATCTACCATAGAAATCTGATAATGCTACTGGTGCACTAAGAAATGTTTTATTTTTTGTTCCCTTTTCTATCACAAAAGTTTTTGCAATAGCTTTTTGCCTTCAATGGCTGAGAACCACCAAAGCTTGAACACATCAAGTCTGATTGTACTAGACCGTTTTCTGATTTTGACATCTATATGTGTTGCTTATGTTTCCTTATTAAGACTGTAGTTGCCAACCATCTTTTCATGTATAGTCATGGTTGAGTAATTATAGTTAGAAAAGAAAGCAATCGCTCTTTTGAATATATTAAATGTGAACTGCATATGAGGTGGAATCATTGACTTTCAGTTTCTTTATGTTTAGTCCACCTCAAAATTTTTGTGATCACTATGCAGATGAGAATCAGGAGAAGACTAATGAAGATGCACCTGAAAATAATCCCCAATATACCACTGTTTATGTTGGCAATCTTGCTCCTGAAGTGAGTATTTCCTGAACCTATTGCTCTCATTTCTCTGCTTGTGGTCGATTTTATAGAATTATTATCATGAACTGGAACACGTTAAATAAGAAAGTTTTATTAGCTGGAGGACCAAATCGCCTATATATATTTTTTACTTTGCTATTGAGACACCATCTATCTAGCATCCAGTTGGCAATTCAATATTTCACTTCATAACTTGTTGCTTATCTTATAGAAAATATTTGGTATTCTTGGATTTTATATTGCATTTTAGATACTCCTGTTATATGTGGCCTTGTTATGAATATAATGCAGGTTACTTCTGTTGATCTCCACCGTCTCTTTCATTCCCTTTGCGCTGGAGTCATTGAAGATGTCCGTGTTCAACGTGACAAGGGCTTTGGATTTGTAAGATACAGCACCCATGCTGAAGCAGCTCGGGCCATTCAACTGGGGAATGCCCGAATTCTTTTTGGCAAGCCTGTCAAGGTACTTGAGCAGACATCTTTTACAAGAACGCGTCTCATAATGATGCATTATCTTTCTCATAATTTCCCTGTTTCCTCATTTATGAACATGTGTTTTGTGGCCTTGCAGTGCTCGTGGGGAAGCAAGCCCACCATGCCCGGAACCAGTTCCGCCCCTCTGCCACCGCCAGCAGCACACATACCCGATGTTTCAGCCACCAATCTCGCAGCCTATGAAATGCAACTCGCGTTGAGCAAAATGGGCGCTGCACAAGCTCTGATGCACCCCCAAGGCCAGCGAATTGGCGCTGCTAGTCATCAGGCAATGTACGACGGCAGTTATCCTGGCATCGCCACAACTCAACCACCAATGTACTATCAGTAATAAGTCCACCTCTCATACAACAGCTTATCAGCCTTACCAGACAACAGGTGCCATAATTATAGGCTGTTTTCCCTTTTCCTCCTAATTTTAAGTGTGCTATGTCCCCTTATATACATCTGCAGAACTGTATGAACCTTCCGGGGACTGACAAATTATCCAAACTGTGAAATGGAATTTCATGTATTGATGGACACTGAAAAGTGTTGCCTAGCTTTACTTTTATCACTGCAACTTCATTCCTCTTTTACAGAAACAATAAATTATGAAAAAAAAAAAAAAAAAAGATGTAGCCTTGCAATGTTGACCTCATCTCGATTGATGAAAAGACATATTTACCCTTTTCTTTTTTTCTTGAGAGATGAAAGAATTTACCACCATTATCTGAGAGTAAGTATTCACCTAGAGTAAGTATTCACCTAAATCAAGTTACCTGACCTAAATCAATTTAGGTTACTCATAACTTGTTGGTTATTTATCTGACCTAAATCAATTTAGATTACTCATAACTTGTTGGTTACTTGTGTTCTTGTGATTACAAGTAACTTGTTAGATAACTCGTTGAAATTGCAGTTATATTTACCTTCTTTTCTTTAGTATTTGTTACGTTTAATCTTAAATTTTTAACCTAGTTTTTAATTTTGTGGTATTTAATCTTAAATTTTTAAATTGATTAACCGTAATCCTTCAATAATATACTCAGAGAATCTCACAATTAATTTAACATTATTGGGGCGCCCACAGAGTCTGACCCTTATTCAGGGAAGACAGTCTGCAGTTTTTTTCTCGGGAAAGACAATTATGGTGGCGCCCGCAGAGTTTGACAGTCCGGGAAATAATCGTCGGAAATTTTTTCAGTATTATTCCATTCATTCATTCATGAAGCATCAAGAATCTATGCAAGAAGAAAAAGGGACTTCAAAATTTTCATTACAGGAGCATAAAGAAGAGATGTTTATATCCGGGCAAAAATATTTTGTTCCCGTGAGGGAGATGATCGTCGTCGTCGTTGTTGTTTCTCAGGAGAGTTATAGTTTATACACTAGAATATATACATCGCTACTATAATCCATAATCCATAATCCCCATACTGGATTAAGCTGAACTGGGAATCAGGGATTAAGGTTTAAATTTAGTAGGATTTAATTTATTATTATGCGCCGTCGCCGTCGCCGTCGCCGGCGATTTATTATGGTTATTCAGATGGCCAGAATTCCGGTTGAAAACATCTGGCCGTTTGTGTAAGGGGAGCTCGAGATATCGGCGGACCTAGAAATCTCCGAACTGCACTTCTCTTTGTGCTCGTCCATCACTATCTGCCGATATCTACACTCCGTGCTACAAAACGCCGTTTCACCCCTGCAAAATTAGGAACCATCAATCAATCATCGTATTCTCCGAAATCCGAACTGGATTAAGGTTAATTAAGGTTTCTTGAATTTTATTTTTTTTAAGAAATGAAACATGTTAGTACCTGTACATGTAAATATCTTTGCCGGAGAGTTTTTTCCGGCATAAATGGCAGGAGCTGAGGAAATCGGAATCCGGGCACGCCGGAATATCGCCCAGCCTCGCCGGAGAAATCATGAAAACGCTCGGACGCTTGCTTCTGGAGCTCGGGACTTCGCCGTAGACTTTAGTGTACGGTTTATTGTCGGAGCCGCGGCAAGTCACCACCGTATACTCTTCTTCTTCTTCTTCCTCCTCTAGGCTCCGTCCAAAACTCCCCACAATTCTCGCCGGAATCCTCCCGGAGCTCACCGGAATCGGCACCGACCGCCGCGAATTCCGGCTACAAACCACCTTTCTCCCCGCAATCTCCCCTCTCTCGCAAGATTTTTCCAGGGCGGCCACAATCGCAAGCCCAACCCCTCCAAGATCGAAGCTTTTCAAAGGACTTCTCGGGCTGGTCGGCCCGCCGGCGATCTTTCCGGCCACCGGGTTTAATCTCTTGCCCAGCATGGCTATGGCGGATTTTTTGTTTTGGTTTGAAGGGATAGAAATTATTTTTGCTCTTTTGGAGTGGAAAATGGAGAGTTGCAGAGGTGATTTTATACGCAGTATTGAAGAAGAAGATGGAGTTGTTAGAAACAGCCCATGGTTTAGGTTTGGAATTATAGAGTCGTGATAGCTAAAAACAAAAAACCAAAAGTATAATTATTGAAACTCTTTTTTAATAAATAAATAAATAATCCTTTGTAATTATGAATTGCCCTTCTTTTTTTTTTTTCTTTTTTTCTTTTTTTAATAAATGGCAAGTAGCAATCATGCCATGCTTTTTATATTACGCGTTCTTTATTCTTTATATATATTACTACTTATAATTTTTTATAAAATAAGTTATTAATATTATGTATTTTCTTTTTATAAAATTCCCATATAGTGTATCTTCAATATCATATATTCTTTAGTCAAAGTTCGTATTTCTTTTATTTATGACAAAGTTAACAACCGTTATCTGAACATGAAATCAGCCCATCACAAGAAGGTAACTAAATCAATTTAGATTTTTCATAAAACATCGTCAGACAAGTTAGTCGAGATGATTAATAGACAATTTTTATTGGGAGTCAAAATTAAAACGGTGTAGTTATTATTATTATTTTTTTTGAAAACAAAACGGTGTAGTTATTAAATCAAATGTTTGAACAATTTGTTTGGGTTGTCCTTGAAATTTAAAATTTTTAACGTATAATAATTAGTAAGTAAACTGCTAATACAATTGTAATCGAATTAATCTCACAATAATGTAAATAGCAAATGTTACAATATTTTTTAAAATCATTTTTAAGATGCAGATTGACACTGTAATGATTATTAAATAATTTTACTTTTTACTAATAAAATTAGTTTTTAGAAAAAAGAATTATACTTATAAGGCATAATACAATTTTGTAGAAAATGGTTTGTAAAGTGGGTTTGGTGGTTTTGTTAATAAGACGTAAATTGTCGCTGTCCAATATATTGTAGCAAACGTCCATGTACAATGATTGGGGCCCAATCCCAAGGAGTGGGGCCCAGTTCGCCGATATCTGACTCATCAGCAAGATTCCGGCGACTGCCCTTCCCCGCCGGGAAGGGTACGTGTCACAAGGGATCAGTAAACAAGCGTCAAGATCGCAATAATTCAAGGGCCCCACCAAACGGGGGGAGGGGGCAATGGGGCCCACCGATATTTATTTGTTTTCTTTCTTTCTTTCTGTATAGTGACTAGTGAGTGATTGAAGGCCTTTTGCCCACTGGAACTAGTGGGGGCCCCACCTCGTCTGTCCTTTTATTTGTGGTTGACATCAAGGGGGTTGAACTTTTTCAAATTTACAAAAGCACCCCATACTTTTTTTTTTTCTCTTTCTTTTTTCACTATTGAAGACTTTAAAAAGATTTTATTCCTTTTTAAAAGCAAAGGGGGATCCAATTTTAAAACGTTGTATGCTTTTCTGTGCAAACGCACTTTGAGTTGCAGAGATCTTCCACTATGTTATTTAAAATGAAATAAAATATTACTTTTTTCCGATTTGCTATAGTAAAAATTTACTCATTAATAAAATTTGACTGAAATTATTTATAATTCAATTTTTCATAACATTATATTTACTATTAATGTATAAAATTTATATATTTAGAAAATATATTAGAATTCCTATTAAACATACACATAAAATCAATTTTAGAAATAATTTTAAAATGTTAGAAAATAAGTAAAAAAATGATTTGACTGATAAATAGTAAACAAGAAAGGTAAAATAAGGCATAGAAAAAATATCATATATGCTATTCAAATTGCACTAAATGCTGTTAAAAATGGTCCTCATGTTACCCAGTACAATGAAATGGTCAACCAAAATAATTGAACGGTAAATTAATAAAAAAAAATACACTAGGGATTGTGAAATTAATAATGTATTACTAAAGGTAGATAATATATTAAATACAATATATATAACATGAATGTCGTTTTAGACCAAAATTCACAATGCAATGTGGACCTTGATCTATGGTATAATTCAGCATTATAATTTGTATATTTTTTAATTATCTATCAATTGATTGATTTTATTATAAATTGGTCGCATTAACTATTAAGGTATATCATTTGACGTAATATTTGTTATATTACGTGACTTGCACATTATCTCATTTGTCCTTTTAATTTTTAATCTAATATAATCCATACTTAGGTACAGCTTTTGAATATAAAAAGGATATAGGTTTGTTCCCAAAAAAAAAAAAAAGGATATAGGTTTAATCATCAATCCCTTTAAATATATCATATACATCTTTGGATCTCGAGTTCATTGTTTTACTAGGATATTTCAATGTATATAGCTATATTATATATTCTATAGATTAGGACATTGAATTTAGTAAATATTGCATTTTAATTAATTGAAAGGGACAAAAAAAAATATTTGAAAACTTAATATTGAAAATAATAATTTTTATGATGCTGATCGACACTAATATAATTATATATGGTGATTATATCACGTATAATAAACAATGATGTATAAGAACAATAATAATAATAATAATAATAATTTTAATATTTTTAAAAAGAATTATTAAAAGATATTGGCAATCATATTACTTGTGTAAGGGGGCATTTTAGTAATAAAGAACGGGAGTATAGAAGTGCCGTTCATTATACTTCATACGACGGTTTCCGTCAAAAGAAGTAACGGAGATGGCCCTTTCTGAGTCTGTAGTCCCCACCAAGTCACTACGTGGTGTTCTACTATTTGTTTGCTTTATTAAATACACATGAATTTAGTCTACCCCACTAACCCTAAGATAGTGACATTATTTTATAATATTTAAAAAAAAAAACTCCAAGATAAGAGAGAAATAGTTGATCCAAGCTTATTGATTGGGACATCAATCATTATTTTTATACTAAAATCATTTTCAAATTACATTACATAATTGTTGAATGGTCTTACACTATTATTGGTTATAAGTTGTTTATTATTATTATTATTATTATTATTATTATGAGAATACAATTTGAAAGGCATAGGGTATACATGTGTAAACACTACAATCAACTAATGCTATTAATTAGTCAAATTCACAAATCTAATCAGCTAATCCTTATAAGCTAACATCTATTTACCAACTTTAAATATTATAAAATAAAACTGAAATTATTTTCAAGAATCTCGAATTATCACCAGAAATCTTGCGTTTTCAAAAACCAAATGAGTTCATGTAACACTTATCTAAGTAACATGAGACTTTTTAACACAACCTGAACTAAACACCATCAATTTTTTTTCAATTATTAATAGTTATTTATTTATTTATTTATTTATATATGTATTTAAAAAAAACCAATGATGTTGACAGATTCGATACACTAAATTAAATATATGATATATCATGATACACCTATTAAAAAATGAAATTATTTTCTTTTATTCCCCTAATTAAATAAAAGAAAATTGAGGTGGCATGATGGCGACACGCCATAATTTTCTGAGCTGTTTGACAAAGACGAGTCATTTTGGCAGTTATGAGCTCCTCAATAAAATGTTACTCATTCGGTCCATTTTATTTATTTTGCATGAATGATAAGGTTTGATTAAAGTTATTTTTATTTAATTTTTTATAATATTATTAAGTTAGTATTAGTATATAATATATATATATATATATATATATATATATATATATATATATATATATATTGTATTAAAAATATTATTAAACACGAAAAAATTAAATTTAAAAATAATTAATAATTACTAAATGAAATAAATAATAAAGAATGAATTAGTTTGACCAATAAATAGTAAATAAGACATGCAACATGAGACAAATGGATTATTATTATTATTATTAAAAAAATGGAGTGTGACACAGTCTATATTGACTTGGTTTTTAGTAATTATTTACTATTACTATTATTGATAACTACACAAATGTTTAAGTCATTTTCACATTCTTGGTGAGAAAATAAAATATTCATTTATACATAAACGAGATTTAATTAGTATGTACACCTTCCGTAATGATTACGTGTTTCTTTTGTTACTCAACAAATAATAAAATATTAATTAAAAAAATCATTATTATCAGTGTTATTGTTGTTGTTTAAAGAAGAGTCATTTTTCTCTTTTTGAATAAATAAAATTTTGGATGATGAATTTAATTATAGAACATGTTTGGGAATTTTTGTAGTTTATAAATGGAAAGAATATATATTAAAATTAAGATATTTGTAAGTCTTGAGAGTTTACTATAAAATTCTCATCACATCTCATATTCTTTGAATACAATACATGCTGTTTGTTTCATTAAAATTGTATTTATCTTTTGGAATAATTGTAGCTCTCCCAAATAGGAGGTCAGATGTTTGAATTCCAGTAGTCTAGTAGAAAAAATGTCTCTTTGTGCTCCAATAAGTTGAGAAACATATTATATTGTAACAGATTCATTAATATTCAAAAAATTGTATTTATCTTTTGACATAATTTTTTAATGTAGGTTTCTGTAAAGCATATAATAATTTTTAATTACTCCGTAAACTATAATATTCTTTTATGTACCAATAAAAATATTGCATTTTACCTTAAACAAATTATTGTACATATCGTTCTCACGTAAATTCTTCTTATACAAATTTTTTTTTATTTGATTAATTTATAGAGGAGTATGAAATTTTCAAGTAATTAATGGTACGAAAAAGTTATAGCAATTACCATACAATTATTTGCACATCAGTAATTAATGGCCGTGAATTGCAAGTTGACTGTCAATAAACATATCAATTTTTTTTTTTCTTTTCCTTTTAAAGGTCTATTCTAAGGATTACCAATCCTTGCAAATTTTACACTTTCTGTGCCGTGAGATTTTTTTTTTATATAAATAAATTTAAATGTTAATTTTTTATAATATTATATTTTGAGTGTATTGTAATTGTAGAGATATAGATGACATATTTGTGAATTCACAAATTGCAAATATAATGGTATGTCAGTATTACTAATTTTATGAGTAAAATAATATTTTAGAGATGCAAATTGTTGTAGTATATATTCAATACTCATCAAATGTGTATACTCAGTTAATACTTCGTGGCGACATGGGATCCCAAGGGGCATATTTTATTAGGAAATTCTTGGTCCAAGTGGGACGTCCATTTTTATTGATAAGATCGATCTTGGCCCAATGAGAATAATTAAAATTTATTGCTTTAAAGAAAGAAGGAAGCATGAAACAAAATAAACAAATGAGGTGCTACCAAGGGTATCAAACCAACAAGCACCAACCACCCAAGCTACTCAGATCTCTTGTGTACTAAATGGCGGGAAGCTCTACTTATGCATGTGAAGTGCGCTAGAAACAAAGTAGTGGAGGACACGTGTATGATCAAGATTGAAGACTAGTCAATGTCGTACATTTGTCAACCATCGGAAGGCCTTTAACATTATATAAGACACCATTGCCTCCCCTTAAAAGAACATCGCTTAGATCATAATAACCTCCCTAGCTTAGTCGTTTCTGGCTCTAACTTCTGACCCATACACTAGGGTTCAATTCCTAGTAGCTACATTATTATTTCTTGTCCTCTATTTTGGGTTATAGTTTGTATTATTATTATTATTATTATTATTATTATTATTATTATTATTATTATTATTATTATTATTATTATTATTATTATTATTATTATTATTATTATTATTATTATTATTATTATTATTATTATTATTATTTGAAAGGATAGTTTGTATTATTTATTTATTTATTTGGATTGCCGTTTTAGGCTGGTATCTCGAACCATTAGCCGAATTGAAAAAGTTCAGTTAAAAATGGTTAACCGAACTTTATCGGTTCGTTCGGTTAACCAAAAATTTACCGAATTTTGCACACCCCTACTTAGTTTGATCGTTTCAAATTAGGGTTCCGTGTAATTAATTCAATGCCTAAGGGGATTAAACCTTTATGCACACACACTTAGGGTGCATTTGGATTAAATATTGAAATCTGGTAATGTGAATCAAATATTTGGTAAGCGTAATGAGTTTGAGTAGAATGAATGTTTTTGTTTGTTTGTAAATACGAATTGGGATCATAAAATAGGTATGAAGTACTACTTTATAAAAAATCATGAACATTTAAAAAATAAATTAGAATCAAAATAAATAAATAAAAACAAGTGAATATATACGTACGCGCGCGCGTATATATATATATATATATATATATATATATATATATATATATATATATATATATCATATTTAATGGATTGAAAATAATCTTTTTATTATTTTTTATTTTGTTGCTTGAAAATATAGAAGTTAAAGAAAAAAAGTACAATTAAACAATTTGAATTCAATAATAATATAATGAAAGTAGATAAATAAATATAATAATGAGTATAAAAAAAGGTACAAAAGTTTCTATTTCATTTAAACACCACCTTACTTGGTGTGGTCCAATTAAGTTTTATGTAATTGTTTAGAGAATTCTAAATGTTGTCCGTTTTATCTTAAATAGAAGGACACGGTTTTATTTCTTTCTTCTTCATTTTTTAACTTTTTTTTTTTTTTTTTTTTTTTGGCAAAGTATGTCAGGCTTGACTTGGAGTCACGCTATAATTCTAGAAACTGTCACATTTTTCGAAAAAGTTAAAACAATATTTATCAAGTTTTGGTAAATTCTTCCACGTGCATGATATATACTATACTCATACAATACCATATTTTTTGAAAAAGTTAAAAAAATATTTATGAAATTTTGGTAAAGAGAAATGCTAGATGTCTTTTATTTTTTTCTCCTTTATTTCATTTTTAATAATGCGATAACATCTAATTGGTAACTAAATTCTAATTTTAATTAGTGATGGAGTCAACTAATTTATAAATACTCAATGAAGGGAAGCAACATTAAAACAAAATATTTTAGGAAAATTTAAGAGGGTAAGAAGTCATTTTCCTTTGATAAATTCATCCACATGCATAATATATGCCATATTAGTTTTTTTTTTTTGAAAAATTGATATTAGTACAATATACTGTTTACAATTCGCTTATAATTATTGTGTGCTTATAAATTGTCTCACCCACTAACTTGTAATGAAAGACTTAAATATCTAATTAAATAGTGTTGGTTATAAGAAAAATTTGGATGGGTAAGTAGTATTACTTTTTACTTTTAGTAATAATAAATACAAAAAGGAAATATTTTTTCCACTCATAAACTTTTTATCCAATATTTTCCCTTATGATGTGATTTCATTTATTACGAGACTATAAATTAATTAATTTACTACTAGTTTAAAAATGAATTTAGCTGTTTAATTAGATAATGACACATCATGATTGGAGGAGTGTATAACATTACTCAAATAAAAATCTAAACACTTTTTGTAATATTAAAATGAGACATAAGGGTATAATAAACACAATTAATCAGTAGTACTTAAAAAAAAAACACAATTAAGTTATTGAAATGAAAAAGAAACAAGAAAAATTTCAAATACGGACTCAAACTTCCATCATATTGTCCAAATAATTAAAATGATGTTTGTTAGTGGCAAATTTTATAGAACATCCCATTGCCTAAAACCCTATAACATCTCATGTGGAAGGGGGTGGATTCGAGCCTCAATGGAGACACTGCTGTCTCTTTGTGCTTCATTAGATTGAGAAAGTAATTATACAGATACTACATTGTAACAGAGTCAATAGTAGTAAAAAAAAAGCTCTAACTTTTAAAAAAGGTTTTAACCAATGATTAAATGATTTTGGGCTCGAAAGTGTTTTGAGTTCTATTGCAGAAAGCTAAAGATTACGTATAATGGGCTTAGGAAGTCCCAAGTGCATAGAGGATTATAGGCTATTAAGTAGCCCAAAGTTCAAGCCTACTATTTATTTCCCTGCTTTTTTCCAATTGCCTATCAAGTAACTTATAATTTCTTTAAAAGCCCATTATACGGTCCAACCCAAGTCAGTCGCAAAATACAAAATTGAAAGAATTGTGATTTATGCTCCTTACAAATATGTCAATTATTAATGTCACTCATTAATTGTTAGTCATATAAATGTTGTCATTCACTTTTAAAACGTGACATATATTGCCCCTCCCCTAATAGGAAGGGGGAATATTGTTGTCGGCTGAAGGAAAACAAACGAAAAAAAATAGAGGAAAAACAAAATATGGTCTTCGAACAGATAAAACAGCGGGTAACCACATTTACACAACTAATAATTCAAAGCAATATATGTCACTTTTGAAAATTAATGAGCAATATTTACGTCACTACTAATATTTCTAATATGACACTAAATGGATTTTAAAAATAAAAAAGATATTCCAATTATATATATTTTGCTTGTTTGAGAGTTGAATTACATAATTTTTAATTTAATAACTTAATTAAAAAAATAAATATATTTGACATTTTAATGTCACAATTTTTAGGTGTCATTTTCTTTGGTAGAAATGTAGAGTACCTCATACACCTATCTTGAACCTTCCGGAGTTTTATCCATTTCGTCTCACTGCGTAGTTCAACGGTTTCTCTCCCGCTTTTCTTTACAGGTATGCAAATTTCTGTTGCAATTTTTTCGTTGAATTCCCATTTTCTTCTTCTGGGTATTCTGCAAATTGGTTAATCTTCAGTGGGTGTTACAGATTTCGGGTCAAACGAACGAGAATGACAACGACTCAGCTTACTGCATCAACTATCTCGGCAAAGGGTTTTGCTCTATTCGAAGGGCTCAGGTCTTCCAGTACCGTCAAAATCGCATCTTTTGCTCCTCCCCGGCAGAATATAAGCCGGAGTTTCCCTGCCCTCGTCGTCAAGGCTGCCACCACCATTACCCCCAAGGTTTATTCATACTGTTCAAAACCAAATTGATTTTGTTTTGTTTGTTTTATGATACTTGAGCTTTCTAATCAATCAATTAATTGTAGTATGTTCTTGTTGCCTGTGTGTTCTTTTCATATACAAAAAGAAAAACATATCTTGTTCATTTTCAAGTCTGAATTTGGAACAAAATTTTGAAGGATAGTGAACACTTTGAGAAGGGTTAGATGAGGTACAATTTTATGCAGTACAAATCTAGCTTAGTTGTGATGTATGGTAAGTCGTGTACGTGCTTTGTGGACTTAATTTTTAAGAATTTGGGAATGTATCTCAGCTCCTGGTAGTATAACTAGGTTGCATTAAGTTGTTTATCACTCCAATTTTGGTGTAGCCTGTTAAGTTCTGTTGTGATTGAATAAAGGATTTCTTAGAGAATATGAGCATCAATCTTAATGGGTTGGTGTATTTTGTATCTAACAACTTATTTCCTGGAAGTATTGCATTGCGTAGAGGTTGGTATGTTTATGCTTGTAGTTTGGTTGGACATCGGAACTGTGCTTCTCGGCTTACCTTGTTAGGGACATAATAATTTGTTAGTATTCTAATTGAAATTTTTGGTTAAGGGGGAAGGTGATGGCTTCACTGTCTTGGTTCTAAGGCTTTATTATGATGAGATTATTTTTAGTTTATTTGGGTTATGGACTTTTGTAAGCACTTATACTAAGTTTTTTACTGTGTTTAGATATGCTTTTTGAAAAGAGCTTATAGCATCTGAAAAGTTGATTTTAGTTAATTCCTTTAACCTATTCAAGGAGCCTATTGACTATTGTTGTAAAATTACTAGTCAGAAGTCAATTGAAATGCAAAACCCACCAAAGCTATTTTAAGGTTATTTCTTGGAGCTTATTGAAAAGTGCGTAAGCATATCCAAGCTGGGCCTAAATTTGGTGAAGATGTTGAATTTTGTTAGTTTTGAATGCAATCCACTTCAAATGGTGAAAATTTTAAATATTTTTGATAGGTTTAGACGGGCATATGTGTTAAGAAAATAAAAATGTCAATATCATATGATTGTTCCTTTCAGTACACTTCACTAAAACCATTGGGCGATAGAGTACTGGTAAAGTTAAGACCTGCAGAGGAGAAGAGTGTTGGTGGTATCTTACTTCCAACAACTGCACAGTCAAAACCCCAGGGTGGTGAGGTTGTTGCTGTTGGAGAGGGCCGTGAAATTGGGAAGAATAAGGTGGAAATCAGTGTGAAGGTAATTGAAGTCTTAGATGATATATTGTAGCTGTGGCATAGCCACATAGCTGGGCTGATTACAGACACTGAAAAAGTTCTACTGTGTACAGGTTGGAACCCAAATTGTGTACTCGAAATATGCTGGCACAGAGTTAGAGTTCAATGGAGCAAAGCACCTAATATTAAAAGAGGATGACATTGTTGGTATTCTTGATACAGATGATGTCAGGGACTTGAAACCCCTAAATGACAGAGTTCTAATTAAGGTTAGTCTCCGTTGCCTGGTTATTTGCTTCGTCAGTGTATTTAATCTCTTCCCTCTTTCTCTCCACTGAAGGGAGAAGTGTAGTGTAGAACACTTCTGACAAATCTGGAACATCTACTTCAAATTGTTTAATATTGTACACAGTGATTAGTTATTTAGCCTAGTGAAGTCCAGAGTATAATATCGGGCGGAGTACTGAAGTGATGACACTCTTTCTCTAATGTGATCGTTTTCGTATCATTCTTTTGCTTGCATTAACTCTAGGTTTCGTTAGCCTAAAATGATTGGTCTTATTCATCTTGAATAGGTTGCTGAAGTTGAGGAAAAAACTTCGGGAGGCTTGTTGCTTAGTGCTGCAAGCAAGGAGAAGCCTTCCATTGGCACGGTAAGAAGTTTGCTCGAGCACGTTGTCTGTTTCTGTTACGAAAGTAAAGAGAAGATTTCTGAATATGCTGTCAGATACTGTCATATAGAAAAGAGAATACAAAGCCCTATAAATAGGTGCTAGAAGACTTCAAATAGGAAACAAGTTTCCATATGCCTACCTACCTAAATCCCTAAGACTGTCTAATCAGAGACTCCATATATTAAATATATATTCTATAACAGTTTCATTTCATAGTAAACATCCTCAGCTCCTGAGGCTGGATCTCCATTCTTAGCTTTCGCCTTGCTTGAAATAACAGGTTTTGGCTGTCGGGCCTGGTCCTCTAGATGAAGAAGGGAACAGGAAATCTTTATCAGTTTCTACGGGAAGCACTATCCTCTTTTCCAAGTATGCCGGGAATGAATTTAAAGGTGTTGATGGTTCGGATTACATTGTGTTGAGGGTGTCTGATGTAATTGCAGTGCTTTCTTAGTTCCCCATCGAGCTTCCATGCACCACTACTTTTCTACAGGGCTTTTGGGGGAGGAAAATGCTGTAATCATGGAGAATGAAATAGCCATCTTGAAGAAAAAACAATGTGTAATTTGTGTTTTTTGCGGTTAATTGACTCGAGTCCATAACTGAAACAGGATTTTGAAGGCTCCATCTAGCATGTTGGAAACTACAGCACCTGAAATGCATTATTACAAATTGTTTAAATGCTGGTTTTCAAGTTTTGTGACAATATTAGTGAAGAAATTTTTTTAATTATTTTTATTTTTAATGATGAGCAAATTTGCAATCACTATTTAAGAATGTGCATGGAATAAATTTTATTTGTGTGTAATAATTTGTAAATTATACATGAGAAGCAAACTGTATTAAGAAGACACAGTACAATGAATTTCATCAAGAGGATGTTGTCGAGAATTGAAAATTTTACTTTGATAACATGAATATCTGATTATTTACTTATGCATATTGGCCATTTATACCCTTGGGATTTGAGGTTTTTTTACAACCAACTTATGCATATTGGCCATTTATACCCTTGGGATTTGAGGTTTTTTTACAACCAATTGTTATACTATGAATTAGGGTTTATATTGCAGTGTGAATCTTGATACAAAAATTCTGTAACTTCAGTTAATATATTCTATACATGTAAACAGATAATTAATTTGATAAATGTTGACACATAATATGATAGCTACAAAGGAGGCCGAGGCTATTGGAATGAGAGAGGCTCTGAGCTGGTTAAAGGATACAGGCCTAGGCGAAGTTGACGTGGAAACGGATTCCCAACTAGCTTTTAAAGCAATATCTGGTCATGACTTTACTTTTGCTTTTAGTTTAATAATAGGTGATATTAAAGAATTAGCATCTCAGATTAATGATGTTGATTTTTGTTTTGTTAAGCGATCTGCGAATCGCGCCGCCCATACTGTTGCTCGGGAGGCTGTTTCTGAGTCAGATTGCGGGGAGTGGTTTGATACTCCTCCTATTTTCCTTAGAGATTGTATTCTCGATGATTTAATGAATTAATCTTTTACTCTAAAAAAAAAAATAATATGATATCTACAAATACAGAAACTGTCAAATTGCAGGTACAAAATCTATTAACAATAGATATAAAATTCTTTTCAAAAAGAAAAACAATAGATACAAAATTTGAATATTATTTTTGGGCTGCAATTTAAAGCCGATTACATAAACGGGCCTGGAGTCGGTTATGCAGCGATGAAAATTGAAAGGCGGTTATGCCACGTAGATTTCCATTGCTGTTTGCTAATTATTATCCCAATCTGCCTTTAGCCCAATCTGCCTGCCAAATTTGGGATGAGCAGGTAATTAGCACCTCCATTTTTTATTTTTTCACTCTATATCCAGGTTTAACTGCAGCAAATATAATCACCGGAAAATATTTGTATCCGGCTTTTCCGATATGATTTGAAAACGAGCTAAATTGAATTTTTATTTTTATTTTTTCCAGATGGAATCGAGAAATGAAGTCGCCGAGAATGAGATCGACCGGCTAGAAAGGGGTTTGCTAGTGAACCACGTCTCAGATGAAGGATACGAATCCTCCGCCGACGACGATGACGAAGACAATGAGCCGGCCGTCTACACGGCGTCGTTTAAGGAAGCGGAGGAGAATTTCGTCAAGTATCAGACAGCTCAGTGGGTGTTATATTCCTTACTTCTGATATTGGCTTGGGGCATAGGGCTTTTCATGCTGCTTTATTTGCCTGTTCGGAGGTACATTTCGCGGAAAGATATTCGCTCCAGGAGGCTCTTTCTCACTCCCAATGCCATTGTTTACAAAGTAATTCTTCCTTAATCTCAATTTTCTTTTTGTTTGACTAATTATTGTTGTTTGGTGGTTTTAATTTGGATATGGAATTCTGTTTGCGGATGTGTTGCATGCTCCATTAGATAGAAGCATGCATATTTTTGAAATGAGACTAAATTAAGGGTTCTATGCGATTGTTAATGGAGTAAGGGGTGCTCAGCAAATTGCTATTAGCTGATTGGGTTAAAGGGTTTGACTACTTGACAGCATTAGTTGATTGTAGAAAGATAAAGATGTTTGGTAAATTAGCTGTTAGCTTGTAGCTAATTACATGCAAAATGACTTTCTCAAAAAGCTGATTGAAAAAACTGCTTTGAATTTTAGCTTTTGGAACAATAAGCTGTTAAAAAAGTTAATTAATCAAACACTTATATTTGTTGTTTAACTAAGTCAAATAGCTAATAGTGGTCAAATAAGACAAAATTGACTGATAAGCTACCTATGTTACCAAATAGGGCCTAAATTTTTGTGTTGGAGTGTATTACTATAAATATCATCTTTTCTCTTTTGAATTCTTTCATGCAGGTTCTATCTGGTTTTTGAAATACAAGAGGTGGACCAAATTTTATGCGTTTTCAAGTGAATTTTAAATTCTGTAGAATTAGTGACATTGAAATACTACTGAGTACTGATAAGTGTGATTGCAATTGTGTAAGCTTAAGAACATCATTTGTATGAGTAGTTCAATAAATTGACGGTACACATTTATCTCGATGGATGTTAGGTTCTCATGTTTTGTGAGAGAAACTAAGATTTGGACTTACTTTTTTACAAAATGACACCTGGTGTGCTGTGTTTTCTTGACCAGGTAACAAGACAAGTTCCATTTCCGTGTTTCGGGGTTCTGAAAAGGGAGAAATATGTTTTACTGCATTCAGTTGCTGACATTGTTGTTGAACAAGGTAAAGTGACTGTATAAGTGAATTATTTCATGCAAAGATGCTGGATTTCTGTTTATCACAGCTTTATTTGTTTGATAATATGCTCGAGTATTACTGCTCCTGAATACCTTAGAAGCTTGATAGTAACCTTTTATTAATCTCCAGATTATTACTATATAAAATAGTAGTAGTAGGTGAAGACATTTAGACTGGAAAGTGACATGTAGTAGTTGTAGTTGAAGGCATGCACTGGAAAGTGACATAAAATATCGTCATTTCTGTCAGCTTCGTTTGGTATCAAGTATCAATAGCTGTAATTCAAATTTAATCTTTTTGTCAGGGTATCTGCAGTCCTTGTTTGGGGTTTATTCTATCAGAATTGAAAATGTTGGTGTAAGAAGGCCCCCGAGCGACGATCTTAAAATCCATGGGGTTGCAAATCCTTGTGCTTTTAAGAAGGCATGCTTTATTTCTGATTTGGTCTTATCTTTTTACACTAAGTAATACTTTTGTAGACTACTTGCAGGTTCAAACTCTTGTAATATCCAAGTGATGTTATTACATGACCAATTAATAATTTTTTCAGGCTGTTATGATGCAATTATCCAAAACTAAAAGCAAGGCATTGTCTAGGCAGGTTTCGAATGCTGCTTTGGTATGTTGTGACTAACAAAAACACCACGTATTATTTTTTTAATAAAATTACAAACCTGATAATAGTTTCATTATCAGCGTGTGCTACCCATGGTTACACACCTATGCTCCTCTTTGCCCCTGCTCCCTCCCCAATTTCTTTCTCTTAGTTTTTCACTAACTGACTTTTATGAGTGACAGATGTCTCCATCAAAATCAAGGAGGCATGATAATTTGCCTCGTGCTGGGGAGCTTGCAATTTTACAGAAACTTGAAGAAGTGGGAGGTTCTGTAAAGGTGAGAACTAAATCACTAATGGCCTAAATAACTTAGATTTTACTCCCTCTTGATCTAATAATGAAAAAACCTGGTATTTTATTCAGAGAGTTCAAAATTTGATCGAAGACCAACGCTTTCAAAGGTTGGATGCTACTAATTGAGGTCAGCCAACTCGTGCAAAAAGTTGTGTTTGGCTCATGTTGGTTTTATTGAACACTTCTAATTCCCTATATCTTGGTCTTGCTGCATTCGTGGAAAGACCAAAAGGCATCCAATTCACCATGCAACTTGAGGTTTTTTATTCCGTGAGCCATAGCCATATCAAGTTGGCTTTAGTAGCAGAGCATCAGAAGTTTATTCTAAGCACATCCCAAGTTGCTAAAATATGTGTTTCCCTTTGATTTCATGGACAAACTATGTTCTTTAGGGAGAACTTAAAACTTCTCTTTTGGGTATCCATGTTACTGGCTTTTACAACATGGAATTTTGGAATGTATATATCCTTTTGTTTTAATATCATTCATTTTCTATTTGTGGGTAATATAGTTTGTAACAAAAATGTTATTATCTATAGATTTTTTTTTATTTTTCTTTTTGGGTGATGAAGGAAATCACGCAAGACAAGTAAATTGTATTAGGTAAATCCTTATGTGATGACGGGTTTGGTTGAGACGGTGTTAATAAGATTTGAAATCATAACCTTTCAGGTATGATAATTTTTTCCTTTCATACTAAGTTGGTTGATGAGAGAAACTATAGTTATACCATGAATCCGGATTCATCTTGCAAGGTGAACCGTCTCTATTTACATAATAAATATTTACAATTTGCAAGGTGAATTGGGAATATTTAGTATGTAAATTGTGTATTTTAGACTTGGGCCAAGGGCCTTGTAGTCCAATGGCATCAAACCCTTCCCTTTATACGGGAGGTGGTGGGTTCGAGCCTCAGTGGAGGCGTTGCTGTCTCTTTGTGCTTCAGTAGGTTGAGAAAGTAGTTTATGAACAGATACTACATTGTAATAGAGTCAGTAGCATTCAAAAAAAAAAAAGACTTGGGTTCAGGTTAACCCGGTTTACGGAATATATGGGTTGCTGGAAGCCCAAGTCGACCTGCATAATGGATTGTCGTTACACAACGTTCTTGGCACCAAGATTGGCGCGTCCACCTTAGACAACTCCGGCAGCCGGCATAGTGCGGCGGATCTACTGTTCTTAGCCGGGTGCTTTCGGTTTGGGATACAAAAATCACGATTGCATTTATATATATATATATATATATATATATATATATATATATTTGCAGATAGAGTACGATACATTATACAAGATAATATAGCATAAACCCTAATTGTTTCACAATTTTATTATTATAATTACTAGTATTTTCACCCATGCGATTCACGGAATGAATTTGTTATAATATATTAAGAATATTTAGATCGATATATATATAATGATATACATTATACATTATACAAGATAATACGGGGATAATATAGCATAAACCCTAATTGTTTCACAATTTTATTGTTATAATTACTAGTATTTTCACCCGTGCGATTCACGGAATGGATTTGTTATAATATATTAAGAATATTTAGATCGATATATAATGATATAAATTATAACATCAAATATAATATAGTGCAATTGAAGATATGTTTTGGATCGATTATGTTTTCTAATACTATCTTTCTTTGAATTTCAACAAAGCTTAATTAATAGCTAATGTGTAGATGTACTAACTTTAGAGATTTTATATATCATTGTTTATGATTTTTTAAATTAGGCAAATATGCTCGTTCTCTAGTAATTCACTTATAGGAATCAATTGCTATTCTAACTCATATAGGCAATACATGTATTGTATTATTACGATTACTAATTTTAATCTAGAATTGAATTACGAATAGAAACGTAGATAAGAATATATTTTATTAGGAATTGTACGTATTAGTATATTTTAATTTACAATTGTATTACAGAAATTTTATTACCATATTTTATAATATTACGCAAACCTTAATAGTATAAGAGTGTTTTGGGCGGGAAGTTAAAGTTGAGAATATTGTTTGTATTAATAGTATAGATTGCATTTCAGGGCAATATATGTACTTAATTATTACGATTAATAATTTTAATCTAGAATTGTATTACGAATATGAACGTAGGTAAGAATATATTTTATTAGGAATATTCGTATTAGTATAGATTGAGGCAATATAGGAACGTAGGCAAGAATATATATATATATATATATATATATATATATATATATATATATATTATTAGGAATTGTGTTAGTATATTTTAATTTACAATTGTATTACGAATAGGAATTGTATTACCATATTTTACAGTGCATATTTGTGTGGTGCATTTTCTAACATTGAGTGGTGTGTGACGTTACATAATGCATAGGCCGGAGGTCTATCATTGAAACTGGGATAGATTTCTTCGGTATAAGAGTGACGATGGCGTCATTCATCCCAGGCGGGAATTGCCTTTCCCTAGCACAATCAATAATAAAGCTCGCCACATCCAAACCAATCTCATGCCAGAAGTGCTGATAGAATTAATGCCTGCCTAAAACCATCCCGCACTCATTAATCTTGTATATAAAATACTTATTGTGCATTCTTTAAATATATTATAACTAATATAAATTTATAATTGCCAAAGACCTTGTGGTCAAGCGGCATGAAGTGATTCTCCCAAGTGGGAGGTTATATATATATAAAATGTACTAGGGATAGGGCAAAGCCCAGAAGGGATATCCTCGTCCTTGGTGGAGATGGATACAACTCTATCTACATGGCAGTTTGCCTCTTTATGGAATATATATGGACATAACAAATGTTGCATCTACTTGATGCAAATTAAAACTTCTCTCTTGGGTATCATGTTACTGGCTTTTACAACATGGAATTTTGGAATGTATATATCCTTTTGTTTTAATATCATTCATTTTCCATTTGTGGTTAATATAGTTTATAACCGAACTTATCTATAGGTTTTTTAGGTGATGGGAAAACCGCACAAGAGAAATAAATTTTGCATTATTGACAATGCATCTGTGCTATGAATTCTTATATAAATGTTGATAAGATGGAAGCTAATAAGTCCTATTCTTAGTATTAATGAGATGGCAGATGAAGCAGTTGGGTGTTGAAAAAAAGTATATTTTGTGTGCTAAATTGGGATTAAGCTAAGGTTGGATTATCTATCGGGATTTTGGTTACCAATATACTTGACTTCCTAATGAATGGTTAAACCATTTTTGCAAAATTTTCAGAAAGAATAATAATAAGTACAAGAGTAGGAAAAGGACTAGATAATCATAATTAATTATGATTGTACACTGTACTGATTGCATTGCATTATACTCCCTCCGTCCCAAAATGGATGTTTCATTTGCTTTTTGCACACTTTTTAAGAAATTAAAATAAATGTGATGTACTTTTCAATTATACTCCCAACTTTTTTTACTTTTAGAAATAAAAACAATAAAGAAAGAAAAAGTCATAAGGGTAAATTGGGAAAAATATAATGATGGTGATGTTCAATTTTGGGAAGATGACAACATTTTGGGACAAACTAAAAAGGAAAGTAAGACAAATAAAATGTGACAGAGGGAGTAATTGTTTTCTCTCTTTGACACTCCAAAACACAACACCTATATTGCATAATTAACATGATACCACCCACCAACTTGTAGGGATGGTAATGGCCTAATGGGGTAGGGTGTATTAAGGCAAGAATCTCATAAGAAAGATCTAAGTTTTACATGGAAGTTGGTTTCTCAAATATTTGGATTGCTTGGATTTTAGAGGTTGTTTACAAATGAGTCCAATGAAAGGCATGTACATACTTTTAGAATATTATACCAACTATGAGATGCTATGTACAAGTGCTAAAAAGCTCTAGAGCGATGCATCAAACCTTATAAATGCGTAGCAAAGTTCCATAGATTACTCCTTATCCCTGGGTAAAGGAATATAAAATTTTTTCCAATTTCCATTCCAGTATGAAATTTTTCAAGACAAAATTTCTACTTTAGACAACCGGCCTCATAGTCAAATCAATAATTTAGTATAATTTTTAATATTTAAATAAAATTTTAAAAAATTAAAATTCTAATTTGAAATATTAAATTCAAATATTAATTTAGTACTTAAATATTTAATTCTTAGTAACTTCATATTATATATATAATATACTTGGGACATGGCAAGGCGATGAGAGGTATCCTCGTCCTCAATGGAAAATGGATAAAACTCCATATCCTCCGTCTCCATTCTCTAAATTTTAGTCCTCATCTACGTTGGAGCAGAGATTGTTGAGAGCTAGGTTGCTCTTACGCTGCCGTTGGTGAGACTCGACCTTTGATTTCTTGTGACAAATTTTACCTCAATCTATGACCAGTTGAGCAACTTGGTGGTGGCTATATTTGATATTTGTTAAGTAGATAATAACGTGATTGTTCTATTAAACATATCCTAGAGAAAAAGATCATGAATCTTTGGATTAGAAGTGATTTGAAGGACGTTGTCGATTGGATTAATAAGGAGATACATCTTCTTGGTCCCATTGTGCACATTATCTGCGCTTGTGAAAATTACTCATGTTCCCCGGGAGTTCAATTCTGTGACCGATAAGTTGGCGAAGGATGTGATCAGAATACACTGCGATGAGTATAATAAACCTCTAAGTTTCATCCTTGAGAACCTAGAAAGTGATAAGAGAAATTCTCTTTGTTTTCTTTCTAATGTGAGGCCTAGGCAGTAACCTAGTCTTTGGTCACCCTTCCTGTAATCTCAAAAAAAAAAAACATATCCTTTTTGGGAGAAGAGAAAAAACATATCCTAGAGAAGCAAAATATACGACCATTAATTTTGATTTGAGCTTTTCCCGTTTTGTTTGCAGGTTTTTAATGAATACCTAATAATTTGCTCATTGTTGCTGACTAATTGACTATGAGAATAGTTTAGCTTAAATTCTTGTAATTGCAATATTTTCTCTATCATCGGTATTGAAAAAAATCAGAGTTAAATAATTCATAAATGATTTCACAGTTTAATATATTCAAGAGATCCACATCTCATATGATATAGTAATAATAATAACAACAACAAGAATAATAATAAATTAATAATAATAATAAGATTTTGAAGAGTATATATTAGAATATCCGATCCTCATATATGGACAATAACAAATACAAATGGTGTATGATTATTTTAAGGATGAGTATATCTTTGTCCTGTACATCCTCAACTTGTGGGCTCGAAATAATAAATAATTCAATCCTACAACGTTCCAAATTTAGTTTGACTCTATAAAATTAGAGCTTAATTCAAAATGCACTTGTGTATAATGGTTATGAATTTTTTTTTTGTATATTTAATATGATATATTATTATTATTATTATTATTATTATTATTATTATTATTATTATTATTATTATTATTATTATTATTATTATTATTATTATTATTATTATTATTGTGTGTGTGTATATATATATAGTTCCATCTCTAGCTTGTGGGTTTTGTTATTCTTGGTCAGCTACTCATCTGTTGCTTGCATCCTTGTAAATGTACGCTATACACATTCAAAATATCTATCATTATTATTATTATTATTATTATTATTATTATTATTATTATTATTATTATTATTGTATTATATTTTTTTTCATTTGTGTTGATATCAACAACTTTAAGGTTGCCAACGTGGTTGATTTCACCCTTCGTTTTCGACAAAAAAGAATGAACAAATACTTTTATTCATTTTTAGCCTGAAAAACAAAGAACTAACTTCTCTTTGTCTCTTCGTCTTCAATTAGAGAGATGAAAAAAAATATCGATCCGTATTTATTATGAAACGAGTTCAAGAAGTGAAGATCTCCAATCCTCTTTCTCCTCCAATTTTCATAGCTTCCATTGAAATTTTGGTTATATATTTATTTTGTTCACAAAGGAGGAATCCAACAAACAACATATATAATAAGCTTATTAAAATAACAAAAATACAAAAAAGTCACGTAAGTAAGGATGATCTGTAATTAACACGTACAATCAGTGATTTTAGTTGATTGTACAAATTTAACTTGTTTAGAAAGTTAATTACATTTTATTTAAAGTTGAGCGACTTAAATATATTTTCATATGTAATTTAGTATCATATTTAACCATTTTAATTCAAAAGAAAATTATATAGCTATATCTATCAGCTGTCAATATTGTTTAATTAAATTACATAGTATTTTTTAAATATAAGTTTGATTTGTTAATATTTAAATATTAAACAATTTAGTACTCCGTAACAAATTAAAAAGAGGGAAGGAGGAGAGATAAATGAAAAAATAAGTACAAAGAGATATAAAAGAAAAATATATAATATCCAATATAATCCTTGATTATAATAGTTTTACTCAATTTAGTTTTAAATAACTTTTTATGCTCGATTTAATCAACGACTTTGATGGCTTTGACTTTCTATTTGTAACTAGCAAAATTTTTAATAAATAATTAAATTATGTAAAACTATCAAAATGAATGACTAAATTAAGCATAAAAATCATTTAAGACTAAATGGAATAAAATCACTATAATCAGGAATATATTGGGTATTAAAAAAAAAGCTTATAAGTTTCATTTTCAAAGATCACAGAGATCCAGAAAGAAACGACACCACTTCGACTTCTTCGTCTTCTCCATACAATACATACACACAATATAATGCTTCCTCGTCTTCTTTGATCGCTCTAAGCCCCACCCTTCACTCTCCTTCTATCTCTCTATAAATTTATACTCCACACACAGAGGGAGTGTGTGTGTGTGTGTGTTAGAGTGAGAGGGGGGAGAAGATTTTGATTTTTGAGTGAGAGAGAGAGAGAGAGAGAGGATGGGATCGTCGGCGATTTTATCGTGGTCAATGGCAGCATGCACGCCAGTTGCTTGTGAAAAGGATAGCGGGAAAATGTTTCTGGAATGTTCTTCCGTTTTGTCGAATCCCAAATGCAAATGCTCCTCATCAGTTCATGATTCCCGGAGTGGAAATGTTGGCAATAGGAAAAAAAGAATCTTGACAAGTGTTCTTCTCAAGGCGACGCGAAGTAGCGTTAGTTCTGGGTTGTATGCCCGCAGTTCTAATTCGCTCTCTTCTTCCAATTCCAAGTTTGTTGATAATGGCTTCTCTTCTTTGTTTGAGTCTGGAAATGATGTTCTTCCTGTTAGACTCTGCAAATCCAATAGCTCTGCTCACAAAGGTAATCAATCGCCCACTTTTTATTTGGTGTATGCAGAAGCCAGGAACAGAGAGAATTCATAAATTTAACAACTTTTCGTTTTAATTCTTCATTTATCTGTATGGCTGAGTTTTTTCTTGTTGAAATCTCTGTATTTTTAGAAAAACTTACTAGAAGTTCAAGCAAATACTGTACTCTAGTCCCCTAGCATTTATATTGATTGGATGAATTAACTGTTCTGAATTTCAAGTCTTATGCAAAAGATCTTTGAGGCACTGATTGCACTAAACATCTGATGATTCTGATCTTAAGTTTAAGATAGTCTGGAAAGTTCATTTTTTTCCCTGGTTCTATTTGTTTACAAAGATAAACTTTTGTTATTGTTCAATTGGGTTGCATTGGTTGTTGAGTTTAGGTATATTTGGTAAGTTAGTGGTGATATTATCATCAACCCATCAAGGCTATCTGTGCCTTGTCATGGTTTCTTTTACATGACACAAATGGCCTTCATGGAATGGTGGGAACAAACTCATTTAATTTTTTTTCTGCTACCAACCACAAAAGGGGTGCTCCTTTTGTCATTTAAGTTATTGTGTTTCTAGATGGTTTGGTTGCTTGTCAGTAATTAAGATTCTTGTTTATCATTTATTGACTATGTCTTCTTGCAACCACTTTGATTACCAACCTGAAATTGACATTTCTGGACTTGTGTGGTCCAGGGGGGATATTGGCCACTGCTACACAGCCTGCAATGGATGTTGTCACAAAGGAGAAACCTTCTACCCGAGAAAGGCGGGTGGTTGTGACTGGGTTGGGTGTTGCATCTCCTCTTGGTCATGAACCCAATGAGTTTTATGAAAACCTGCTTGAAGGTGTCAGTGGCATAAGCGAGATAGAAGCTTTTGATTGTGCCCAGTATTCAACAGTATGTTCTGTTTTTCAGAACTGTTTTCATACAAGGGTGGGTTAATATTCTGTTTTGTAACAATGTGTTTCTAATGCAGAGGATTGCTGGAGAGATCAAGTCTTTCTCTACAGATGGTTGGGTTGCGCCTAAACTTTCAAAAAGATTGGACAGGTTTATGCTTTTCATGCTTACGGCTGGGAAGAAGGCGCTTGTTGATGGTGGAATTACAGATGATGTGATGGATGAGTTGGATAAAAAGAGGTGTGGGGTTTTGATTGGCTCTGCTCTGGGTGGAATGAGGGTAATCTTTTTATTTATTCTTCAAATTAAATTTGCTGGAGATGCAACTGATTAGTACAAAGTTGTTCAAGTAAATATTTGGAGTGATTATTTTAAAAGATATATGAAGTAAGGCTTAGGGAGTTAGGGTTGTGGTTGTCATTGGTGTTTCTAAATACTTTATCAAAGTTTTCTTGAAGTGTGAAATATATCAGCCTTGTGTCTCACTGCACTCTGGTATCAACTTATCATGCCAAATTTTTTAATTTTCTTTTTATCTAAGCAGATTTTTAGTGATGCAATAGAGGCGTTGCGGGTCTCCTATAAGAAGATGAATCCTTTCTGTGTACCTTTTGCAACTACAAACATGGGCTCTGCCATTCTTTCCATGGATTTGGTAGCTAAACTACAACTTTTTTGAGTTATTATCTGCTGTGCACTGTGAAACCATGTGCATTTTTAAAGTGTTTATAAATTTAACACCAGGGATGGATGGGTCCAAATTATTCAATTTCTACCGCATGTGCTACAAGTAATTTCTGCATTCTGAATGCTGCTAACCACATCATCAGAGGTGAAGCTGTAAGTAGATTTGCCTACTTCCTACAACATGAACTTTACTGATAATGTTAATGTGGTTAAAATGATGAATATATCTTGAAGAATTGAACTTTATATTGTTTAATGCTTTAAGAATTTCAGGATATGATGCTGTCTGGTGGATCTGATTCAGTAATTATACCAACTGGTATTATGTCTTCTTTCTTTTGTAATTAGATATTTTCACATTAATTTAGCTAGCTATTTGTGGTTGTCACATACCGAACGTCTTTGTTGCAGGAGTGGGTGGATTTATTGCTTGCAGGGCACTTTCTCAGAGAAACAATGATCCTACTAGAGCTTCACGACCTTGGGATAGTGTAATGTCATTTATTTCATTTGCATCTTCATGGTTTGAGTATAATTGCTTGCAATGTGCTGATATTGCTATTGACAGGACCGTGATGGGTTTGTCATGGGTGAAGGAGCGGGAGTTCTGCTTCTGGAAGAACTTGAGCATGCGAAGGTAAACTCTCACATGTACTTCCCAAGTCTAGTTGTTTCATTCCATTCCTTATCATCCCATGCAACCCGAATTTTCCTTGTTCGAGTGAGCAGAAAAGAGGTGCAACAATCTATGCTGAATTTCTCGGTGGAAGTTTCACTTCTGATGCTCATCACATGACAGAACCTCACCCTGAAGGTTATTCTTTTTTTCACACTGCATCTCCGCTATTATTGAAAATGATTTTAAAACCCGCTGATTTTCTTAATCTCCTCATGACCTACCCTGATTGTCATTGTCCTATTAGTTAAGCTGTTTTACTACTGTCTGTATCTTTGCTGGAACTTAGGTCACTCAATCAGAAAAAATCAGTTCTCTTTTGTTTTTGTTTGTAGTTGAACACGCCTTTGTAAAAAAGTGCAGGTACTGGTGTTGTCCTATGCATAGAGAAGGCCATAGCTAATTCCGGGGTATGCAAGGATGATGTTAACTATATAAACGCACATGCCACATCCACTCAGGCGGGCGATCTCACAGAGCTCCAAGCTCTCCTCCGTTGTTTTGGCCAGAACCCAGAGGTGACTAAATGGATTTTAGTTCTTCAGTCTATCGAAACTCTTTTCTCTTTTCTTCTTTGCAACTAACTGTGTCTGTGTCAAAGACATAAGCTACCTAGTACAAGTTCTTCTCCCCTCCCTCAAGTAAACATGATTTGTTCAAATATCCGCAACTTTCTATTTTCATATTTTGCAGTTACGGATAAACTCTACAAAATCTATGATCGGTCACCTTCTGGGCGCAGCTGGTGCTGTAGAGGCTGTAGCAACTGTTCAGGTTCCTATTTTCTTGCTCCCATAATAATTCCTAGAAAACTTTTGGTCTATATTACACACGATATGGTTTCTTGCTTAATCAATCGAAAGAGAACTGACTGATATTTCACTGTGATGGGTTGATGTGCTTTGTAGGCAATTCGGACCGGGTGGGTTCATCCAAACATCAATCTCGACAATCCAGATGAAGGGGTGGTAAGGCTTTCTGTCTTTCTTCTCTTTAGGCCTGATTTCAGTATTGGTGAATAATGTATGAATTATCTTATGGAACTGAATATTTGACTTCTGTTTCACTGAAAAGGTATCTTTATGATAATCATTTTCCTCGACCCTAGAGCCTACATGCTAAACATGCATAAATACAATGTGTTATCAGAAGCCATAAACTATGTCTGTAACACTGTCTTGTGCATCAAAACAGGACACAAAGGTCCTTGTGGGATCTAAAAAGGAGCAACTGGACATTAAGGTGGCCTTATCTAATTCATTTGGATTTGGAGGTCATAACTCATCTATCTTGTTTGCACCTTACAAGTAGAGATCCTTTTGGGAAGATTGGCATATCTACTATGGCAATGAAGGTTTATGCACATAACCGTTTTATTACAACTCTTGTAGAATTTATGAGAACATCTATTCTGCTGATCAGCACTGATGCCAATCGAAAACACAATGTCACTATGCTTTAAATCAGCATCAGGGCTAATAGGCAGGATAGAATTTTTCGAAATTTATAGGCGGTGAAGCCCATATCTTTTGCTTTTGTGTTCAGGTTAATGCAGATTAATTCCATGGCAGTAGCTGTGGATGCCATTGCTGCCCAACACCTAGGAACAACCTGGGCTAGGAGGGAAATGTAAGTGTGTACCCAACATTTGGTGTATCAATTTGTGTTTGGTATTGGTGTTAAGGTTTCCCCTGTTAGTTATTTCTGTTTATAGGATGTGAAAATGGTTTATTAGATGAGATGAGATGACCCTTTATAAGTTCAGATGGAATTAGGCCATGTAACCAATTTTTGTGCTCCACTAGTTCACCAAATATACATATCCATTATAGAATTCTCTTCTAAAGTCATCAAGTGTGGATGTGGATGTGAATCAACACAAATATGCTCTCCCTCTTCTTTCTTCTTCTTCTTTTTATACCGCTCGATTTCAGACCTCCCATATGGAAGAGTCACTACATGTCATTTGAGTAGAAGATATGCTTGGCTACTTTTATTTAATTTTTTACAAATTAATTAAATTGTAACTTTTTAAATATGAGAATTATGCGGGTCAAGTGAGTAAGTAAAGCTGCGACACAATAATGAGAAATGCATGAATGATAATGCAACTTGCCTACCTACACCATATTATGATGGACTTGAATCTTCAACCATTCACTTCATAACTAATGGATATATGTCAAGTACGTGTACGTAATTATAATTACCAAATTCTTATCTTCTCCTAATGACATTATGATATTTCATTGCCCCGAAAGGGACGACCAATTAGATAGACCATTATTCTCGTTTTATAAGGTCACAATTTCAATCTTGTTAATACTCTTTTGATTGAATCCTAGTGCAGTCATGTATTTTATAGGTTAAGCAAATATGCTCCCGTTGAACCCATTACACATTGTCTCTTTAGTGTATTTTACTTCTCTTATGTGATAAACAACCTATTACACGGGAGTGCGTTTACTAAATGCATATCCTAAAATAATCACTGAGAAATTCCTTTGTCACGAAAAAAAAAAAAAGAAAAAGAAAAAAAAAAAAGAAGAATATAATGGGTGGTCCCATAAATAATTAATATAGGAGCTAGGAATAATTAACACAAAATTGATGATGGCATGACCATCATATATTAATTAAATTGAATGAGCTGACAAGAGAAAATACAATAAATTGGAGGTCTTACTTCTGAGGTGGACAGTAGCTGATACCATCACCTCTCATTTTCCTAAACCTTTATGTTAAACCTAAAACTAAAAAAAATAAATAATAGTATTGGGTGTTATTTAGTATATATAGTATATATATAAATGTTGGTATATAATATATATATATATATATATATATATATATATATATATATATCCACCTTCGTTATTTGCTTTGCATACATAAAAATCATTTGATTTTTGTGTATTCCCATTTTATCTTCCCTTCTTCTTCTTGTTATTTTTAGCACATATTTATGAAGTGATGAAACTCCTCCTGTCCATATCAATACAAATAGATAATTAAAGAAATATCTAAATTGAATGGAGTAGGTTGTAACCATTGCTTAATTTAAGAATTCTAGTTATTATTAAAATGAATACTCCACAGTCCACAATATAATAAATAAATAAGTAAGCATATATTGTAGTTATTGAATATTCGAATATTTGCAAATGGATATACTTCCCCACAGCCTATAGCCACCATTTAAGTGATTGTTAATCAAAATAATAATTTATTTTTTAAAAATTATGTATATTCTATTAAAATGTATAATCTATTGACTAACTTATTTTGTCGTGATAATAGAAACTAGGAAAAAAGATTAAAATATACTCTTCGTATTTTAAGAATTAGGTATTTTGACCCAAAAAAGGTGTCATTTTAGTTTTGAACTCTTAATTTTACATAATTGCATTTTAATTTATATTGACTAATTGCATGCAACATTGCAATTATGTAGGTTCTTATTCACAAATTTATTCGTGTAATTAGATTATAATATTATCATCAAAAGAATAATGATTTGTTTAAATATATTAACCGTTATATTTGTATCAAGATTAAAAATTTAATTTTCAAGCCAGACGGCCAGACCGTTATTATTTTTTTGAGACTACAACATAATTTACTAAATCTAGCAATATTAAAAAAAAATTTAGAATTTAATTGCTTGAAATTGAGAGTCTACCACGTACAAATTATTACAGTACAATATTCAAACTATTTACAATTATTTTTCTACCTTGGAATAACCTCAACTACCACGTACTAAAGTTAACGGGCCCTACGGCCACCAATGCGGTGGCGCTTCGCCGTCTACAACCGCCACTCCACAACCTAACGACGTTGCCGTTAATCGCCGTCAAGTCCTGGCAACGGTACCACCCTGCTTCCCCCGTTTTCGTTTGCATCACTCGCTCCCATCTCTCATACCACTCGTAACCTAACGCCAAAACGTCACCGTCACCGTCACCGTTGCTTTTGTCGTCATCGCCGCCGTCCTCACGGTTATAAATATTCTCAATGCGGCCAACGTTGCCGTCACTTTCATCTCCACCGTCAAAATACGCCGTGAACTTCCCTTTCGTCAACGACGACTCCCGTTCCCAAGCGGAAAACGACGTCGCAGCAGCAGCTTTGGCCGGCGTTGACTGCGGCTCGGCTGGCAAGCGCTGAGCCGGAGCCGACGGAGGCAAAATGATAGCCCGGGCCGGCTGGGCAGGCAAATTCGACGGCCCATTTGGGAATTTGGCGCGTGGGGGCGTGGAGGGCACGGAGAGGGACAAGGTTTTGATCCTCCAGAAACTAACGGCGGCCGTTAGAACGGCCACCCAAGTCCAGACATTGTTAACCGCCGTTAAAAACCCATAGCTTAGATAGTTGAAAGCTAGAGCTTCAAGCGGAGATCCCAATGTATTCATTTTTTTCAAGAAAACTTTTTGTATTTTCTGGTCACTGATCTCTCTCTCTCTCTCTCTCTCTCTCTTTCTCAGTCTCTCGTTTGGTTTTGAGTCTCGGCAACAAAGGAGTGAAAGTAGGGGAATTTATGGGGTGAGAGAAGGAGAAGGAGACGAAAGGTGGGCCGTCGGATTAAGAAGGAGGGAAGGCATATGAGATAAGATGCCAGGAATCGAAGATGAAAGATGCTAACTGCTAAGGTAGATCCCAGAATTTTTTGTTTGGGACATAAAAATGTTTCAGGACACGTGTATGGTCAATAATCACTAGGAAACAATTGCACTTTACCCCCCTCAATTATTAGCCCTCATCAAATTTGGTTCATAAGTAAACAAGTTTATTCATTCACTTGTGTAATGTGCAATTCAACTATTAGCTTAAACTTTTAATTGAGATGGAACACATGTTTCAATTGTTCTAATTGATAAAAATGCATGTCGCAATTTTGTTTGTTTTGATTTCGTGACATTAATCTACCCCCACTCTAAAAAAAAAAGTCTTAAGTAAGGTTTTACATCCACTAAACTAATACCATGGCAAGAATTTTCGTTCTTGCAATAAATTCAAAATGTGTAGTGAGAATTTCACTTGTTATTCTCTTACTACATTTATTTTGGCATAATTACATAATTAATTAGGAATATTCTCTATTTAAAACAGAATTTCTTCATTTTGAGCATTTATACGTTTTTATTTTTAATTGTTCAAACATACAAAAAAACATTTAAAAAATTATATAACGTAGGTTTTAATACAATTATTTATGGTGGTTATGGCTGGGGTTTGAGGTTTGTTGGTTGCAGGGCCTTGGACCACTAAAAGTAGAACCCAATTATTCAAGGTGACGACACAATATTTGTGGTTTGGGTGGGGTTGGGCCGGGAGAGGGGGGGGGGGTGTGGACAATTAGGGTGAAGGTACGGAGATACCAACTATTTTTTTTGTGGTTTGGGTATTTGGTGATTATTATTATAATATATATATATTTTTTTAAGGATGAGGAGATACATTGTAATAGAGTTAGTAGTATTCAAAAAAAAAAAGGATGAGGAGATACATTAGCAGTTATTATTCAATGGGGTGTTGACAAGATCAGAATTAAATTAGTACGGAATAATATTCTTGATTTCTAGTGCAAAATCATATTTCACACACTCGATTATTCTTTTCAGAATGTGTAATACACACTATTGTGGGTATGCTAGATGACTCATTAAAATGTTGTGTTATTGAGCAAAATGGGAATACTAAAATTAATAGATTGAGTTTAACAAGATTTTATTCTTTGAAATATACCTATGAAATATGGATGCATGTTACATTATAAGAAAACAACAAAATACTAACGAATTTAGTAAAGGATTAAATATATACTTGCATATTTTAATAATTTGTCTACAAAAATTTGTTGATAAATTAAATATTCTGTTGATAAATTTGATTTCTCTTATAGTGTATGTCATCACATTAATTTGTGAGTTGTGGTGAGTAAAGGATCGTTATGACTTTTTTTTTTTTTTTCCTGAAAACAGAATCGTTATGACTTAAATATTTTTAAAAGAAATGTTTCTATATATAACACTTATCAAATACCAATGGATGTTCATATAATGTGCCTTATGTGGTATTCCAATGTAACACAAGATTAAATGAGGAAAGAGGATCCAAGTAGGATTTGAATTTTTTTTTTTTGAATACTACCGACTCTATGACAATACAGTATCTGTTCATAACTACTTTCTCAACCTATTGAAGCACATGAGCTCGAACCCACCACCTCCCGTATAAAGGGAAGGGTTTGATGCCACTGGACCACAAGGTCCTTGGCAGTAGGATTTGTTTTTTAAGACATTGGAAACGATATTTTGAAAATCTCAATCTTCCTTCTTATTGGTTGACAGGTATGTGGAGAAGCCATATATTTTTATGTGCAAATTAAAGGAGAAATTTAACTTAAAGATTGGGGCTTGGCAATTTGTTTGTATCTTAGAATTGATATTGACGTTGGGCCTATTAATAGATTTTTGTTTGTATTTTGTAAGAGTAGAAATATGGCATTTTAGATAGTTAGGTAATCACAATATATATTATAAGTTTAATTGACTTTATATTAAAGTTGCATGCATGATCTGTTATTTTCTTGATTTAAGTTTGTCAGTTATGAATAATTTAGACTAATTTACTTCATTGTGGTCTTATACTGATCGAGTAGGGCATCTCAATTCCCAACCAACATTGAGGATGATGCCAACTCATTCAATATATATGTAGATATTGAGGTGTAATTTGGTAAATAGTTGTTTGTTGATAGCGGTTAGCTGATTGAGTTAGTGAATTTGATTAGTTGATAATATTGATTGATTGTAGAAAGATGTTTGGTAAATTAGTTGTTAGTTGATAGTTGATTATATGCAAAATGATTTTCTCAAAAAGCTAATCGAAAAAGTTGTTTTGAATAGCTTTTTGAATTTTAGCCTTTTGAAACAATAAGTTGTTACAAAAAAAACTAATTAACCAAATATTTTTATTGGTTATTTAATCAAGTCAAACAACTAATAGTAGTTAAACAAATCAAAATTGAATGATAAGCTAACTATTTTACTAAACAGGACCATTATCGAGTAAAATTTTTCAAATATATATTCATATAAATACTTCGTTTAATTTAGGCGTATATATATTATATCAAAGTTGTCATGGTCAAAAGTCAAAATATTGACTATACCCCATGCTCTGCACATACCTAAGAGAAATCTGTGAAATTGTGACCTTTTTTGTTTTTTCATTTTTATTGATTAATTAGAACAAATCACGTCAGTTAGTAGTATAACTCAAAAAACCTCAATTAAATCAGTATAAAGTTTTAAATTTGACTTACAGCCCGTTTGGTTCGCTGGAAAATATTTGAAGGAAACGGAATTCAAATTCCATATAAAACAAATTACCAGGAAAATAGATTCCATTGTTTGGTTGGTGGAAAATAAATTACTGAGAATATAAATTCCATTGTTTGGTGGGATTTGAAATTGTAAGGAATAATGGGTATAAAGACAATCATACCCCTATACAATAATAACAACAATAATAATGGTGGTAATTAAAGAATGTTAATGAGGGCATAATTGTCCTCCTTGTTTTCCATGGAAAACAAAATATCAAGGGGTGGCCAAGGAATTTGTTTTCCTTGTTCTTAAGGAAAATGTTTTCCAATGGAAAATGTTTTCTATCCAACCAAACAAAGGAAAATCTAGTTTTCCTTAAATTCAAGGAAAATATTTTCCTTGGAAAACATTTTCCATCCAACCAAACACCTCCTTATATCATAAGCGATCTGGATTCTACCATTGCACTTAAAAAAAATCATATTATTGTTTTCCATGGAAAGGCACAACCAAGCAATTACTGCGAAGTTTATAGGCAACTGCATGCATGCCTCCATTTGATTCGATTCAAGATTACAAATATATCATCATACATATAAAATATAGGCAATTTAAATTACGGAGTATTTACGTTAAACTTTACAAAATACGTCTGTTTTATTTTTTTATTTCTTTTTTATGTTTATTAATTATTCATAAAATGATTAATTTGTTACAAGTTAATTAAATAAAATATAATACAAAAACTCCATTGCATGGGGATTATACTCTTCGAAATTCCAAATATGAAATTCTTTAATAAGAATAATCCATTTCCATCAAACTTCTTCATATGTTCTAGGGTGCTTATTTTCTTGTTATTGTTTTTTCTTTTTTCTTTTTTGTGTCTTTTTCAAAAAAAAAAAAAAAAAAACTTCGGTATCTAATAAAAGTCGATCACCTTAAACTCGCTTTGTTCCAATTCAAGAACATTCAGAAGGTTAAGATCACAACTAACATTAATATAATTCTACATAACTAGGATAGGACAACATTACAACAATAAACCTTACACAAATATATGCGACAAAATGACAAATAGGGCAACATATATAAAATGCACAATAATCTTTAATTTCGGAGTTTCGGACATGCAGTGGAATCTTATATACGTACACCGTACGCACACATTCAATTTCTTTGATTTATCGAAAGTCCGCACTTGCTAACTCAAAGGACCACAATGAGTTTAAATAACCTAGGTTGTCTTGACCGGTTCATACTGAGAAGACCAATAAGATGCTTTTACTAGGAGTTGAATTTGGAACCTTGTGGTCAAAGATAGAAATATGTACGAGAATAAAACTAAACCAGCCTAATAAATTGTTATATCTGACCAACGTAACTCAAATCGAGAAAGTCATTCTGCGGTTACCAAACCAACTGTCCAACCAACTCAGTTGGCTAGCTAGTATCCTCACACAAATATTGTACAATGTTGAGATAGAACGCATGCCAACTGCAGACTACCAGAAATTTCAATTTCATATCGACCAAACTTCATGTAATATATCTGTAATTTTTAGTTTTTTTTTTTTTCACATGCTACTTGTGGGACCTTTGGTGGAATTAACTCTACTTTGAATTATCGATTTAAATAAACAAATTCAGCATTCAATTACCTATGCATAAACATCTCCTATATAATCTTGCATTAATATATTTTGAAGTACTTATTTAAAAATAAACATTAGATATTACCATATTCGCTCAATGCACCCGGAAAAACTAGTAATTCTACATAAATAGGATAAGACAACAATAAACTTTACACAAATAGAGCAACATACAACGTACAATAATCTTACGGAGTTACGGACATGAAATGGAATCATATATACGTACCGTGCACGAACACATTCAATTCCTTTTTTTTTTTTTTTTTTTTTTTGTTTGTAAACACACATTCAATTCCTTTGATTTACCATAAGCTAGCAGTTGTGATTTTAGTTGGCAAAAAATCACAATAAATTAAATTAATCTAAGTTTTCATGACTGACTTAAATTAAGAATAACAATACAATAAGACCATTTTGTAGTTATCCAGTCAATTATCCAACAGAAAATTTCCATTTCATATCTAGTGTTAAGATGGAAGCATGCAAATCATGGACTAGCAGAAATTTCCATTTCATATCGACCAAACTTCCTGTAATATATCTGTAATTTCTAGTTTTATTTTTTTCACGTGCTGCTTGTATCATCATCTACAACTCTACAAGTAAACCCCCTTTTCCTTCTCATTTCATTTTATTTTTTGCTTCTTTTTTAGTATAAATACTCGAGCATATACATTCAATTGCATGCCAACAAACTCTTCAAGTGTTCATTTCCTGACACTACTATATACATCAAGATATATATAAAAATCCATCAATAATGGCGGTCCATTCAAAGATGATCGGAATCGTCGGAGGCGGTATAAGCGGCATAGCCGCCGCAAAGCAACTGTCGAAGTACGAGCCGGTGGTGTTTGAGGCCACCGGCGGCATCGGCGGCGTGTGGAGGCACTGCTCTTACCGCTCTACTAAGCTACAGACTCCTCGTTGCGATTACGAATTCTCCGATTTTCCATGGACGCAAAGGGATAATTCCAGTTTTCCTACGTACCAGGAAGTTCTGGATTACCTGCATTCCTATGCAACTCACTTTGATGTTCTGAAGTTTGTTAAGTTTAACTCTAAGGTGGTCGGAATCCGGTTCATCGGAGACCGTGAAGCTAGCGCCGGAGATTATGGGAGATTGTTGCCTGGCCATCCGGTTTGGGAAGTTTCTGTCCAAACCAACCAGTCTGAAACCCTAGAGGTTTAATTTTTCTCTTATTTCCTAATCTTGTTTATGAGCTGATCTATATGATATATAGGGTGTTTGGTTTTGGGGTTTTAAACTTTATTATCAGATACAAATCTAATTATCTAAAGTTATTGTCATATAAAATCTCATTTTTGTTTCATGAAATGAAAAATGAAAAACCAAAAAATATAAGAAAATAGAAAAAGTATTTGCTCCTATTTTTTCATCTCTCTCAGACACATAATTCTGATTATCATTCACTCACACACACATAATTTTAGTGGCATCAAATTATACTGTCATATGGGAGATTATGAGTTTGAACTTTTGTAGATGCGATATTGACTCTTTGTGCTTTAGTAAGTTGAGAAAATAGTTATGAACATATACTGCATTGTAAGAGAGTCAGTAAGTATTAAAAAAAACAAGGGGTTGAGTCTACTTTTACTAATTAAAATTCATTTTAATTACTAAGTATTTAACTTTGATTCCAATATTTCATCACCCCCCAACACACACTCATATATATATATATATATGTGGATGAGATCGGGTGCAAGGATAACTTCCCATGTAGAAGTGCAGTGATTAATGCTCTTTACAGAATATTCTAAGCTAATGCATCTTAAGCTTCGAATATATTTTTTGAGATTGCAAAAAAAAAAAAAAAGTTGTGTCCTTAATTAAAAAAACCGTTAAAAATGGTGCACCTTAAGGAGAAAAACCAGACACCTTAAACTTTAGACTGGCGCACCTTGAGAAGAAAAACAACGCACTTTAAGAAGGAAAACTATATTCTTGGACTACATGTTAGCATGCATATATGCATCATGCATGTCGTAATAGGCCGGCTAACAACTCAACCTTATTTTGTGTGTATGTATCAGCTATATACCTTTGAGCTGTTGGTGATGTGCACCGGAAAGTATGGCGACGTGCCGAGAATTCCGTCGTTCCCGGACGGCAAGGGGCCGGAGGTGTTCGGCGGGAAAGTTTTGCATACTGTTGAGTACTGTAAGCTTGAGGAAGAAGAGTGTAGAGAGTTGGTGAAAGGGAAGAAGGTTGTAGTTGTGGGGTACAAGAAATCCGCCATTGACGTAGCTGTTGAATGTGCAGAAGCTAACCAAGGTATGTCACAGATCTGATCTGATCTGATCTTTTGTTTTGCTGTTCCTTGAAAAATCTGCATGAAACTTTTGACTTTTGAGTTTAATATAGGAGGGAGGGAGGATCACATGTTTTGACTTTTGACTGAAGGACTATGTACGGCCACTAAGTCATTTCATTCAAAGTCAAGTCAATTGAAAATCAAGGGAAATTAAGTATTAATTTGGAGTAATATTGTATATGATTTCATTTTTCATTTTTTATTTTTTTTATTTTTACTTTGGGCTTGTTTAATTATAGACAGATTCGTTAAAATTTTGATGAATTCACATGTCAAAATGTTAAATAAATTTTTTTGTAACTCAGTAGTTTGAAGCAACGATTTACTCTAAACCGTTGAGAATTAAAATGTATTTTGTAGTGTTTCAGTTTGTAGTCTTTCAGTTCGATGTTTTTGAAAAAGATTAATCTTTTTTTCAAAACACGCTCATATTAATTTAATAAATAAATAAATAAATAACTAAGAAGCCATTGGCTTCTCAATGTTTGCCCATCAACGAATGGGCTAACAATTATATTTGGAAGATGAGAATTGTTCCTCTTTTGAACATTTTTTTTTTATGTAAGATCAAAATAATCCCACATCATTTACAAAGGGGAGCTCATCTTTTTTTATTTTATTTTATTTTATATATAGTTTTGTTTTGTATTATTATTATTATTATTATTATTATTATTATTATTATTATTATTGTAAATTTTATTTTATTATTACATATTACATATAATAATAATATGAATATCCTTTTAGGTCATTTGATATATTAATCGTTAATATAAACAACTAATTTTATTAAACATCTTTAATTTTTAAAACAACTGATACAATTTGCTAGTCAAACGCGCTAAGTCAATAGGGGTGGGCACTTAGAACCGAACCAAACCGAACCGTACCGAAGTAGTTCGATTCGGTTCGGTATAAACCGAAAGAACCGAACGGTACTTAATATAGAGAAACCGAACGGTTCGGTTCGGTTCGGGTTTTTACCGAACCAAGCCGAAAACCGTTCGGTTTTTTAAATATATATAATAAATAATAATAATGAATATTGATCCATGATGAGGGGATGATGGATGTACAAGATATTACTTTACAATTTGGATTGCTATGTTAATTTTGTGTTTGAATTGTTTTGTTTTTATGTAATATTTATATTTTAGACTTTGGATTATGCGAATATGTATTGTTTGGCAGTGTGTTATTGAAAAATTAGTAAATGTTGAAAATTGAACATCCTAAACCGAACCGAATCCCGAACCGAAATAATTCCGAACCGAAACCGAACCATTTCATACCGAACCGAAACCGAACCATTTCATACCGAACCGAAACCGAACCGAAATTGATTGTAAAACCGAATGGTATCATTTTTTGTAATACCGAAATACCGATACCGAAACCGAAACCGAAAAAAACCGTACCGAATCCCGAAGTGCCCACCCCTAAGTCAATCCACTATCTAATATTCGCTAACACAATCAGCTAACCGCTGATTGTCAAAAAGCCTTTTATATTAAGTGTGTTCAGTTTCATCAAGAAAAACGAGTACTCTATAATTTTTTTTTTTCTCTTCTATCAATATAATCATCACGACACATGGTTGAAGTTATACTCCATGAAAGTATTTATTTTTCCTAATTTGGGATGAAAAGTAAATGGAGTGATTGTCAATTGACGACTGCTTTGAAGCCTCTAGTTGGCTTATGATTCGTCTCTGTTTTCCAATTCTAAAAGTGTGGATCTATTGTTTAGATATACCTTTCTCCAAATTTGGAGAATTTAGTTAAATAAGTTTTCCAAATTCTAGGAAAATGGAGAACTCTTCCTTAATCAATTAAAAAAAAAAGAGTTTTAGTAAACAAGAATGGGCTATTTTTCAAATTTTTTTATTTCTCTAATTTTCTCTCTCTCTCTCTTTGAAAAAACGATTCATTTCTCTGTTTTAATTTTTTTTTTTTGTCTAGATTTATATTTTTAAAATTTTTTTATTTCTCATTTTTCACTATTCATTCTCTGTTGTCCAAATGTTCAAAGTAAATAGATTTCTGCCTTCTTTTTTTTTTTTTTTTTCCTCCCATTCTTAATTTCTCTAAAAAAGACAATTCTCCAATTAATAAACATAATTAATTCTTTCTGGTCTAGGCTCTCTGGGTTATATATCTTTTATTTTTAATCAGCAAACACTGGCTTTGAGTATAGTAATATTGGTCTATCACTAATTACATGCAGGGGCAGATGGGCAAGCATGCACCATGGTGATCAGGACCCTCCATTGGACAGTTCCACACTACTCTATTTGGGGTTTCCCATTTTACCTGTTCTATTCCACAAGATCTTCTCAATTCCTCTATGAAAGACCAAACCAGGGCCTTTTCAGAGCCCTTCTATGTCACATGCTCTCTCCTTTGGTAAGTTATGATGCACGGAAACTCTTGATAAGTTTCACTTATACCTCGACCTAATAGAGATGCAACACGAGGACTTCTTTGATCTGATCGGGATTTTGTCTGATGTTTACAGAGAGGGCTTGTTTCTAAGATGGTTGAGTCTTATTTGGCATGGAAGCTCCCACTTGACAAGTATGGATTGAGGCCTGATCATCCCTTTGTGGAGGACTATGCATCTTGCCAGATGGCGATTCTGCCGGAGAGTTTCTTCAGGGAGGCTGATAAAGGGAAGATTCAGTTCAGAAGATCAGACTCAAAGTGGTGGTTCTGGGAGGGTGGGGTTGAGTTTGAAGACAACTCAAAGGTGGAGGCAGATGTTGTGATTCTTGCAACTGGTTTTGATGGCAAGAAGAAGCTCAAAACCATACTGCCCGACCCCTTTCGCAGCCTCCTCGAATTCCCCTCCGGGATGATGCCACTATACAGGTAAAAAACTGGTCTTTCTGGTTTGACCCGGTCAGCTATAGGTAACCTAGGCTGGTTTATCTCCTTCTAGTCCTTTGCCAGCTAGGATCACAAGGCCATGTTTACCCCGTGCACACCCTCGGGTAGTGAATGACTACAGGTTTCTCTCGTGAGCCAAATATGAGAAATCAAGCAAGAACATTCATGTTGAATGACAACATTAGACATTTAAGGATGCAGCTTAATTAGTATGTTCTGTATGTATATGCAGGGGCACAATCAATCCACTGATTCCTAACATGGCTTTCGTCGGCTACATCGAGAGTGTGTCTAACCTGCACACAGCTGAGCTTCGGTGCAAATGGATGTCTAGACTAGTCGACGAACAATTCAAGCTCCCTAGCGTGGAGAAGATGCTCAAACAGACAACAGACGAAATGGAAATCATGAAGAGGAGTACCCGGTTTTACAAGAGGAGCTGCATTTCCACCTTCAGCATCAACCACAGCGACGAAATCTGTGAAGAAATGGGGTGGGAACCGTGGAGGAAGATGAGCTGGTTCTCTGAAGCCTTTAGCCCTTACAACAGCCAAGATTATGCAGACGAGAACTGAAACCACAAATATGAACACATATACGCTCATGCACTTTATTCATTATTATCAACTACTAAATATTAGTTCTAAAAAATTGTATTTTATTGAAGAAGTATAATGTATTATTAGAACCAAAAGAAGCTTCATATGTTCGTATAAATACGTAATAAACAATAAGAATTATGTACTCAAGTTCAATTGATGGAAAAGATGGTCATATGCTATCACAGATTCCACACATAGTATAATCTAGAACAAAAGCTTCTTTGCAAATTTTCATCCTTCCTGTTCCAAATTACTATGGAACTATTGCTCAACAGCCAATGAGGCCTAAACCAAGTCGGTTAAAGTTGAGGTCACGAGACTATTATTAGGTTACAAGGAATAGTCGAGTACTGAATATGGAAGTTATACAACCTGAAAACCTTGATCAGCAGTTAAAGACTTTGGAGTAGCTTCAATGTCTCGTCAATATGTTTTTCGGGCTGGAATTGATTGTTATAGATGAGTTGGACCACTCCTTTCTTGTCAAGAACATAAGTCTGTCGCCCAGGCAATGCACCGAAGAGGTCTGCAGGGACTCCCCACTCTTTTCTTACACTGTTGCCTTCATCACTTAGCAACGTGAATGGAAGTTTGTATTTTTCTGCAAAGGCCTGCATCAACCGAAAACATCGAGAACAAAAATAGTGAATCTGCATACCTATGAAACATGTGCTTTGCTGAAAAAATCGTTACAAACCAGCCGAGTAAATATACCTTATGGGAGGAAGGGTTATCACCGCTAATCCCAACAACTTCAGCTCCGGATTTCTTGAATTTCTCATATGAATCCCTGAATGAACAGGCCTGTAAACAGCATTAAAGATGGTTAATGCCCACACTTTGGCTTGTCAGCACTTTAAAATCGATAGGCATCGTTCTGTTGCAAAGACAAACATTATGCAATTGAGTCACCACTCACCAATGATGAAACATTCATAAACTGATAAACATAGCTATGACTTTATGTTTCCTGATAAACTCAACTCTGCCCCCCACCCCAAATCCCCTTTGCCTTTTCAAATGCAGTTCAAAACAAACAACCATAGTTCTAGTTAGAAAAAGAATTAGATTAAATTGGAAAATTTAGAATAAGTTCAGCCCAATTCTGATTGATCCAAGAATATAGGTACAGTCTGTTTATTGAAAAAGAAAAGGCTATTTTCTAACCAAACTCTCCATTTTCTTAAATGTGAATGCTATACAACATGACAATTGTCAGAAATTTATCCCAAACTTAATATGTTCAAACTTACAAGATATCTCTGTATCAAAAAAATGTTTTTTTCCATGACAACCAAGCCAAGTTCAGGTTATTTGACTCAGTAATCACAATGTTACAAATTCGACTCCCCATGAATAGATTAATGACCTTATTGGTTTGAGTCAGTCAGAGAAACCAGGTTAGTTTATCTCTTTGTGGTCCTTTGTCAGTCAAAATGCGGGGTTGCCAGTCAAAATGTGGGGTCGCCAAAAAAGTTATTGGCCATACAGACAGAACTTTAGCAAAAAGAAAATGGAAAGTTGAAGTTCACCATTAAGTCTACATCACCTGTTTGGTACAACCAGGAGTGTCATCAGCAGGGTAGAAATAAACCACAACAGGCTTTCCTTTGAACTTGGAGAGGGTCACATTTCTTCCAGCTTGATCTTTCAATGTAAATGATGGTGGCACTGAACCCTTACTTACCTAGCAAGACAAAACCATCCAAAAAAAAAACCAAGAAATTTTTTTAAAAAGACACAACAATCTTAATTGTGAACAAACACAACGGCAATGCAGATTACCTTAGCAAAAATGGAGCTTTTTGTTGAAGAGGAAGAAACTGAGGGCTTTGAAAGGGAAGAGGCATGGTGAAGCTTGAGACCATAAAACTGGGATTGTGAAGATTTGGGGACGAAATTGAGGGTTTGAGGGAGATTGGCTTTAGGGGATTGAGCATTGAGTAGAGAAGGAGGAGTGTGATTAGCAGAAAGAGAAAAAGTGGCCATTTCTGTGAAAGAAAAGATGATAAAGAATGTGTGTTCCTTGTGAGGAAAACTTTGTATAGTACTATGAAATTAAAAAAAAAAAAGTTCTTATTTTATTTTATTTTTTAAAACGCCCTTTCAATTCCAATGATTTGGCTATGGCTATCAATCTATCATAGGCTATGACGCTCTTGCGTGGAGGATTGCTGACCGCCTGGTCCCCAACATCCCATTCTAACAAAATTCGATTAAATTTAAGAGAATCGGAATCAGAGTGAAAATTAAATATTTGGTAATGGCCAAGGACCTTGTAGTCCCTGGTATCAAATCCTTCCCTTCATACGGAGTGGAGGCAATACTGACTCTTGTGTTTCAATAGGTTGAAAAAGTAGTTATGAACAGATACTGCATTGTAATAGAGTTAATAGTATTCAAAAAAAAAATATTTGGTAATGAATTCTTGTGAGTGTTTTAAAACCACTTGCTTTAATTTTAATTACATATTAGTCAAAATAATTAGCACTATATTACAAACGAATTTGGTGATTGAATATGTAAATTTCGTGTATTAGTCACTTTTTTCGCTTTGAGTTTTTTTTTTGAATACTACTGACTCTATTACAATGCAGTATCTGTTCATAACTACTTTCTCAACCTATTTCCAAAAAAAAAAATAAAAAAATTACTTTCTCAACTTATTAAAGCACAAGAGTCAATATTGCCTGCACTGAGGCTCCAACCCACCACCTCCCATATAAAGGGAAGGGGCCTGCACTGAGTTTTTTTTCGCTTTGAGTTAATTTGTTTTTAGAAGACAAACAAAAAAAAATTACTCCGTATTAATTGAAAATATAAATAACAATTAAATATTAAATACATAAATTTAATCATTTCAACATCACTTCTTCCATATTTCTCTATCCAAAAACTTTGCTGTTTCCCGCCACCACTTGAAAGCACCCCCGTACGCGTACAACACTATACTCTGTCTCCCATCTCCTCCACCGCCGCTACTCATCGCATTCTGGTAAACGCATCAATCTTTTATCTTATTTTAATGCAATTTTTAAGTTTTTGTATCATTGCATGATGATTAGAGAAGTGTCAGATTGCAAGTTGTATATATCGATTGATTTATTTACTTATTTTTCGGTGTATTCTTATATATTTTGCTGTGATTGATTATATTAACGTATTTTGTTTAATAATATGTTTCTGAATTCTGATTTTAGTTTGTTAAACCTAGCTCATTAGTTTGAATGTCAGTGATGACAAGCTATGAGTGATACACCTCCGAGTATAAGCGAATTATCTAATTGTGAATCATTAGAGCTTGACTAGATAAATGTTCGAATTTAATTTGATTACTATTGAGCCAGAATCGATTCTTATTCAAACATCTAAATATTCAAATCATATACAACACATTTACGTCTCCTTCGTTAGATCACGAGTCTATTTGAACTTTTTTATACTCAGTATTTTATATATAATGCTACAAAGTTAGCTAATATATTTATATATTATAAATGGCCATGATCAGTATTTAATATTGAGTTTTGTTATGATATTTGGCTGGAAAATACTTATTAATACAATTTATTATGTAAAAGATAGAAAAAATTCTTTATTGATCATATTCCAGTCAAGCTCGAGTTTGAGTTAAGTAGAGTTCGAATTCAAAAACTTAGAGCTCAAACTTTGATTTTTAATTTTTTTTAATAAAGCTGAGCTTTGAGTTTTGACTATTCAGCCATGGCTCTGCTGGTTACACCTATATAACTAAAAGTTTAGGAGATGTTTTATATCATCCTTAAAATAGACAATGATTTGGATCAATTGATGTTATGATATTGAAGGCATTTGCTTTTCTATGACGGTTGGTATTGTCTTCCTCTTCAACTTTCCTGTGCTCTTTTCCACTGCCTTGGGCTGAAAGCTTTGACAATGGAGGCAGATTCATAGCACCGGCATTTTTATGTGTATATTATAATGCATGATACATAGAACATTACTTTAATATTCATATGTGTGCCAATCAAACTTGTATAAAAAAAAGCTAATCTGATTATTTAAATCACCTATAGGATTGCATTAGCTGCTGATCATGTGGAGGCCAGAGGTTCTGAGTTCCCACCATCGCAAATCATGCTAAATAAAGATAATCACATGGAATGGATATCCTTTAAAATCACCTAAATAAATTGCAGGTCATATGTTTGATATAAGAACCGAGCTGTTGTTATCTAGAGGCATGTGTATTCTCATACTAATTAATCATTCCTTTGGATGGTACTAAGTGGTGTCTTGCATTTGTGACAGAAGCATCCAAGACATTTCTTTCTGTCTGAATTCTTGTTCTTTGTTTGTTTGTTTTTTACTTTAAAAGTGAAACCGAGGCATGGCAGAACCTTATTATTCTGTAATGCAGTGTTAGTTTCAGTGTCTGATGAGAAAAGTGTTTTTGAAGAGGAAATAGAAAGTCTTGTATTCTCATTATTCTTGTGGTGAGCAGAGAAAATGGAAGAACAAGGAGGGAGCAAGGTTGCAGGGATCAGGCAGATTGTGAGACTGAAGGGGCTTCTGCAGAAATGGCAGAATGTTACTCTTGGGCCTAAGGGGAATGACAGCTCCCCGAGGTCGCCTTCTCAGAATTCACACGGAGGCATTTCACCCGCGATTGATAGGAGGTTGAGGAGTTACAGTGTGCATTGTGATTCAGATGATGAGAGTTGCCACAGCCCTGATCCGCCGCTTGATGTTCCCAAGGGGTATTTGGCAGTGTACGTTGGGCCGGAGCTCAGGAGGTTCATAATTCCCACTAGCTATCTCAGCGATCCGCTGTTCAAAGTGTTGCTGGAGAAGGTCGAGGAGGAGTTTGGGTTTGATCACAGCGGCGGCCTCACAATTCCATGCGAAATTGAAACTTTCAAGTACCTCCTGCAGTGCATGGAGAACCATCAGAGAGATCTTGCAGATGAAGAGAACTCTGGTAAGTTAGCTACCTCCATTTCCCAATCTATATGACTCTCTCTGTGTTTGAATGAATGAATGAATGGTGACAAGAAAATGATCGTTTAGGTTTGTTTGAACAACGTTGCTGATTGATGCAGCCCGGTTTTAACTTGCAGATGAATCATAGTTGCCAGTCGAGAAGCGATTTCTTTTTTTTTTTTTTTCTTTATGCAGATTGCAAAGTTGCCATCTACATTGTTTTCTTGCTTCTCCCATTTGTATTTTGTAACAAGGCTAGCTGCTCACAACCTGCAGTGTTTGAATCTCATACACCATGAGTTTTTTTTTTTACAATTAGCAAATGCCCATTGTTCTGCTGTTCACCATTCTTTTTGGCCATTGCTAGTAGTATAAAGTTTCATGCTCCATCAAGATTGCTAGAAATGGTTTTTGTTCTTCAGTCTTGAATCACATATTGTTGTTTAAGGTGGTTTCTTGAGGATGGAATATCTGTAAACTGCAGAAATTGATTTTTTTTTTTAATGGAAGCATTTTCATGTTTTTGTGTGATCTGATGCTTTCAAGTCTGAATCAATAATTGTGTAGGTTATGATTGAACCAACATTATGTAGTGTACTGGATTATTGTAGAGCACATGTGCTTGGTGTACTGTAATCTACATTAATGGCTGCTAAGCATATGATTAAGTGTATAAAGATCAGCATATGATTTGGTAATATTAACTTATACCCCTTTTGAATCTCAAGTATTACTTAAGTTACATTTATACAATAACGCGCTTAGAAAATTATCTGTCCTTATTAAATAGGGACCAAGATTTGATTGTATTAGTCTTATCTTGTGGGATATTTTTAAGAAAGTTGTTTGTCTATCTTGAAGGAAGGCCGATCAAAATTCAGTTAGATTAATCTTATTTCGTGGAATGTCGATACCTAGTGTAGTATGAAAAAAAGAAAAAGAAAAAGAAAGTATTACATAGATTTTTAATTCCGAGACCCCGTCCACTTCTACCCTTGAAATTTGGTGGAGTCGTGGAGAAAGTTAATTGTAAAATGTGTATTAACTAGTCCACGGATCCTCATAAGTCATAATAAAACCAATTCCATACCTCCACTTTTTGTTCTTCGTAAGAATCAAATTCTGTACTCCCAAATTTTAATCTCGTTAAGTAAATTCAAGTGTAAATGCTGACTGGATCCAGTTTCAGTAAATTTATACAAACCTTAGTATCTATGAACATGCAAATGTTTACAGAATCATCAGCATAATATCCGCAATGAGGATTAGTATTTAATAATAATAATAATAATAATAATAATAATAATAATAATAATCTTGTGATTATAAAATTATTATGAATTAATATTTGGTATACTGATTAATATAAGTTTATATGTTATCATTAACTGATATAACCAACATGGTTATTGTGGTGGTTTAACACTTTGTCTCTTAGATATGAGGTTAGGGGTTCAATTTTTACCTACGTGAATGGAAGCATACTATTTTTTGGAAAAAAAAAATACATATATTGCCACATATTCAAAATTTTCAAAACTATTTTATGCATTAATATTATATTTCATATATTTTTAGGAAATCATTTTTTTTTATGTTATTGCATATAAAAGTATTATATTTTTGTTAAAAAGAATATTACATATCCTACGTCAAACAATTTCAATGCTCTTTTTTTTTTTCTTTTTCCCTTTTTTTTTTCGATTTTGGCATTACGCAACTGTAATTCTTTTTTTGTTTTTGTTTTTTAAATTTTTAAAAATCATATGGGACAGCCACATAGGTAGGAGGCATTTTTGTTGGACCATGAAGTATGTATCTTTTTAATTACAATTCAGTTTACTTTGACAATATTATTATACTTTTTTAGTTTCATTTTCTCTCCACACTAGTTTCATTATCACAATACTAAAGTATCATTTTAATTTTATTATAGTTTAATTTGATTATATACATTATTGTTTAAGCTCTATTTTTTTTCCCATTTTCCACCCACACTAGTTTAATTATAGTAATGTTGAACTATTAGTTTAATTGCACTTCAGGTCATTTGACAATATATGTTATTGTATGACTTTGAATTTTAGTTTTATTGTCTACGCACACTAGTTTCATTATAGTAATACTAAAATATCATTTTAATTATACTATAGTTTCATTTGGTAATAATGTGCTCTGTTTTTTAGTTTCATTTTCTACACACTAATTTCATTATAGTAACACTAAAATATCATTTTAATTCTACTACAATTTCATTCGATGATCATGGTTCACGTAACGGTGTGTGGACCATGGTCCACTGTATAACAGCTCTAGGTAGCAATGAGTTTGCTAGATGGGCCTTATGGGCTGGCCTTATAGTCATGCTGGGAACAAACAGGCCCATTATAACTCTAGAGGTTGTTAATTGTTGGACTAATCTTGCCCAATTATTGAAATTGCAACCCAATGTGAAGTGTAAATTATATCATGGACGTAAATCATGATTTACATTGTAAGGTGGATCACTAATATATGTTTATTTTTAGTGTGTTACCTTTCATTGTTAGTGATCCACTTTACAATATCGACCTTAGACCAGCGTATAAAGATTGAAAATGTTGGAGTTCAAGTTTTGTAAATAAAAATGTTTATACTTTTCTAATTTAAAATTTGATAATAATTTAACTAATTAATTAAAATTAATATGTTAGTACTCAAACAAAAATTAAAATTAATACGATTACACAAATTCTTCCAACAATTATATCAAAAAAATTACAAAAATAAAAAATATTCTTTTTTGTTTTTATATTTTTGTGAAATAACAATTTTAATCTCTTAATTATTATAACAATAATATTATTGATCATCTAATTTTTTTTTAATAAAATAGTGAATGTAGTTACTCACCGATAGATATTATTAAAGCCAATCACCTTTGTATTGCACTTTTTGGAGTCTATCATAGTTAATATATGAACATTGTACTGAAGTACAAAGAGACAATATCGTCCTTACCTAAGAACGAATCCATGATTTCATATTTGAAAAAGTCATTTTATGCCACTAAACAACAAGATCATTAGCTACAATTAAATCGGCGATGGTCGTGGTTGGAGAGATTGACCAAAAGTGGGTGACATCAGACATGTGCTGAATCCGAAATACACGCCGAAAGCGAGAGATCCAACGTACGTGTTCACCAAATGTTCATTCACCTTAATCATGCTCTCATGTTTTCTCTATGCACTTCTCACTTTTCCTTTGCCATCCCAAGCTTCCTTTCTTTTAACTCAATTCTTCATCCTTCCACCACCTTTTATTTTTTTAATAAATAGTTTAAGTAACCTTGTGGTCTAGTGACATCCAATTACACTCTCATATGAAAGGAGTGGGTTCGCCTCTCGGTAGAGGCAATGATGACTCTTTGTGCTTGAATAGATACTAATTGTAACTGTGTCAATATCCTACATTGTTGTTGGAGTAAAATTTTAGGGTGATGATGGATGAAACTAATATAATTGAGGTAACCTCGTGGGCACCATCATTTTAATCATTCTCTTAGGCGTGAATGAGATGATGCATATCTCTTTCAGTTTAATAACATATTTTGGATTTGAAATGTGAAATGCAATTATCTTAAAACCTATGATAAAGCGTTTTGTCAGCCTTGAAGTCTTGGCATGATTAGCACGAAGGTGATTAGTCTTGATGTGTATTGTCAGTCCACTAGCTGAGGAGTGTGGTCGGACCAAAAATAATAATTTCCTTCTATGTCACCATAACATTCATAATAAGTTTAAACTCCAAATTTGATTGCACTTCACATTTAGTGTCCTAGAGATCAATGGAAAAGATAAATAACAAAATGTGTGCTTCAACTGACTTACAAAATACAGAATCCCAAATACTTATTCACTAATAGATCCAACCACAAAATCCATATTGCCATACACGCACATATATACACATTTCTCTCTCCTGTTTTCTGTTTGAGATAGACAAAGTAGCCCACAGAGTTATGGTGCCATAAAATAACATGCCATGTTCCAATCTGCTCGTGTGTGTGAGCTTTTGGAGTTACATACTTTTCAACTACAGTACCTAGTTTTCTCTCTCTCTCTCTCTCTCTCTCAAAATAATTGGTTCGCAAAGGTAAAGACACAACACCAAAACACTATTTATACTTAGCCCAACATTCTTCAGTTTTAAACAAAACGTACTGTCTATAAATTGATGATGAATGCACTACAGTAAAATCTTGGGTCAACAACAAAACACATGAATTTGTATGTGCATAGATTCCATGAATTGAATGAGGTCAGATACATAGATAGGGGAGGATTAGCATGGAATAAGTTTTTAGCTTGCTATAATGTGAGGACCGGTCTCAGTCGTCCATAATGATTTATCTGTTGAGGGTTTTAATTTTTAAAAAAATGTACTAGATCAATTTAATAATTATTAAACCATTTAAGAGCATGATTCGGAGGGTTTTAATTCTTCTCGATGTAGTATGGTATCTGTTCATAGACCTATCACCTATTGAAGCAATAAGAGTCAGTTGCCTCCACTGAACCAAGCTCGGCACAAAGAGTTAGTTGCCTCCACTGAAGCTCAAACCCACTCCCATCATCCATGTGGAGTGTAAACTGAGACATCGGGTGCCACTAGACCACAAGGTCTTTGGCATATATATATATATATATATATATATATATATATATATATATATATATATATATATATATATATGATGGCGATGGTGATGGTGATGCAGTTTGCATGCATTATGAGTGAAGATTTTGGTGCAAATTGATTTCAGGGTTTCAGCTTTAGATGAGATCAGACTGTTATTCATAGCTAGCTAAAGATAGGTAGCTTCAGCTATGCATGTGGCTGTAACACTAGTGGAAGCTTAAGTGGACTGCCTACCAATTCAAGTGCAAAGCTACAAATATAAAAAAGTGTACAGATAAATATGACTGCAAATTCAGCCATATTTATATAAAAGTTCATCTAATCTCATCTGCTGCAGGCTGAGTTGTGCATGCATGCTGGCCTGGGGATCACAGCTTTCGGACCCACTGGATGGATCGGATTTCCCAAATATGCTGTGGGCCGAATCGCCTCTTACTCTCATCTTTACCCTATCAGCCACACACCGCACTATATAATATATTAACTATATGTATGTATTTTTAGTATTAATTGAACTTAATTAAGATAAAATATATTTTTTTTTTTTTGTCAAAAATGAAAGAATAGTTACAAAAATTATGCATCACTACCATCAAAACCAATCTCAAACCTAAAAGAGGTGCGTCCAAAAAAACAAATCTGCATTTCACTACGTACGTTACTCACAAGATTAATTAAGCTCTCTAACAAATTTGACGGTTTCAATCTCGTTCTATAAGCTCACAAAGGTTTACAGCAATCTCGTTCAATTGGCTTTTCACTACAAGAAATACGAACACAATTGGTGCGTGCTTGACTATATATATCTATTGACGGGTCAGTTACATACATTGCACTCGATTCATTATCAATCATCAACTTTCATAAAAATCTTAAATCTTACCAACCCAATAAAACTTTCATAGATTATGTAATCAAACGTGGTGAAAAAAAAAAAAAAACAATAGAGGGAGGAAGAAGACAAAGCAGAGGAGTAGACGAGGAAGATTAACGTGATATTATTGAGAAGTGAGTGATGTTTGACGGTTCGGAGATGGCTCTGTGGGCGACGAGGAAGCGGGCCCGACTCACGCTTTGACTAAGCCCACTTACACGTGGGCTGGTCTCCTTTGCAAAACTGCCACTACACCCAATGCTATAGGTAGATTTTAACTATATTAAATATTGTTGTATTTGCTAATTACTATGTAGTGTGATAACATATCTGTTATAATTATATTTGCGTGAGACAGTATCACAAATGATTTAAGACGGGTCGGATTGGATCAATATAAAAATATAATACTTATACTGAAAAATGTAATATTAATTAGGAATAAAGTACTTGTTACTTATAAGAGGAAAATATAATACTTTTGATGACACATGTAATATGTAAAGGTATTTTTTATCAAAAATATTACTCCCTCCGTCCCATTTTATATGTCAGGTTCAGTTAACAGGACTTGACTAAAGTTATTTTTAATTCAATTTCACGATATTAAGTTTAGTATTAGTATACAATATATATATATATATATATATATATATATATATATATTTAGAAACTACACTAAAAAAAAAAAAAAACTAAGCAAAAAAATACTAAAGAAAATAAACAAATAACGAAGAGTAGTTTGACTGATGAATAGTAAGTATGACAGATAAAATGAGACAGATAGAGCAAATGTTTGTTACTTATAAAAGGAAGTGTTATAGTTTTGAGAAAAAAATATGATACTTTTAAATCAAAATGTAAAAGTATTACATTTTTCCATATAAATAATAAGCATTTTATTCATGATTTAGTATTAAATTTTTTGGTATAAGTGTTATTACTTTTTATTTTTACCCGAATACACACATACACACACCCCTTAGTTCCAGTGCGGTCGCGCCTTAACGTGCAATCAGTGCGGGCACACAAATAGTTATGCAAACATGCATCATAGTGTTAGGAAACTCACAACAAAAAATGCATCGATGCACCAAGAAAGGCATCATTACATACGCATCAGCACAAAACGCACCATTATGTACGCATAAAAGCACCACACAGTATTTGAAAACACACCATTAGGTGTGGGGAATGTATGGTGCACTTTTTATGTGTATGGTTCGTTTTGTGGCGCATTTGTGCATTTCATTGTTGTGCATTTTTCTAACATTATGGGTGCATTTTTTATATACTATATGTGTGTTTGCACTAACCGCGTTTTGAGTACCGCATTTGAGTTGAGATACACACACGCGGCAGTTCCCAACTAGAGCCACCGAATATAATTTTTTTAAAAATATTATATATGGTGTTGTAAATACCGTCGTATATTAAGTAGTCATATAAAATATTTAATACATGCCGGTTCTAAACAACAGCCTATATAGGCTATGTTTGGCAAACCTAGCTGAAAAGGTAGCTGAAAGCTTAAAAGTAGCTGAAAGCTGAAAAGCTATACGCTCGAAGCTGAAATCTGAAAACCTGTTTAGCTAGCTGTTATAATTAAAAGTGTTTGGTAAAATTAGCTTTTTGATAAGCTGATAAATGTAAAAAGACTAAAAAGGACATTTTCGTACAATTTAAATAGTATTAAATTTAAATAGGTTTGTTTATATATTAAAATACAAAATAATAAAATCAATATATTTTAATAAAATATAAAGTAAGAACATATATTTGAAAACATATAAAGTAAAACAAAATGTTTATAATTCATAAGATTAGTTCATACAAAAATCAATGTTCAAACACAAATGTCAAATTGAAATTACAACCATACATATTGAAGATAAAAAGTAAAAAAGATTTAGTCAAAAAGGTTTTAATTGGGAGGGGTAAATGATGTCATTTCTTTAAAATAATAAGGTTAAAGATGGAAAAAAAAGTTAGGAAGCTACTAGCTTATGAGGTAGCGTTCAAAAATAAGCCCTTATTTTAAGCTACTAGCTTATTTTAGGAACATTACCAAACAGAGCTTATAGCTTATTTTATAGCTTATTAGTAGCTTAAAATAAGCTATAAGCTCCTAAATAAGCTCTGCCAAACAAAGCCATAGTATTTAATATACATTGGTTCTAAAATCGTCGTAATATCATATTTTATGTAGTCATGTTTTGACATTTTTTTTTGAATTAGACGATAAAAAATAATGTGGTGAAAAGTGGAGGAGTTTAACACAATTTTTTTTTCTCTCAATAAAAAATAAAACGAAAATAAAAATTAATGATTAAAAATTGAATTAGAAGAGAATTTGTGATGTGGTAGGCCAAACAAGATTCTCATTGTTATAGTTTAACAATAAAGTTAGGTAGCAAGGGAAGTTTGATCATTTAAAATGTGAGAAAGTTGTTATATCATGTTTGATGTGTATTTTGAGTCGGTAAATTATAGATAAATAAGAGCATGTTCCGCCAAACACCTTGTGCTCAAATGGCATGTAGTGGCCTCCCTCAAATAAAAGGTCATGAGTTCGAAATTGACTCTTTGTTCTTCAACAGGTTGAGAAAAGTACCAATGAACAGATATTACAATGTAATAAGGTAAGTTCTATCCAAAAAAAAAAAAAAAAAGAGCATTGAGAATTTGCCTAATTATTCAAGCTAGGGACTCACATCAAACATTTTGGTTCGATATTGATTGACGTGAACAATTCAAGTAATTATGTTTGACTAAATTTATAATCAAAAACCAAATATAAAATTACATGTCACCTTTATTCACAACCTAAAAACAATATAAATTCAATTCTATTGATGAAAGTTTTGCTAATTCAACAAAACTCAATTTTTTTGAACGAACAAAACTTAATTAATGTCTCAATTATATGCTTAATTAGTCGTTGTTTGGATAAAATTTAGAATTAAATTACAAATAAACAATATTAATCAATAATCAGAATATGAACATAAGAGGAAAGAGCAAGGGACAAAAGAAAAACGACATGCAACGACCATAGCATGGAAATGTATGATGTAATAGGAACATGATTGGGTGTATGGTAACGTATAAAGCCGCAAAGACCGGTGGTCTTCGCTCTTTAATATGTATTCATTTCTTGTCATTTTCCATCAAATCCAATCTATACCACCAATTCATTATTCACTTCAACTTTTCAAGTTCCAACTTTCTTCCAAACGCACCCTCCCCTTTTGTCGCGTCAAAATCACTCTACAATTGTATATATTGAATTTTTACCAATTATAGAACTATTGCATAGTAATATTTAGTACTCTCACCTTTTTATTTTCGATTGATGTGATATGTCACGATTTATTAAAAGAAAATTCATTTTTTTTCTTCTAATAAAATTCCGCAACAGATGCTTGTGGTACTTATCATTTTTCATTATAAAATCTTGGAGTAACAATTGTAGTTTTTGTGAGTAGAAATGCGCGTTTGATTTGATTGACGCATTATGACTTTATTTGGTAGAGTTTATAGTTTATTTTAAGTTATAAATAAATTATAAGCTCTATTTGATAGAATATGATAAGTTTAACATAATAACTTATTTTGAAAGCTATCCCAAATATCGTTTCAAAATAAACAACTAGTTTTTATTTTTTTTTTTAGCTTTATTAATTTACAAAAATGACATCATTTACCATTCAATAATCAAATCCTAATATCTTAGTTTACTCCTTTTTTATGTCTTTTAACACTTACCGCTTATCAAGTATTCAATTTGACAAAGACCTTATAGTCAAGCGACATAACTATAGCTCTCTTAAATGAGAGGTCACATGTTCGAACTTCGAACCCTAGTGATTGAGAAAGTATGTATGAACAGATATTACATTGTAACATGGTCAAAAGGAATGGAGAGTGAGTGATGCAAAATTCTCATAGAGAATGTTAGGGTGTGTTTGGTAACCCGTAAAATGACTTTCGGAAAATGTTTTCCGAGTTTTATGTGTTTGGCAACGTCCGGAAAATGTGGTCAACGGAAAATGTTTTCCGTTGACCAAGGAAAATCAGTTCATTTTTCCGGAAAATGACTTATGGAATTTTTTTCCGTAAGTCATTTTACGGAATCGTCAGAATAGCTATTTCGCATGTTTTCGACCAAAACCAAGTCATATCACCCATAACCATGGACCATGGAGGTGGGGAAACCACCGAAAACCTTTGCTACATTTTTTATTTATTTTTTATTTTTTTTATAAATTCTATTTTGTATTAAATACCATTATTTTAATAACTATTATAATTTTTTATATTTTAAATAAAACAATTACATTATTTAATTATACAATTATATTCATTTTCCAGAAAATGAACCAAACACACACAAAGACAGTTTTCCATAATACATCCAAACACTGGAAATGAAACTGTTTTCCGGAAAATGACTTATTTTTCAGAAAATATTTTCCAAAAGTCATTTTCTTGCTTCCCAAACGGACCCTTATAGTTTCAATTTTTACAAACACCCTCCCATCAAATTCGTTGAAAAAACCATATCTAATCTCAATTAATCCGATGAAGATCATTGTCCACCATTGCTTCACACACTCATCACACCCAATTATCAAAGCAAATCCCAATCCATAAACCAAGAAAAAAGCTACAAGCTAAGCACCAATAATACCACACTTACGTACAAAACAAGAATAAAGTTGAAGATTACACATAACAACAATATAACGCAACAAACAAACTTGAATTGATTAAGCTTTTAAGAATCTTGGATGGTGTTGGGAAGCACAGAAGTATGTGGTCAAGGTAGGGAGTGGCAGATAGGAATAATCTGTATTATCATCATCGTCCTCAACCGCGTTACAGATAATAAGGTTGTACTATACTAATCCTACATTAATTAATTATTATTAATTTCGTGTCTTCCACTTCGGAGAAAAAGAAAGGGGTGTCAGCGTAGCTGTTGGGCGGATTAACAACAATAATTTATGTTTATAATTAAATTAAAGGAGTTGTAAAGTTAGGACCAGCTAACTAATCATTAGCAGTGGAATTAAGACCATAAACTATGCCACATAGACTAAAGTTTTTTTGTACTCTTCCCCTGCACAAACAATAATGTGGTCCGACAACTTGTACAACACTACAAGAATCCTTAAAACAAAATTTGGTGCTACGTGACACTGTGTCAGTTAAAGTGTGGTGCAAATGTCTGAGGATTGAAACCAAAATATGTCAGGATGATGAACTGCAAATGAAGTACTTCGTTGTAGGATTGGTTTTTTGATAATGGTGGATGGGAAGAATATATGTATGTACTCCATATTTGATAATTGTCTTTCTTTAATATTGTTGCTTTTGGTGTTATTGGTATTTTTGTTTCATATTCTATTCTAGTAATGATAGGTTAAATTAGATTGGAAAAAAGGGCTTGGTGTTATATACATTACAAGATAAGAGATTACGATATGATAATGTTATTGATAGAGTTATTACAAGTTGATCGATCATTTCAATGTGAATCGGAGCTATTTGAGTGATGTATAGTGAATGAGTGTGTAGAAGATAATATATGCCATCAGTCAAGTAGAGGGAGTTGTTTATACTATAGGCGTCGACAAATATATTAATGACATGATAACATGTGGCAAGTTGGGCTTGACGTGGTAGACTCCCCTTCATAAAGAAATAAAGGCAGTCAATCAGACTAATGCATAATCATGTCAACTAACACATCTATCCTACCATCTAATTATTCTGCAACCTTTGTAGGTCTAGACCTCTCTTGATCGGTCTCTTTTGGGTGGCGCTAGTCAAGTAAACACCTTTGGTCAAGCTTCTTGAGCTCTATTGTGTTGGTTATTGGACCAATTGAGTTGTCCTATAACCCCTTCAAATAATATTATTAATTAACAGCTATGTTTATTAAGATTTAATAATAATTAAAAAATACAAATTCACACTTATAATTCAACATCTACTATACTAATCGATATAATTAATAAAAAATGTTAAGGTGCGAGACCGCGTTTGTCTAAGGCGACTCGCACGGCCATTTTACACTTTTGGTAAAGTTTTAATATATGACTTGAAAAAGTTCACATTTTGGTAACTTTCTTGCAATTATTTCATGCAAGTTGGCTATTAGAACTAATCTTGCTACTCTCGACTTGAGTTTAATTATTTCAATTTTTTTTATTAACAAGAAAAATCTGCAGCTGTTCTTTGAAAGTGCAGGGCCGTTCCAATAAAAATTGGGGTCCTGTGCAATATTTTAAATTAGGCCCCTTTTTCAAGTAATTTATATATATAAACTAGTTTTTCTTATGCGCGATGCGCAAAAAATATGTGCCCAATATTAATATTTTATATTAAAAATTTAAATTTATTTAGATTTTAAATATTTAAATTATTGTAAATAATAATAATAATAATAATGTAAAATATTTTTATAAATTTTATATTTATATTATAGAAAATAACTAACACATAACTCCAATATATAATGTGTATATATTATATTATTGAAGAAAATAAGAAAATATATAGTGGATGCATGTGCATCAGTGCATGGTAACAATAATAGAAAAGATAACGGAAGTTATAACAATAGGGGTATGTTTGTCTAATATACAACAAAATTTAACGGAAAAAATGGACATAAATGAAGGATATAATCTTCATTCACACTTATTATGTTTTTAGATTAGAGCTTATTATCGAAATGGTCCCTCGACTATTGCGAAATTACCAATTTGGTCCTCGACAATTTTTCGTTCCCAATTTAGTCCCTCGACTTTGAAATTTTTAACCAATTTGGTCCTCCATTTATTTTTACCGTTAAACATCCGTTAAATCGGGACTAAATTGGTAATTTTGCTATAGTCAAGGGACCAAATTGGTAATTTTTCAATAGTCAAGGGACCATTTCAGTGAAAAATTAGTTACCAATTTGGTCCCTTGACTATTGAAAAATTTCCAATTTGGTCCCTTGACTATTGAAAAATTACCAATTAGATAATAGTTGTTTAAATTGGGCTATTTTTTTTTTTTTTGAAGATATTGTTTAAAAAGTTACGTAAAAAATTACCAAATACGTAGTTAGGCTAGTTGTGAGATGTGTAAATATAAGCTGCGTAATTTTGGTAATGAAAGTATTGAAAGAATAAAAGCTACAGTACTAATAGCCAATTTAGCCATGCCGCCGATGCGTAATGTTTAATGCCAGTATATACATAATTTTTTTTTTAATATGGGGCCCCCAAAAATTGGGGGCCCTGTGCAAAGGCCCTGGGCAGACATGCCCAGGGCCGGCCCTGTGAAAGTGTGCACCGAAAAGATAAACCGTAATAATAAGAAGGCTTTGTGTGACAAGTTTGATCAAGAAAGTGTTAACTAGAATCTAACTCATAACACTAATATACGAGAATCATGTTTCACGCACTCATTTGACCCATCCCATTTTGGCGTTATTTACTCCCTTTAAATATAAGTATATAGTTTACATATCATCCATATATTTTTAGGGGTGGTTTATTGTCACACAAAAAGAAGGAAAAAAATGATAATCCCTCTTTAATTTATTCCTGGCTTGAATAATGAAAAGTGGACATTTTTCTTTTGTTTGGATCATATGTTATAAAACTTCTACTACACAAAAATAATCCACAAGGTACTGCCAGTGGGGTACCTTCTTACATACTTATTGCAAGGCATCAATCCTTAAACTCATGAAAACACCGCCAAATAATCTATGCTTTAAAAACACAAAAAACAAGGCATACATCGTACCGTACCATGATGTATATATAGCATGCACACAGCGCTATTAGTACTTGTTAATTACACCAATAATGATGGTTAATTAGCAAAGTGGGGTTCTAAATAAATGCTTATGTGTGTGTGACGCCAAGCTGGTCACCAAACACGATTGTATAATAATATAAAAATCTATAAGGGTCTCGATACCGCTCAACTGGTTAATCAATTCAGAATAAATTATAAGCTAAGGTTTGTTTTGCTAGTAGCTATGAGTCTGAATCCTACCAATTAACCAAAAAAGAAAAGGAGGAATGATTTTTTCCTTGGTGTGACACTATTATACAAGTATTTGGAGGCTGAAGTTGTGCATTTAAGTTTGAATGGTCATTGGACGAAATTACACTTACCCGGTTAAAAGTATTGTTAATTGAACATTAAATACATATAAAATCAATTTACCTAATTATACTTTTAAAATTATTTTGAAAAAAAATACTTCTAAAATTAATTAAATTACCAAAATAGTCCATCGACTATAGTGATTTCACAACATTAGTTCTCGATTTTCAATTTCATCCAATAATATCCTTAACTATTAAATATGTACATATTTAGTCATTTGAAGGTATTGTTTCGTCCAAATTTTTATATATTTTAGTCTCCCGAAAAACTTTAAAAAGATACAATTTTGACAATCAAAAACATTATTGCATACTGGCACACTGCACTTGGATAGCTCTACCTATAAATAATAGTTACGTTCCAGTCCCCTACTAAAAATTATTGTTCCGTCCCTAATTATTGAATAAAATTAAAAGGCAAGAACTAAAGTGGTAAAACCACCGATGAACCATTTCAGTAATTTACTTAAATTAAATACCATATTGAGAAAAAAAAAAAAAAAAGTAGGTGTGATTTGCTGCATTGCAATTAAGTAGGTGTGGAAGATGATAGGCCACTTATAATTGATTATAGAATGAATATATATATATATGGTGCATGCAATGTATATATTTAGAAGCTAGTTGGATCCAGTTAATAAGTATGTATAAGGGTGGGTGGGTTCACAACAAGTTAGATAGGAATGAAGTTGTGTGATAATAATGGTTAAGGTAGCTAGCAGCATGCAGCTAATAAGGAATGCTAATTTAATTTATTATGTGACCAAATGGGGAAGACAATGATGTCCATGTATCATTATCACCCCACACCTTCTGATTTAACATTCTTTCTGCTGCAATTATCTTCTAGCCTTTGCCTTCTTTCTCAAGTTTCCATTCCTTTTGTTTTAGCTAATTAAACAAATTAAATGCCATTTCATTACTTGAATTTTTTTAATACAAAAATAGCGTAATATTAATTATTTGATATTTGATTAACAATTTTACTTTGCCATAAACTCATAAAGATGTTGATCCGATCCAAAAAATACTCATTAGCTGCATATGACTACTAAGAAAATTAGAATTTTCGATCATTGAAAGGTGATCGAAAACCTAGAGTTTGTGGTTAGATATTGAATTTCTGACCAACTTCTCGACCGCTTAATTTGAAGACCTAAAAAAATTCTTATCAATAGCACCGACAACCAACACAACACAAGTTGTCATAAATTTTTGTTCATTTTTTTAAGTAGTAGGAAACAGAAAATTTTCTAGCAAAGTTCTAATGCAAACAAATTTCTAAGCGACAATAAAATACAATTCTTATTTAACTAGCTTCTTTGTATGGTGGCCAAGACCTTGTGATCTAGTGGCACCTGGTTATACTCCAATATGGAAGAGGGTGGGTTCAGGTCTAAGTAGAGGTAATATTGACTCTTTGTGCTTCAGTAGATCGAGAAAGTAGTATATATATGACATTGACTAAGGGTGTGTTTGGATGTTTCTTGAAAAATCAAATCAACGGAAATCATTTGCCGTTGACTTCATAAATATATCGTTGTTTTTTAGGAAAATGACTTTCGCTAAAAATTGGCGGAAGTCATTTTCCACAAACCAAAAAATGATTTTCGACCACAAACGTTTCCGCCAACAACCACAACGAACCTTGATTTTCGGCGGGAAACTAGAGCACTGCTCTGGTTTCTGCAGCGGAAACCGCAATTTTTTTAAAAAAAATAAATAAATAACATTATTTTAATATATATTATAAATATTTTTATATTCTAAATAAATCAATTAAAATGTTTAATTATACAATTCTACCCATTTTTTAAAAAATGAACCAAACACACTAAAATATAATATTTCAAAATGCAACCAAACACACCAAAAATCATGTTTTAATTTCTAAACACACCCTAAAACTAGTTCCGTTATTTACCTCTTCCACAAGATTTTAGAGATGAAGCGGTAAAAATCCCTTAGAGTTGGGTCTTACCTTTTGTAGAAATATGATATTCATTACTTAAAAGGAATCATACCTATCACGCAACAACAAAATACTATTTTATGTTATTATCGGATGCATGGTTAACATTCAGACAAATATCTCCTTGCCCTTGGTCGTCTTCTGCTGACCACAACTTTGGTCCCTCCTTCCAACCATCTCATACCCCATAATAATTTAAGTAAAGAATTTTTTGTACTATTTTTCATTTGTAGAAGTATTTAAATTGTAATTATATTAGTCCACATCATTTAACATAGCATTTTCATTATTCTTAAATGAGGAAAGGCACAAACGTTCAAGTAGGTGACCAAATGCGAATGGTTTTCTTTTCTCAAATACTGCCTACTGAACCGTGAATTAAGTTTTTGCGTGCAATTGAATGTGAATTCTATTTTATAAGAACATCAACTCATTTAGTTATGCCACTCAATTTGTATTGATTAAATAGAAGAAAAATGATATTTAAAACTAATTACATATCAAAAAGTAAGAAATTAAATAAGGTGATGAGTGGCTCTAAACAAACACTTTATTTGAAACAATCAAACGAAAAAATGTCAAATAAATAATCTAACTTATATATTTTGTGCAATTAGGCTATGAACTTAATCATTCAGCATCAAGCATTACATAGTGTATTAGTCAGGAGGAAAGATTGAAATATTTTCAACTCAAATTGTACAAAAAGAAACCAAAAATGTCAAATTACACATATTTTAGTTGTTTAATGACTTAATTACACATGTTTGAAGTTCAGTAGTCTTATTACACAAAAAAGTTATAATTTGTGTAGCTTATTTTTAATTATTAAAAAAAAAAACAAGAAGAAGAAGAAGAAGAAAATTAAAGAAAAAACAAGAATGCCCTTAAAAATTATGATGAAAATTAACACTTACATTGATGAATGGAATTACAAGAAACAAAAAGGGACAGCCTTGATTAATATAAGATAATAATTACCCACATTAGTAAATTCTCTTATAATCAAGAGATTAAATGTGTAAAAATGGGTTAATCCTTGCCACGAACCCAGCCGGCCGGCCGGCGACCTGAAACTCTGATGAAACACACTGCCGATCAGCCAAACTCGCTCTCTTCCATTTTTCTCACTATTTCTGCTTCAATTTTCTACGCTACGAATAAGCAAATCATTAAACTTTTTTTTCTCGAAGAAAAATTTACAAACTGATTATATACCATAACAACAATAGAGCCGAGAACACGGGAATCCGCCTCCTCCGCCCCTCGACGACGGTTACAACCCGGCCCGCGGCCCAATCGCCGCTCAACACGCGTAGAAATCAACCAACTCGTCCAGAGATTCCGGCTGGGGATCCGCATTCTCCAGCATCCACAGCAGGTGCTCGAACAGCACGACTTCGCAGCCAACGACGGTGACGGAATCGTCCGCCTCGTCGCCGGAGCGGTCCACCAGCTCGCGGACGAGCGGATGCTCGACGACGTCAGAGCTCACGAGGTACCGGCGGCGCGATTTCCCGACGTAGACCGGTCGGAGATCCTTGGAGTAGCTATCGTTATTGTTATTACTAAACTCGTCGTCGGAAGAGGAATTGGCGGCGGCGACGGCGACGGAGCTTCCGTTGGCGCGGCCGAGCTTGAAGGACTGCATTTTCTTCAGTACGGATTTCAGCTTGGTGAGCTTTCCCCCTTTAGCCATGGCGAAATTACAGAGGAGATGAGAGAAGAGAGAGAGAGAAGTAACAGAGGGGTTTTAGGCTGGGTTGAGAAGAGAGAGGGGAGGTTGGTATATAAAGGGGAGGGGTGAGGGGTAAAATGGTAAAAGGAGGACGACAGCGGTTACATTGTGTTAGTTAAGCAAGCTGGCCCATGCAAGTCAGTAAAGCAAAACCAGCTGCGGCCTTGGGTTAAACTATTTACTGTGATATGTGATTAATAATAAATTACTCGTTGTGCTGACTAGATAATAACGTGTTTCTGACTGGATAATTATGTGTTTCATGATAAAGTGTTCATTGTGCCAACTAGATAATAACGAGTTTCTGGTTAAGTAATTGTGTTTTTACTGATAAAATACTCATTGTGCTGACTAGATAACAACGAGATTCTGACTGTATAACAATGAGTTTTTTAAATTTATAGCATGGTTAGTTGGAGATATTGTGCCTAAACTTATTTATTAGAGCAATATTGCAAATGTTATTTTAAGGATTAATATTCCATAATTGGGAAAACAATAATTCATCTTTTATTTATTTTTTTCAAGCAAAGAAAAGAGGAACTCAAAAAGTACTTACAAAATTATTCCATAATTGAAACTTTACTCGAGTAAAAAATACCTATACTATTCTCGAGGAACAAATAATTTATTTTTTACCTCTTAAGTCTCATGAATGCAAAACAAAATTGGTAATGAATTATTAAATTTAGAATTATCATTAAAGTTAAGAATACAATATGATTAAATTATTAATCAACAATTAAATTAAAAAAATATTTAAATAATTAATAACTAAATCAAGAATCAATTCATCTTTACAATTTTTTTTTTTAAAATTATATAGATTGACTTAAAAAGGATTGAACTCTATTTCCTGTCTACTTGATTGACTTGTTCACATTATTAAATATTAATCACTTGGATATAACTCAGTTGAAAGTTGAGTTGGATTTTGTTGAACCATATTAAGAAATTGTTGCAATTTCACAACCAATATGAAATATTGAGATTAAATTAGATATGAAAATATTAAATTCAAAATATTTGATTATAATTATTTCACATACAATCTTTATTACATGCATGTTCGATAAATATTTCTTAGTTAATTTGATATAATAATTATCTGATAATTACTGTATAACATAAATGTAACAGATTTACATGCATGTTCAATACATATTTCTTAGTTAATTTAATTAAGTAATACAAATGACACAAAATTGATTATAAATATACATTAAGATTTTTTACAATACTAATCGGTATTGGTATTGATAATTACAGAGTACAAATCAAACATATATATACTATTTTTTTTTTTAATAATTAAACGCATAACACTATAGATTATCCTATTATTCAATAAATATTATTGTTCAGGTAAAAACTACGTACCAATTCTAGCCATTGATTTGGATGATCAATGACAATAAAGTAAGGTAAAAAGTGCACGGTGACATTTTGATAAATATTTTAAATTTAAAGTTCATCTTGCAATAATTACAAGTGCAATCGTTAATATGTAATGGTGCAATGTATTATTACATATTAGCGAATGCACTTGAAGTTGTTACACAAGACACTTTTAAATTTTCAATTTTGAGTGCATGTTACATATTAGCAATTGCACTTATAGTTAATACTCATTGCACATTCGCAATTCTCACAGGAAGCATGGTTCTCACTTCTCACCAGAAGCTATCTATTGGGTGTGTATATATAGCAGACCTCTAAAATTTCAACTTACATTGTTTGTATTATATAGCGGAACGATGGGTCAACTCACCCGTTTTGACAAGTTTATAACAAGGTCTACTGGTCTAGTATTGATGGATTGTAATATAAAGTATCATGAAAGCTAGGATAATATATATGGAATCGACATAATGTAATTTGTAATCTCGTGTCCAAGACATTAGTCTAATGAATGAGAGAAGTTACACTTAAGATCTATTTTCAGTGGCACGATGGGTTTGATTCTTGGCACAAATTTAGATGTTTACTTTGAATTGGACTCTTTGCACACATAAGTGTATAATTTGATGTTAAATTTCGAAACTAGATTAACTTGATTTATTTTCTTATAGTTATGATGGTGCATGAGTTTATGAAGTCAATATATAGTCTGGCAAAATCAAAGAGTTATTAAAAAGAACGTAATTTCATTAGAGTAGGTCACATTGACTATTTTGCCCCCGCAATGAATCTCCATGCCCCCAACGCAATCCACCGCAGGCAGCATTCCCTATTGCAATGCAAGTTTCATCAAAGTTCATCCATCACATCATTATCTCCACACCTTTTGTTCATTACAATACTCTATTAAAAAAATACGTGCACTTATGGGGAGAAGTAAAAATCTAGAAAAATAAAAACCCCAATAAGAGAATGCCGGTAAGAATCAAATTTATATTTAAAAATTATATTTTTGTTAGTCGCTCATCACGTACTTTCGGACAACCAAACACTATTCTTTTTATTTTTTTAAGTGACGAAAAAAATTTACAACTACTATTTGGTTGTGTATGCGCACTTGGTAAATCACACATTCGGATCCCTAATCGACAATGAACCACAAAGAAGGTAAATCAATTTATCCATAACTAATCAACTTAAACCGAAAAAGATAATAAATTATTTCTACTAAAAATTAAACTTATAATATAATTTTATTATTATTAAATTAACAATCCGATCAACTTAACTACCAACGTAACTAAACCAAACACTATTCTTGCCTATGATTGTTTGTCAATATTAGCTCAGAGTTATCACACAACTCGACATGGTCACACCAACCACGACCACATTAGCCAATCTCGATAGCGCCTTTCTCATTTAATCCTCCCTCCCTCACATTAATTTCCTCACTGTCTGACTGTCTGTCGTACTTTCACTTGGACCGGCCCGGCTTAGGTTCTTCCCGTCACGCCACGTATCCATCATTGGACATTTTTTTCTTTCTTTGTTTTTCCTATTAATCCACCACCTTCCAACCTAATTACATTTCTTAACTATACTGCGTGTATTTAATCACAAACTCTAAATCTTAATCTCTGCCACTAATTTTGTTCTTGGTCCCACTTCCAGCTCTGAGCCTCTGACGTTCGTGTTTAATTTGGATTCCCCCACCACATTTTTCTCCCTTTCTGCAAGCAAATAAACATAGTTTGAATACGCAACTCTTCCTGTTTTTTTTTTTATTAATATTTTTTTAAGGTTACTGACTATGTTACAATATACTACTTGTTCATAACTAGATTCTCAATATATTAAAATACAAAGAGTCAATACCGCCCCCCACTGAGGATCAAACCATGACCTCCCATATGTAATAATATTATTTTTTAATTTAATTACGTACCAACTACATACAAATTTAATTAATTTATTGGTCTCTCTCTATCTCTCTCTTTTTTTTTTTTTTTAATTTTATTTTAAATGTAATGCTAATTAAATTACACTCCTTGTGCCAAGCACCTTGTACTCTACTTAGTTGGCAACTCTGTGACTCTTCTTGATCGAACTCTGTGACTCTACTCACCGGATCAAACTCCGATAGTGGATATTGACTCTTTGAGCAACAACAGATAGAGAAAGTATAATTAGTCAGTACACCATTCATGATAGAGAGATTCTTCCTAATGTATGAGATACAACTCTTGCTTCTAGTTGTTGTTGGAGTACATGTTCTAATAAGGTATAACCGAGTCTAACTAAGTCTGAATAATCAAAATTAAAATCTAGACAAGATTTAAAAAAATCATAGTTTGAGCTTGACTAAACTCTAATGTTTTTGAGTTCAATGTCAAGATCGACTCAAATAAGCTCAATACATAATTTTTCTATTTTTTGTAGACAGAAATTATATTAATTAGAATTTTATAACCAAATATCATAATAAAATTATGTATGTCATGCATCTCAATTATAGTCATTTTATAATTATATTGATTTTGAGATATTTATATAAAAAAAAAAGTTTGATTATATATACCTTGAACTACTCAAGTTGAACTGAGTAATAAAATACTCAAACTCAAATTAATTTGTTACTTAAACTACTCGAATTTCAACTTCATTCAACTGTCAGATAATATAAAAACACTCATCAAAATATTAAATCAACTATGAGTAATTTAATTTATAAATAATTTGACTCAATTATACAATTTAAATTCATTTGATGTAATTGGGGCGCTTTTCTCAAGCAGATAGACTAAATTACTTTGACAACTTTGTTGGTCTCTTAATATGGTGTACATAATATATCTTTAAAATTTGCAGCATAATTCAATTAGCAAATTAATTTAAAATAAATTTATAAATTTTACTTTATTAACAGCTAAATTTAATTTATTCACCCATCTTCAAAGTAAAAGTGACAAATAACCTTCTGTTTAAAGTTGAAACTTATAAATATATCTTCTGCCAACCTTGCTTATGGAGCTGGTTCGATATAATAGATATCATTCTAAAGGATATTACTTTGAATTATATTGTATTTTATATTTTCTACATGATAATATTTTTTATTGTTAAAATTTGATATCGTAATGATAGAGGACACCATTTTCGATGATTATAAAGTACAATTCATTGCATATTAAAAGAAACGTTTACGTATATTCATACATACATGCACGATACACCAACGCTCCACAAAGAGCAAGAAAACAAAAATTAGAGTTAATTATGGATTTAGTCATCAACTATGATAATATTTTTTCTAAAATTTAATTTTTGAATTTTCTTTTCCAACTTTGATAACGGCTTTAAATTTACTCTTCCCCCAAGAGGTTAAATCCCCAATTCAAAGGCCCCCACGCTCCGGCCAGACAAAGCATCTGGGAAGATATAAATCATGGTAACTCAACTGAACACATAGGTTAAACCTTTGTTCACTGCGCACAAGAAGCTCCTCACTTTGAGAGGTCGGCTTTAAATTTACCCATTCTCTATTGATTTTGCTTCTTTTTTTTTTTGGGGGGGGGGGGGGGGGGGCAATTGATGCAGTATAACAATTGTTGGCAAATCATTATATTATGTGAACCCGGGTTCAAAGATACATAATTTACATGCTAAATATTCACAATTTACCTTTTAATAGAGTAAAACATGAATTAGTAATAGAATGAAATCTATTGAGAGATAATAATTGACTTTTGAGCTCTAGCTAGATTCCATGGAGATAAGACTAAATATATTGGACTTGCTATTAAAATTAAGGGCAAAAAATGATGAAATTATTATTTTTTGAGAGCTATTAAATTGAAATTTAACTTATAAAATCATTATAACACAAACAATACAATGTTCGGAATATACATTATTTAAGTTGACAATTTAATTAATGGTCGTCGATATTCAATGTTCACACACTATATTTATTTTTTATTTTTTTTTTTGAAAACTTTCACACACTATATATAAATGCATGTTTTGTACTTATATTTTATTGAGGTATAATACGACAAACACGATTAATTTTTTAATTAAGGTTACAAAAGACTAACGTTTATTAATTTGTGCAATCAAACAACCAACAAACCTTAAATAAAAATTATAGTTGTTGAAAGTGACAGACATGTGCAACCGCAAAAGGAGTCCGCCAGCTTCTGGATAGATGCTTTTCTTATTAATTAATTCATTTAATTATTTTAATTTAATGCTATTTTGCTTTGAAATGCTCGTGGAATAAGTACTATTAATTAATTAAGTAGAGATTAGGAGGTGGTCAGGTTAAATTAACAACATTCGTGCAGAGAATAAGGACAAAGGACGAGGTGGCCGGAGACGACGGTCACTACTTTTTTTGGTCTGATCATAAGTTTTTTTCAATTAATTGATTAATAATCATACAACGAAACTAATTGTGTTTAATCACAGGTTTTTTTTTTCCAGGTAATTGACTAAAAATCATATTACGAGACTAATCATATTCTTGTTAAATAGGACCTCAAGAATGAAAAAACACTCTCTTATAAATTTTTTTAATACTACTAACTCTATTACAATGTAATATATGTTCACGTTCTCTCATAGATTTTAAGATAACTGCATTCTCAAGACTTGAATCCGAGACCTCTAGTTACAACCACTCATTTAATTTACATTCTTTTGCATTATATTGGTAGCTAGAACTAATTAAATAATAATTTGTGGAGGGGAATTCAAATATTGAATTGAAATGGGAGGGTGGATATGATGGGATGCTATTTTGTCATTTTTATTACAATTTTATAATTTCAAAGACGACGACTTTAAGATCAGATTATTCTCTAATTGTTGGCTAATCTTGATAGGTTGATTACAAAAGCAATCGGCCTAATTATATCGCGGTAGGCTTTCCAAGTGTACGTGTTTAAAAGTACAGCTAGTGAATACTGATTAATTAATGTTTTAACTTATATTAATAGTTGAAAAATGAGATCAAGAAATAAGAACAAACAAATAACTATAGAAGATTGAACACATGATTTATTAGGTGGTTTGATAGTTTGTTGACATTCATGTGAGTAAAATAGTTCTTTTTATTTGTTATAATGAGCATAAATACATGGTAATTACAAGCATATATCATATTTATTTGTAATTCTAACCTACGGTACATTTACAAAATTACCCATATTCACTCTACTCGCTTCACTCTCGTCGCACCTACACTTGTCATCTTCCATGAGATATATGCATTATTGATATTGATTATATTACATCTTTTAAATGCAATTATACATCACAGAGGAGTTTATACCCAATTTGATCCCTCGACTATTAGGATTTCATTACTTTGGTCCTCAACTACCAAAGTTGTTCAATTTAATCCATAACTATGCAATTTTTACCTAATTTGGTCCCTCAACTATTAGGATTTCACCAGTTTTGTCCTCGACTACCAAAGTTGTTCAATTTAGTCCCTAATTATGCAATTTTTATTATACCTAAAATGGTCCTTCGATTATTATGATTTCACCACTTTGATTCTTGAATATTAGGATTTCACCACTTTGGTCCTCAACTCTCCAAAAAGTCCCCAAATTCACAATAAAATTACATTTTAGATTAACATTTGTATAGTTGGGCACTAAATTGAGCAACTTTGATAGTCGATAATCAAAGTAGTGAAATGTTAATAGTCGATAACCAAACTAGCATGTGCCCCCATCAATGCTTATACAAAATAGGCTGTGCGTGTTTGCACACAACTGACACAAGTGGCTTTGCACATATATGATTAGAGTATACATATTACAATTATTGAAGTATAAGCATGCCATAACTTGTACACTATGTGTCTATATATATGAAAGTTGTTAATTTTCTATGAAATTAAAGCTATTTAAATTATTTGATTTAATTTCTTAGTTTAAACCGGTCATTATGACCAACTTATGTTGGTTTATCTAATTATGATCCTTTACCGACTGAGGTTATATATAAGGCGTAGTGTTTCACTCAAATTGAAATACACATTTATGTAATGATTATGAGTTTTTCGTAAATCTGAGCAACCATGACACAAAGTCTCTTGGATGAAGGAAGATAATGCCAATATGATGACGATGCATGCATGGTTAAGGAATGCAATTACAATTAAATATTGACAAAGATGGACATATGTATATACTAGCTAGAACACGGCCATGTGAGCAACACATGGAGTCCCCATGTCACTAGGATTATTCCACGTCATCATATTTAATGCAGTTTTTTGTACATCTAACATTGCCCATGCCATTCACCATGTGAAATTGTGGATATATGTGTATGTATTTATGTTTTCTTCCATTTGCACGTTTGCTGTTTTTAATTTATGTGATGGAATATAATCAATTTTATGCTAACATATAGTTATGGAACTAATTTGAACTACACCAATTAAATGGACAAAGGTGGTGGAGAATCTTTGTATTTGTTATATGTAACGTACTTATGTTGTTTGTACAAAGGTGGTGGTGGAGAATCTTTGTATTGGTTGTACTATGTTATTATCGAAATGGTCCCTCGACTATTGCAAAATTACCAATTTGGTCCTCGATAATTTTTCGTGTCCAATTAAATCCCTCGACTTTGAAAAATTTAATCAATTTGGTACTCTATTTATTTTGCCGTTAAACATCCGTTAAATCGGGACCAAATTGGTAATTTTGCTATAGTCAAGGGACCATTTCAGTGAAAAATTAATTACCAATTTGGTCCCTTGACTATAGAAAAATTATCAATTTGGTCCCAATTTAACGGCAAAATAAACGGATGACCAAATTGGTTAAAATTTTCAAAGTCAAGGGACTAATTAATTGGGCACGAAAAATTGTCGAGGACCAAATTGGTAATTTCACAATAGTCGAGGGACCATTTTAGTAATAAACTCTTAGCATACCTATGCTAGTCCAAAGTAATTTAGTATCAGTAAAAGCCGTCAATGACTTTGTGGTCAAGTGACACAAAGTAGTTCTCTCCAATGGAATGTCATGAGTTACAGTGGGACAGTGTTGACTCTAGTTCAGTAAATAATTGATTCGTATATTTTTAGTGAAATTTTTTGAACATATATGCCCCACTCATAGCACATCAGTTGAATATTTTAATTAACAATAATAGGTGTGTGTTTATGTGTGCGTGCGTATATGAACTTTAACTCATATATAGATCAATTTCGGTTCATAGGAGAACTACTCTCATATAAAAATCTGTGGACAAATTCAAATATATATACATACTTGGTACATGCAGGCCAGGGCCGGTTTTTTGATTTGCGGGGCCCTGTGCTAATAACTAAGTGAGGCCCCTATCAAAGTATAAATAAACTGCAAATTGAAGAAAAATTGCAAAGAGAAAAATGCAAAAACATCTAATTTTGAGCCAATATAATTACATATACATATACTAACTATTAGGTCATGGCTGGACTAGGGGCCCCCAAAATTTTGGGGCCCTGTGCAGTCGCACGTCTTGCACGCCCTAAAATCCGCCCCTGGGTACATGCTGGCATGTGTCGTTCAATTCGTGTACATGATGGCGTCTTGTTCACTTAATCCTTAATACCAACAGCTCCTCAAAGGAAAATACAAATTAAAGGTAAACCAAAACATCTCTTAATAAAACAATTTTAAGATTAAAATAACTTAAGTATATGGTTAGGACTTAGGAGGAAACCTATTATATGGTGAGGATTTGCCTACGGGTGAACATATATTTTTAATAGATATTTCATATTTATGAGTTTAAGTTTACGGGTGAACATATTTTTAATAGATATTTCATAGTTATGAGTTTAGGGAACTTAATATAAGGTATTGATTTATATATAGTATATAAATGGACAAAGATATAATACTTTGACTTATGAAAAAGTTTGCATTCACAACATGTAAGTATGTAAATTTGTACGAGTCAAGCATAGAACATTATTGTGGTTACCACTTATCAAGTTAATTGTCTGATCAATTCGGTTGAGATCCTCACAACATAATACGTGATGTAAGAGATAATAGAGAAATATTATGATCCTATTTGGTAAAATAGTTAGCCTTTCAGTCAATTTTAACTTATTTGACCAATATTAGTTGTTTGACTTAGTTAAACAATCAATATAAGTGTACGAGGCTTCGAATCTTGAACTACTCTACTAGGTCTGCTAATGATTGTTAGACTAAATCAATTAAACTAGATTAACTTTCAATATTCCACCAAACAATTTATAATTATTTAAATTAAGAATATGCATATTATATAAACACAATTTCAATGTCTTCTATGCACTAAAACAATCAAAATACAACCCATTCCAATATTTTTGTTTAATAAAACCCCTTTAATTAAAAACTCTACACATTATATTCAAAAAGAAATTCAAACTAACCCTTTATAGTAATTGAGTTTTGGGATTGTGATGAGATTTGATTCTTCCATTGAAACACAATTAATGATTGCAGTCAATCGCAGCGTACCTGAACCTGCGCCTGCATTTAATAAACAATATAATAATGCCTGTTTGACTATATAACCTATTATGGTGATGATTGGAAACAGTATAACTTATATTATTTATTACTATAAAAAAATTTAATTAAAAAAAAAAGAATTTACAAATTCAACATATGACAAAAGTTATTAAAGTAATATATAGAGTTCATATATATGCACCAAACTAATGATTATAATCAAGAATAATATAATTAATCTCATTATATTACACCATCTATAGAAACTTCAAACATTCTTTTATTATTATTAATATAACTTTTTGTTTAAAATAATCAAATTTAATTAAAAATATATAAATTAAATTGTCCAAGACATTTCACCCAATTTTACCACTTGTGTATGTTTATTAGAATATTTTATGTATGTCAATTGTCAAAGGATTAAATTTAATTTGATTGATTGACATTTGAGAACTAGACGTAAAACTAATATTATAATTGATGGATAAAAAATAATTCCTTATTAAAATTACACTCTAATATTCACCTTCAGATAATCAGATGTGTCACATTGTATTAGTTTTTTTTAATATTTAATTATTTCATGAACTCTTTATTATCTCGTAATGAGGTGAAAAAATTACAGGTGATCAATTAAAATAAAGAATTTCGTTTTAAACAAGTGTTACAGATAATTTCACATTAGATAGTAAATAATAAAGAGTAATTTTTATAGAAAATTATTTTTTCATATTCTCGAAATTGAGATGTATGTAATCCTTAGAAAAAAGTAATTTTAGTAGAAAAAATATATTTTGGTTTACAAAAAAAAATAGATTTTCTTTTCATATCTATTTTATGCAAAAGTGATAAAATAAGGGTCATTGCTTTGCATCGAATTAGCCCACATGCTCCACCGCTTGTGCATGCCATCGTCAATTTCTTTAAGTTTCATTCGTGCGAACATATTTTTAGGTGGGATACTTAACACGTTAGAATCCTATCATAAGAGTACGAAAGGGGGTCCTCCTTATGATGCTACAAACAATTGTACTCAGCCTTAAATAAAATAGAATTGTGCAAGTAAGCTCCTTTAAGTGTCATATTTTGATTGAATTTAGTAACTTATTATCCTTCTGCCCTATTTTACATATCTATTTTATGTAGGTGACAAAAGATTGATTCATCTATCTTAATTATGATTAACATTACTTCCCAATCTTAATAAAGGCTGCCATCATGTTTCTAGAAGATGCAAGTAAATTTATTTTATTTTATTTTTAAAAAAAACACCTATATGAACATTGTTGATGAGAATTTGATGAGGTATATATATTAGGGATTTATGCCTTAGCTAGCTTGTAGGTGTAGTGCAATCCGATTCCATGATAAGAGCTATAAAAAGACCTAACTTAGCTTGACATTTAAATTGTGTAATGATTAATGTTGTCACATAGATATTAGCATGTGATTTGGAGTCCTTAAGAAATTTTTAATTAATTAATTAATTAATGCATTTTAGGCAGTCTTTGGTGTTCCTAGGAACCTATGATAATCAATATTATCTCTTTTTGTCAATATATGTAACATGGCAAAGTTGAAAACTTGAAACCATGCCAAAAATTCTCTGTACGTTATACACAATATGGATTCATATTGCTTTTGCCATTAGGATAAATCAATCTTTATTCATTGAATCAGACAAAAAATTAAATAAATACTCCGTATTAATTAACTTATAACATATAAAATGTGACAATAAAATTTGTAAAGTAATGTTGAAGTTTCCTATTAGATCATATTTAAAAATGAAAGTTTATTTATTTAAAGTTTTCATGCCTTTCTAATTTCTATTATTATAAAACAAACAAATTACATATATAAAGAGTGGTTACATCAAGATGAATTATTGCATACCTATTAGGGCTCATTTATGATCTTCAAGCCAAATTGAGATACAATCACATTCTACACATGAATTTGTCTTTTCTATGAACATTTTGAACATATAACATCACCATTTATTACCTAAAAATCTAAAAATCGCATTAATTATATGCCAATGCGGGAGCGCAAATTATATCGTGGACCGTGGTCCCAAAACGACGTCGTTTTGATTAATGAAAACAGACGGATGAATTCGCGCCACTCACTTTCTTTTCGTATATACTGCACTTTCTTTTCATATATACTGCACTTTCTTTTCAACACAACTGCAGTTACTTTTTGATAATACTACAGTTTCATTCGATAATATAAAAACACAAATGTGAAACTGTTATTCAGTATCTTTTCATATACACTGCACTTTCTTTTCAACACAACTACATTTACTTTTTGATATAACTACAGTTTCATTCGATAATATCAAACACAAATGTGAAACTGTTATTCAGTATCTTTTCATATACACTGCACTTTCTTTTCAACACAACTACAGTTACTTTTTGATATAACTACAATTTCATTCGATAATATCAAAACAAATGTAAGACAGTATCTTTTGGAATGAACTGTAGTTTCAATTACGGGACTCTGTCTCCCACTTACTAAAACGACGTCGTTTTGGGACCGCGGTCCACAATATAAGAACTGATGCGAGAGGGATTCACGCATTCCCACACATCATTACCTTTCCAAGCTCTACATGCAAATTATATCATGGACAATAGCTCAACTCAGCCCCCAAGCTCTACAAATTCTTTGGTTCAAATTTATTATATTTAGCAATTTATGCATTCATTTTTATTATAATAATTTACAATTTAAAAATTAGTTATTTACATCTTTTATTATAATTATTATTAATTTGTATAACTATTATAAATTTTATAACTTCATTTCAATATAAATAATAATTATTATTATTATCATTTTTAAAAGTAATTAATACTCCATATTTTATTCCAATTCCAAGTAAGAAATAACATTGTAATGTTTTTATGTTCATGGTTTAAGACGGGAACAGCGATCGCACTCCCAGAAACGGGCTTTAAGACGGAACAGGGGCCAGCTGCGGAGGCGGGCCCATGTGCCCACTCGGGTAGCCTCATCTAGGTTGCCTTCTTAGTCCGGGTCGCCTTATTGAGCCCGGGTCATCTTCTTGGAGAACCTGAATCATCTTATTAGGCTCGGAACTATGGGCTCCTGAACCCCTGGTCCCTATTATTGGATCATTCTCAATAGATCCATAAAAAAGCATCGCCCAATGGAGCTGGTTTGGATTAATGGCCTCTATACTTCAATTCTGGTACTAGTTACTTTATGGGGCAAAAGAATTGGTGGATATGAAAAACCACTTAAGCAATTGAATATGGGTTGGACTTGAATTCACCAGTGAAGGTATGGGATGCTTTTCTATTTTAGATACATGTGTTTTTGGTGTATCTATAATATATGTATGGACTCGGGTCAATCAGGTGGACCTAGATTCACAGAATCATTCGTTAAACGGAAGCAGCCTCTTGAAATACAATGAAAATCTCAGATTGGTTTTTATTATTATTATTATTATTATTATTATTATTATTATTATTATTTATTCATTCAGCCTCTCTTCCTTCTTCATCTTCTTTACTCCTCTGCCAATGGCACAGCCTCGGCCAATTTGCGGTATTTGAGAGCATAAAACATTTCCAGATAGCGACGGATCTCCAGGCGGTTTAGCTTAGAAACTTGCTTCCAGAACCCATACACAGCCGCCAGCATCAACAGCCTGTCTGAATAGATCTGCCATGTGTACCTATTTCAAACAAACAGAACTCGTAAACGCTTACCACTATGCAAAAAACTATAACTAGCAATAAAGACAGCTTCACATTTTTGAAAGATTCAACTTGACCCTTCAGACCTCTAGTCAACAATATTCTAACGACCTAACCACCTGGTACTGGACTTGACCTGTTAGGTCTAGTTTTGTTTTAACTAAAAGATTAGATTAGATTAGGTTAAGATGATGCTTACTTCTCCTGGATACGTTTCAACCCGCCAGCTGAGATGGTTTCCCAGTGGGAAGGATCCATCTTGGACTTCTCAAAGAAATCAACAGCAGCCTGTTCACCATGGTATGGGCCAATGTGGAAGCCAGACCTGCCATGGACGCTTATCAATGTTTGAACACTTCACATTCAACACTTCACATTCAGTAAGAAATAAGAAGCCTACCCTTTGTTCCCAATAAATTAACACTGCTGATTACTATATTAAGCAAATAAAACATACAAATGAAAATTTTATTCCAAGTTGCATTAAAGAGAATTGGCAAAGTTGACAAGCGCAAGAAGAAGAAAACTTACTCAGCGGCGCATGAAGAGGTCGAGGGGGAGGAGCATAGCTGGACTAAAATTCTACTCCCCCCATTTTCTCTTACTCTTCCTATCATTCTTGTCTTGGTCTTCATTGTCGGGAGATGCAAGAGGAGGAGGAGCAGAGCTGAAAATAAATATACAAACAATTAGGACATCAAAAGAATGAATTATAAGCTTTTTCACACAAGCATGAATGAGAAGAATGAATGTGGGGTGTGGGGTGTACTTACGCTATACAGAAACCAGTAAGTAAATGCTTCAAAGAGATGGGGTCATGATGATTGAATTTCATTTTGAAAATGATATATGACGAACTATTTTCAGTTTCATTCCTTTGAATGGTGTGTTCAAGTTCAAAATCAATATTGAAGCCGTATATCAAAATATCTTCATCTAAAGCACAGTACATCACACAAAACCTTCCACCTCCCATATCAGCTAATTGTTTCCAATCACTTGCTAAGCAATCCATATCAAAATCCGAAGTATAAAGTTCAGCTAGAACCCTATGAGATATAGGTTGAATATCACCCTCGTCACTAAAGTCAACATTATATGCAATGGGCAGAGCACCAACATTAAGGGCGACTAGAATCCAAGTGTTATCAACCAATTTATCCGAAATCCCCATATCGCCAGCATGTGAGAAGGGAAAAGGAATATTTTTCTCTTCAAATTTGTCCACCATGGACTGACAATCCTCCCATTCTGAATTTGTGGTGTTGAACTTAGATGGTTGACAAAAAGTCCCAGTGTCTGTAATAAGCACATATATATAATCTCTAAGGAAAAAAGAACACCGTACAGCAAGATGATCAGTGTAAATTTCACGATCAATTAGAACGGGTGGGGATGGCAGGGTTTCAAACAAATTCTTGTTTGGATCAAAGTATTGAAAACGGAAGGCATCTTTGATCAAACGATAACCAAACAAATTACGCAGTGACAACAGGTAAATCCGATCCTCATCTCGAATGACGCTAGGAAACACCATGTGTTCACATGTTAACTTCTCAAGTTGTTCAATATTTTCAAACGGAATTTTGTCGAACTTTGTTGGATCAAACATATGAACAAGATCAACATATTGATGGTCATCGACATCCACATTGTCATCCACATCGACATCCAAATCGTCATCCAAACCGTCACGTAGATAGTAGCCCCCAACCATATATACAATGTGATTGTGGCTAAAGAGTCCCATAGCTTTTGGAAGAGGTTGAGATGGATTAGAGAACACAAGCTCGACTTCGGGTTCAAAACTATTACTTGTCATAGGGATTTTAATCCGAATGGTTTCTGGTCCGGAAGTGAAATAAGCATATTCGAATTCTGATATTTCCGCCATCCTGGAAAAAGAAAATTTAAAAACAAAACACATAGATGCATAATTATACAAAAATAATTAGATCAAAACTAATAACACATAAACACAGTAGAATTTGTAAAAGAAGCAGATGAGCCGCACAGTAAACACAGACCCACACCTCCAAATTGGTAACTCTAAACACAGTACAGACACACTACCAAAAAAATTTGATGTCGTCATCACTAACTGCACGTGTATAATACCATATTCCTCAATTCAATTCTAATACCGTAGCTTAATATTGGGCCATGGATCCCCGATCCCCGGGAATATTATTTAATATGTATTGGATAAACATACACCGGCAGAGTGGCAGTATATACGATATATGCATAATAAAGTTTTAACACTAGAACAATCCAAGTATTTAACATAGATCATCAATAATTAAACAAAATAAATTAAATAAAAAGGCAGGAAAATAAATTAATTTATCTGTAATGGAGTCTGGAGACTGCCGACTGGACTACTGGAGTGGAGTGCCGTCGTTGGGGTACTGGATGCCGTCGTCGAGGAGTTGCGAAGGAGACGGGGATTTTAGAGTTTAAGATTTAGGCATTTTAGGGGAAATGGGTAAAGTCGTAAAGGGTATTAGGTTTTTGGGGTTAATGGGCCGATATGGGGACTTGGATTTGGAGAAGGGTCCGGAAGCAAATTATATGTTGTTATGTCATGGTTCATATTCATTCATAATTTTAAAACTTTATGTTCATAATTTCAGAAAGCAATATTCACAATTAAATAACTTTATATCCATAATTTTATAACTCTATATTCAATAGTATAACACAATTTTTGAATCTACATAACAAAATTGTGAATATATTTTGTATATTGAAATCTAAAATTGTTAACATAGAGTTTTTAAAATGTGAATGTGGACCTGGGTCCATAGCATATTTTGCTGCAAATAATTGCCAAACACTGGGAATTTAAACTGTTGATCATCATCACTGTCTTTCCCACTGTCTTCATCAGAAAAATAAACTCCTTCATTCACAATTACATAACTTTATATTCACAATTTTATAATTCTATATTCAATAGTATAACACAATTTTTTAATGAGTAAATACCCAAAATGGTTCCTCGACTATAGCATAATTTACAAATTAGTCCTCGACTATTGATTGAATCCAATTAAATTCTCAACTATTCAATTTTTACCTAATTTGGTCCTCCGTCAATTCCTCCGTCTAAAGATTGTTAACTTAGAGTCAAATGCAAATAATTTACCTTGTTAATATTCATACACCTGGGTGCAACCTAAGTGCGAACGAGGGATTCACGCATTCCCACACATCATTACCTTCTCCAAGTTCCTCCCAAGCTCTACATGCAAATTATATCATGGACAACAGCTCAACTCAGCCCACATCCAAAAAAAATCTTCAAATTCTTTGGTTCAAACTTCAAATATATTATATATAGCAATTTATGCATTCATTTTTATTATAATAATTTACAAGTTAAATAAATTATTTATTTACGTCTTTTATTATAATTATTATTAATACGGAGTATTAATTTGTATAACTATTTTAAATTTTATTTTATTTTAATTTAAACCATAACTATTATTATTATCATCATTAAAAGTGATTAATACTCCGTATTTTATTCGGAGTAAGAAATAACTTTGTAATATTTTTATGTTCATGGTTTTAAAAATAGATCAAAGAGAAAAAATATATATATTTTTACTTTTAGTCAAATAGTAAAAGATAATAGTTTCAAACTGACCTTTAATCCATTTCATAGGATAATATATAGATTGATTCCCCTTATTACAACCTGTTAAAACACAAAGAGTCAATTTCAATATTGTCTCCACTGAAGCTTAAACTCATGACCGGCCATATGAGAGAGGTCACTACATGCCATTTGAGCACAAGGTTTTTGGCTATTAGGAGATTTAAAATATTAAATTGAATAGTTTAATTTGGAGATTTTTCACATAAAATGTATGACATTCGCAGAACCGCAGTATATTAAATAATACGGAGTAAGTCATTGTGGGCAATTTATGCCGTGGACCCGGGTGCACCTTGCAAGGTGCACCCGGGTGGGTGTAACGGTGCTGTTAGTGGATTCACACTTATACAACTATAGATTCACAGTTACATAGTGATAGATTCACCTTATGAACTACAGATTCACACATTATGAACTACAGATTCATACATGATACCTGTTTGCAGTGATGGGTATTCATGTTTGGATTCACACTTATACAACTATAGATTCACAGTTACATAGTGATAGATTCACACCTTATGAACTACAGATTCACACATTATGAACTACAGATTCATACATGATACTCTGTTTTGCAGTGATAGGTATTCATGTTTGGATTCACACTTATACAACTATAGATTCACAGTTACATAGTGTTAGATTCACACCTTATGAACTACAGATTCACACATTATGAACTACAGATTCATACCTGATAATCTGTTTTGCAGTGATGGCAGAGGCAGTAGATGAACTAAGTTTACACGTTGATGGCTCATCTTCGATTGCAGGTTTTAAGTTTTGATTCATGTTTGATGAATTGTATAGATTTATGTTTGTTTTTTTCGAATTTAGGATTTATGTTTAGATTGATTATGTAACCATGTATTTGAGTTTTAGATTCACACTTATACACCTATACATTCACAGATACGTAGTTGTAGATTCACACATTTAGAACTATAGATTCACACTTATACTCTGTTTTATTTTTGATTGGCTGGGTGTAACGGTGCCACTAACAGCACCGTTACACCCAGCGTCTAAACGACGCCGTTTAAGGACCCGGGTGCACCTTGCAAGGTGCACCCGGGTCCACGGCATAACAATTGGTCATTGTGGTAGTAGTTCAATGTTCAAGCCCACCCGAACAACCCACCAAAGCCCATTTTAATGCAATGGCCCAAAGTGGAAGCCTAAAAACCATCCCGGCCTGTTAGTCCATCTTGAAGCGGGAAAACCCAACTGCTCATAAATCCGTTCTAATCCAATTCTAACCCAAATTATATCATGGACCATGGTCTACCTTACATTCTTGTTATCATATTATATGTCAGCAATTATACCTGCAGTTGATAATTTATGTACACGTAACTATCATGTTATGAACCCTGGTGTATGGTGTAACAATTGTTCCCTCACCCCACCCCCCACTGGGGTAAGAGCATTACAAGGAATATGGTGTAGCTAACTTCGTGGTGAGCCACAAAATTTGGTCGAAACTCGCAGGGTAGGGCGCGGGGTTGGGCCAAATCTGGCCACCGCGCCCTGAAAACAGGCTCTATGAAGGAATGACAATCTCGGGTAGCCTCAACCAGATTGCCTTATTAGTCTGGACCACTTTCTTGGTCCCGGGTCGCCTTATTGAGCCCGAGTTATCTTCTTGGGCAACCCAAATCATCTTATTAGGCTCGGAACCATGGACTCCCAGGGACGGAGTCAGAAAATCGACTAAGTGGGGCGAAATTTAAATTACGTTAGAAATGTCAATGACAAAATATCAATCAGTCATAATATGGTTAAAATACAAAAGAGATTATAAATTACAAATTTACACTAAAATGTTTTTGATAAATTACATTATAGTTTGGTTCGGAGCAAAAAATATACTTTTTTTTTTAATACTATTGACCCCTATTATTATTATATGTAGTATATGTCCATATACTTTCTTAACCCACTGAAGCCCAACAAAGTCAACATTGCCCCCACTAAGGCTCGAACCCATGACCTTCCACTTGAAAGAATCACTTCATGCCGCTTGACCACAAAGCCTTTGGCAAAAATGAGAAAATATTGCTGACAAAATATGAAACATAATCAATTAGATAAAATAAGTAAATGTTGCTAATGAGATTTGAACCTATATCCTTTCAAACATCAAATTTGGAGTTCAACCAAGCTATTCAAATTATTAAGAACTAGTATTTTCGCCCGTGTGTTGCACGGAATGAATTTGTTATAATATTTTAAGAATATTTGGATCGATATACAATTATATAAATTATAACATCGAATATTATATAGCGCAATTGATGAAATTGGTTGGATCGATTATGTTTTATGATGTTTTCTTTGTTTGAATTAGAGCACATAATTGTCCAATTACCCGTGCGATTCATGGATAAATTTTTGTATTATTTATCTAGATAATAAAATTAAAGATATTAAAAAAATCTAATATTGAACATGTACATTTATTTTATTATGAAATTAGTGCAAAAGTATCACTCAATTAATTGAATAATATATTACTTGTTTGTTTACAATTATCTTAAAAAGATTGATATTTAACATAACTTAAGTAATTATATTATTTCAAAAATAAATATGAAAAAATGAGAAATAATTAAACTTTAATTATTACGGAGTATAAAAATAAATTCAACGACAAATATTTAGCTTAATTACCATAATAATTATTAAGCAATTATTATTAGTCAATTACACTAAAGTAATTATTTTTTGTTAACATGAATATCAATTCGTATATACAAAAATTATTATTATTATATATTAAATATGTTCGACCTTCTGTAGTGTTCATGTCATACGTGTACTAATTAATTTGATCAACGACATTTAAAGTTGGTGAGAGGACTGCTCAACCTTCTAATTAATAAATATTAATTATTATGGAGTACTATTTATTAATATAATTAATGAATTAATATTTAATTCATATAATTATAATAATATAATTGCCGATTATATTTCCAATGAAATATTAATATATTCATTTTATTTTTTGTAATATTTTAATTTCCTTTTGAATATATTCCTTTCATTTTTCTTTTACAAAAAGAATTATTGATTATCATTCCTTTTTCCTTCATATTTTTCTCCTAATATTACATTTGTTGGTTACTAATTCTTTTGTAGGGAAAACTATGCTATCAGTGAAATATTAATATATTCATTTCTTTTTTCCTAATATTTCATTTCCTTTTAAATACATTCATTTCATTTTCCCTTCATAAAAAGAATTAATATTGATCTCCATTCCTTTTTCCTTCATAAGTTTTTCCTAATATTTCATTTGTTGGTTAGTAATTTTTTTTCATATGAAAAGCCGTGTTATAATTCCAGTAAAATATTAATATATTTCTTTCGTTTTTCCTAATATTTCATTTCCTTATAAATATATTCATTTCCATTTTCCTTCATACAAATTAATATTCATTTCCAATTTTTTCCTTCATAATTTTTTCCTAATATTTCATTTGATGGTTACTAATTTGTTTGTAGAGAAAGTTGTGTTATATTTCCAGTGAAATATTAATATGTTCATTTCATTTTTCCTAATATTTCATTTCCTTTTGAATATATTCATTTCCTTTTCCTTCATAAAAAGAATTAATATTATTATTTTACATTCTTTTTTTCCTTTATAATTTTTTCCTAATCATTCATTTGGTGGTTACTAATTATTTCGTAGGGAAAAGTTGTGTTATATTTCCAGTGAAATATTAATATATTCATTTCATTTTTCATAATATTCCATTTTTCTTGAGTATATTCATTTCCTTTTTCCTTCATCAAAACAATTAATATTGCTTTCCATTCATTTTTCCTGATAATTGGCAATTTATTGGTCTGATTCCTTGTCAATTAGTAAGAAAATATTAATAACAGATTCCCGTGTAATATTCATTTTCTTTTTGTTCATAAAAATTTAATATTAATTTCCATATAATTAAAAAGTAATATAATTATAAAATATAATTGTTGAATATATTTTCAGTGAAATATTAATAAATTCATTTTGTTTTTCCTTCTAAATAATTAATATAATTATAACTATAATATAATTGTCGATTATATTTCCAGTGAAATATGAATATATTCATTTGCTTTTTCCTTCATGAAAGGAATAAATATTCATTTCCATTTCTCTTTCCTTCATAATTTTTTGCTAATATTTCATTTGGTGGTTACTAATTTTTGCATAGGGAAATTAAAGCTATTTTATATTTATAGTGAATTTTTATTATTAATCTCATTTTTCATTTGGTTTGATTCCTGTTCCAATTAGTAACATTAGTAACATAATATTTATAACAGATCTCGTGTGTAATATTTATTTCCTTTTTCATTCATAAAAAGATTTTAATATTCATTTCCATATAATTAATAAGTAATATAATTATAAAAATATAATTGCCAATTATATTTTCAATGAAATATTAATATATTCATTTTCTTTTTCCTTCATAAATATTAATATGATTTATATAATTATAATAATTTAATTGTCAATATAAATTCATTTCCTTTTTGTTCAATTTTCAATCAATTATTAATATTAATTTACTTTTTTCCATGGCCTAAATTCCGTGCCATTTAATTTCAAGTTAATTATTTTTTTAATATTCTTTTTTTGAACTATAATTTCACCTCTGAACATGGTATGAATAAACAAATAAAACAACTACATATTTAAAGTAATGTAAAACCATGAAATGTTAAGATTTAAACAAATTACACAAATTTAAAATTTGAAATCTGTAATGCCCAAAAACATAAAATGTATAGGATTTCAACATAAAAATATTTTATTAATTGCTTCTCAACTTTCACATCTCTTAACAGATCCATTATCCTTTGCATCACATTGCTTATTAGGCTCAAAATATCTGCATTTGTAATTAAAGGATCAAGAGAGCTGGAAATATAAGATTTCAAATATAAAAGAATAGTTAAAAAAATCAATTAAAAAAGAATAGTTAATACTTAGAATAAAAGTTGTAGTTATTTAACAAATTAGCTTACCTTTCGACAATTGAAGCTACCAACAATTAATCCCATTGCCTGTGATTGCAAAATATAAGAACCTACAATGAGTGTAACCAAAAAAATCAAAAAAGATAAAGATAAAGATAAGAACAATAAAAAAAAAAAAAGTAAATATGTCACACTTTTATGGAGAATGGTGGTTCTTCTTATGTACATTGATACTTTCACAAACGAAAAACAACAAAACTAAGAGAGATTAAAATTGGTGATGGTGGTGATTGACTGGGTTTCTTCTTATTTATAGCCATAAAGAGAGAGAGAGAGAGAGAGAGCTATTATATTAATAATAATTACCATAATAATAGTATAATTACAATTCTAAATATATATATATATATATATATATATATATATATATTATCATTCTTATTCTTCTATCTAATTACTATGGTAATCTCTCTGTATATATATTTTTATACTTAAAGTATAAAATTATAATTGTACAATATTAGTATAATTACCTAATAATACTAAAAAATTAATTACACATATAATAGTATAATTGACTAATAATTGTATTTGTGGACTGCCGAGAAGTGCTCCAAATCTGGACTGGGTTAGGATTGCCACCGTTCCAATATGACCAAGGTAACATTGTGGATTGGTTTTTTAAAATACTTGTTATTCTTGATGTGGAAACAAGGAGTAAATTTGCTATGTTGTGCTGGGGTGTTTGGGGCAGTAGGAATGAGATGGTCTGGAAAGGGACACCGTTTGTGCGAAACATGGTGATCAATAGAGCTCTAACATATTTAACATGGTGATCAATAGACCTCTAACATATTTGGCTAATTGGAAAGCTGTGCATGACATTAATGAGCCAAATATTATTTACCAAAATGGTCCCTCAACTATTGTGAAATTACCAATTTGGTCCTCAACAATTTTTGTGCCCAATTAAGTCCCTCGACTTTAAAAATTTTAACCAATTTGGTCCTCCGTTTATTTTGCCGTTAAACGTCCGTTAAATAGGGACCAAATTGGTAATTTTACTATAGTCAAGGGACCAAATTGGTAATTAATTTTTCACTAAAATGGTCCCTTGACTATAGCAAAATTACCAATTTGGTTCCGATTTAACAGACGTTTAACGGCAAAATAAACGGAGGACTAAATTGGTTAAAATTTTCAAAGTCGAGGGACTTAATTGGACATGAAAAATTGTCGATGACCAAATTAGTAATTTCGCAATAGTCGAGGGACCATTTCAATAATAAACTCTTTTCGATATTATAATTTACATAATTGTATATCGATCTAAGTATAATTAACGTATTATAACAAATCCATTCCGTACAACACACAGGCGAATATACTAGTACTTATAATTATGTTAGACATATAGATTAGATTGTAGTTTTTTTTTTTTTTTTTTTTTGGCTTAAAAAAAAAAAAAAAAAAAAAAAAAAAAAAAAACCTCATTATTTCTTATTTTATTTTACTAATTAAAGATTTCTTTTTAAATGTTGAATTGACAAAAAGAATGATGTATATTAATTAATGGTAATATTAAATAAATGAGAAATGTCATTTTTAATTTCATTTAACGAAAATTGTTATTTCTTTTTGTTTTATTTATTTTTCAAAAGGAGTGGGCCCCAATTTGATATGATTTTTTTGGTAAATTATTTCCATAGTCTTCTTTTTCTTAAAAAAAAAAAAAATTCTTTGAGGGATTGTTGCAGTTGACAATAAACTGGATCAACTAAAACATTTTATAGAAGGAAGAATATTATGTAAATGGCCAAAAAAATGTAACCAATCGGGTAGCTCAAGTGGCAAATGAGCCGGGATGAATTTTGGGAAAACCCTAGTTCAATTCCCTCAAGTTATGATTCCCCTGGGCCAGCTAGTAATTGAGTACGTACTTTGTTGCCATCAGTCACAATCTTCACAGACGAGTATATCTTACAAACAAAGAGGAAAAGAAAATAGAGTATAAAACTAAGGAACCGGCAGTCAGATAGGCCCTCCACCACCCATAGTAGTCTTCACTGCAAGAAGCAGAGCACAACAGTTATCTCTGCACATGTGATCACCCATAGTAGTCTTCACTGCAACTGCAAGCCTGCAAGTAGCGTAGCACAACAGTTATCTCTGCACATGTGATCAACAAGATCAGGAAAACTATGAGAACGAAACCAAAGATGTAGTAGAACTAGCTGCTTAGGCCATATGGATTTCAAGATGAAAAACAGCTCAATGAAAACACCCCAAAAAGGAAGAATAGATCGAAAAGGCAGGTTTCATGTGATCTTATTCGTCTTTACAGGGTCTTCCATAGCTGGATTTTACAGCAAAAAGAATTCCAGGAAACATGAAAGCAGTTTTCAAGGTAATCCTCCTCTTCTTTCCATTCAAACATTTTGTATAAACACACTACTTGATGTGCACTAGATATATATTGCAAACTTTGTGTAGCTAAAGCTAGTTTTCCATTATAATTTACCACATTACGTACATATGTATACATATAATGTATAAGCCATCAAGAACAACTTAAAGCCAGATAAGAAAGAATGAAACACATTTATCAATGTTTGAACGCTTCACATTCAGTAAGAAATAAGAAGCATACCCTTTGTTCCCAATAAATTAACACTGTTGATTACTATATTAAGCAAATAAAACATACAAATGAAAATTTTAAAGTTTTTCCTAGTTGCATTAAAGAGAATTGGCAAAGTTGACAAGCGCAAGAAGAAGAAAACTTACTCAGCGGCGCATGAAGAGGTGGAGGGGGAGGAGCATAGCTGGACTAAAAATCTACTCCCCCCATTTTCTCTTACTCTTCCTATCATTCTTGTCTTGGTCTTCATTGTCGGGAGATGCAAGAGGAGGAGGAGCAGAGCTGAAAATAAATATACAAACAATTAGGACATCAAAAGAATGAATTATAAGCTTTTTCACACAAGCATGAATGAGAAGAATGAATGTGGGGTGTGGGGTGTACTTACGCTATACAGAAACCAGTAAGTAAATGCTTCAAAGAGAAGGGGTCATGATGATTGAATTTCATTTTGAAAATGATATATGACGAACTATTTTCAGTTTCATTCCTTTGAATGGTGTGTTCAAGTTCAAAATCAATATTGAAGCCGTATATCAAAATATCTTCATATAAAGCACAGTACATCACACAAAACCTTCCACCTCCCATATCAGCTAATTGTTTCCAATCACTTGCTACGCAATCCATATCAAAATCCGAAGTATAAAGTTCAGCTAGAACCCTATGAGATATAGGTTGAATATCACCCTCGTCACTAAAGTCAACATTATATGCAATGGGCAGAGCACCAACATCAAGGGCGACTAGAATCCAAGTGTTATCAACCAATTTATCCGAAATCCCCATATCGCCAGCATGTGAGAAGGGAAAAGGAATATTTTTCTCTTCAAATTTGTCCACCATGGACGGACAATCCTCCCATTTTGAATTTGTGGTGTTGAACTTAGATGGTTGACAAAAAGACCTAGTGTCTGTAATAAGCACATATATATAATCTCTAAGGAAAAAAGAACACCGTACATCAAGATCATTAGTGTAAATTTCACGATCAATTCGAACGGGTGGGGGTGGCAGGGTTTCAAACAAATTCTTGTTTGGATCAAAGTATTGAAAATGGAAGGCATCTCTGATCAAACGATAACCAAAAAAATTACGCACTGACAACAGGTAAATCCGATCCTCAGCTCGAATGACTGTAGGAAACACCATGTGTTCACATGTTAACTTCTCAAGTTGTTCAATATTTTCAAACGGAATTTTGTCGAACTTTGTTGGATCAAACATATGAACAAGATCAACATATTGATGGTCATCGACATCCACATTGTCATCCACATCGTCATCCACATCGTCATCCAAATCGTCATCCAAACCGTCACGTAGATAGTAGCCCCCAACCATATATACAATGTGATTGTGGCTAAAGAGTCCCATAGCTTTTGGAAGAGGTTGAGATGGATTAGAGAACACAAGCTCGACTTCGGGTTCAAAACTATTACTTGTCATAGGGATTTTAATCCGAATGGTTTCTGGTCCGGAAGTGAAATAAGCATATTCGAATTCTGATATTTCCGCCATCCTGGAAAAAGAAAATTTAAAAACAAAACACATAGATGCATAATTATACAAAAATAATTAGATCAAAACTAATAACACATAAACACAGTAGAATTTGTAAAAGAAGCAGATGAGCCGCACAGTAAACACAGACCCACACCTCCAAATTGGTAACTCTAAACACAGTACAGACACACTACCAAAAAAATTTGATGTCGTCATCACTAACTGCACGTGTATAATACCATATTCCTCAATTCAATTCTAATACCGTAGCTTAATATTGGGCCATGGATCCCCGATCCCCGGGAAAATTATTTAATATGTATTGGATAAACATACACCGGCAGAGTGGCAGTATATACGATATATGCATAATAAAGTTTTAACACTAGAACAATCCAAGTATTTAACATAGATCATCAATAATTAAACAAAATAAATTAAATAAAAAGGCAGGAAAATAAATTAATTTATCTGTACTGGAGTCTGGAGACTGCCGACTGGACTACTGGAGTGGAGTGCCGTCGTCGAGGAGTTGCGGAGGAGACGACCGACTCTCTCGTCTCTCGGTACTATTCGTTTGCAAATTTGCAATTGTAATTCGGGAAGGGGAAACTAGAGTTGTAGGCATTTTAGGGGAAATGGGTAAAGTCCTAAGGGGTCGTTTGGTTCGGGTAATCTCAGATTACCTAGGTAATCTGAGTCTGGTAATGTTATATTACCTTGTTTGTTTCAAGTTATGAGATTACCTGGTAATGTTATATTACCTCAAAGCTGACGTGGCGGTAATGTTTCAAGGTAATGTGATTACCCCCGTTTTTTTAGGTAATCTAAGATTACCTTGGTTATTCCAATTTTGCCCTTGTTAACTAATCCTTATATAATAATAATAATAATAATAATAATAATAATAACATATATAAAATAAATATATGTTTATATAATCAAATATACATGTGTGTATATTTATATATTTATTATTTTAATATTAAGCATCAATACATTCATACATATAAATAAATAAAAATACACACAATAAAGGCACACAAGTAAATAAATAAATAAATATATATATATATATATATATATATATATATATATATATTAAAAGGACATTATAGTAAATTGTCCCATATAACCTAAAATATAACCTTAACCAAACAAAGTAATATTATATTCCACAATCCAAACCAAACACATCAGGTAATCTTACATTCCCGAAATCTCACATTACCTTCCTGGAGGTAATCCTATTACCTAGGGTAATCCAAGATTCCGTGAACCAAACGCCCCCTAAAGGGTATTAGGTTTTTTGGGTTAATGGGCCGAAATGGGGACTTGGATTTGTAGAAGGGTCGGGCAGGCAAATTATCTGTTGTTATGTCATGGTCCATATTCATAATTTAAAAACTTTAAAAATAAGGTTCAAATTGATCACTGAACGTAATCTGAAAGTACAATTTGACCACTGAGCAAAAAAAATTACAATTAGGTCACTGAACACTCTAAATTTATGTAATTTCACCTGATAGCAGGTTACCTTCAATTTCATCAGGTTGCCTGCTTATATAGATGGTGATGTGGCATTTTAAAATAATTTTTTAATAATAAACATAAAAAATTAAAAATTTTAAAAATATTAATTTTAAATATTTTTTAATATTTAAATATTTTTAATTAATTTTTGTTTTTAAAGTTTATTATTTAATAAACATTAAAAACAAAAAATAAAAATTAAAAATATTAATTTTTTATTATTAATTTTTAAATATTTTTTAATATGAATATTTAATATTTTAAATTAATTTTTAATTTTTAATTTTAAAATTTATTATTAGAAAATATTTTAAAATGTCAACTCACCGTCCATGTAAGCAGACAACCTGATAAGATGGAAATAATAATTTTATTAACTGAACTACACATGGTCCCTAGGAATTCACCTTGATGTACATCTGTGTGTATATGTATATGAAATTATAAAACATTATGCCAATAATGTACAAAGTTAATGAACGGACTCCAGCTCAGCACAGATGTGATGACAAATAGTTCCAACTCAGCAAAAGCTATTGATGCAGTCTAGCAATTTGTTAGTTCCAGGAGAAAATTGTTAGCCTCGTGGATATAAATATCTTTGTTATCTTTCAAAAAAAATATACTCCATTTATCTTTATCTGTATCTCTCTTATTCTTGTAATGTTCCTGCAGATATTCTCCCTCTTCATCTAGACCTTTGTACTTATAGTTCACCAGGTTCGCAGAGCTGTTTGTCATCACATATCCGCTGAGCTGGAGTCCTTTAGTAGAAATTGTCTTTTTCACACTGTTAATTAATTTTTTACTCATTTTAAGGCAGGTGTGATTTTGCAGGTGAAAGGGACAGGTTTGGTTGGTTTGGACATCGTTTTCTCCGCAGTCAATGAAAATGGACATTTCTGGTATTATGCCAACAATTTTCAATTTTCAAATTTCCAATCTTCTTCCTACACACAATACAGGGAAATTGAAAAACAAAACAAAACAAAAAAAAATTACAAAACAAACGAGAATCATTCGTTAAACAAAAGCAGCCTCTTGAAATACAATGAAAATCTCAGATTGGTTTTTTTATTTATTTATTCATCCACTTTCCTTCTTCATCTATTTTACTCTTCTGCCAATGGCACAGCCTCCGCCAACTTGCGGTATTTGAGAGCATAAAACATTTCCAGATAGCGACGGATCTCCAGGCGGTCCAGCTTAGAAACATGCTTCCAGAACCCATAAACAGCCGCCAGCGTCAAAAGCCTGTCTGAATAGATCTGCCATGTGTACCTATTTCAAGCAAACAGAACTCGTAAACGCTTACCACTATGCCAAAAACTATAACTTACAGCAAAGACGGCTAAAGATTGAACTTGGCCCTTCAGACCTCTGTTCAACAATCTTCTAACCACCTCATTTGACCTGATAGGTCTGTTTTGTTTCAACTAAAAGATTAGATTAGATTAGAGTAGGTTAAGATGATGCTTACTTCTCCTGGATACGTTTCAACCCGCCGGCTGAGATGGTTTCCCAATGGGAAGGATCCTTCTTGGACTTCTCAAAGAAATCAACCAAGAGCTCAGCAGCCTGTTCACCATGGTAAGGATCAATGTGGAAGCCAGATTTGCCATGGACTATGATCTCGGCCGGGCCGCCTTGGTTAGTAGCAAAGGTGGGCAAACCACAGGTCATGGCCTCGACCACGGTCAGCCCGAAAGCCTCGTAGAAGGCGGGCTGAACGAAGGCTCCCCGGGTGTCACAGATGTATCTGTAGAGCTCGCCATTCCTCACACGGTTCATCTGGGACGAGATCCACCTGAACTGCCCGTTCAGGTTGTGCGTCTTGATCAGCTCGTGCATCTTCTTCATCTCCGCCTGCTCCTCCAGGTCCTTGGACTCCTTCCTCCTGTCGCCCCCGACCACCACCAGGTTCACCAGCTCCCTCAGCCTCGGGTTCTTGGCGTACCACTCGACAAGCCCGGTTAAGTTCTTTACCCGGTCCAACCTCGCCATCGTGAACAAGATAGGCTTGTTCCTATCCTTTAGCACACACCTAGAGATTGTGCAATAATGCTTCATCAATACTCATTGCTAGTAAGTTCTAATTGTTGAGCATAAATAATATATGCAGTCCAGCTATCCCAGCTTAGACTTTTAGTTGAGATGAAACACACGCTTCAATTCTAATAATTCTAATTTCAATTATCATAAGTGCTGCAGATGAACTTACAGATGCTCCTCGTTCTCGACATCGCTGTATAGCAAGTCCTCGATTTCGGGGTGAAGGGCTGTCAGCCTCTTCTCCTTCTCAGAGTAAGGGAAGTAGAGGTTCATATCTGCTCCTGGTGAGACAATGTTGAATTTCGGGTCGAAAACATCAATTCCATGGACAACTCTGTACAGTCCAGGCATTGTGAATGCCTGATGGCTCTCATACTGCCCAACAGTGTCCTTGCTGGAATCAAAAACCAAACCATCTTTAAAATGCAAGACAAAACATTACCCAGAAAGCTAGCTAAACCAGAAGAGTTCATTTATATATACCTTCCAGCAATCTCCTGGAAAGTGCTGGTGATGATAAAATCAGTGTGGTTCATAGCAATCAGATCAGCAGTGAATTGGCATGAGAAGTGATATTTCTCATCAAATTTCTTCAAGTAAATGTCTGAATCCGGATACTTTGTCTTCTCCAACGCGTGGGCAATGGTGCACTGCAACAACATAAATTGCAGGAAAAGCGTAAATCCTTTATACTACTAGACCTAATCAAACTGTTGAGCATATACAAAGCAATCTAACTATTAGTTTAGCCTTTTAGTTGAAATGGAGCACTTATTTCAATTTGGTACGAGCATATAAGTTTTTAATTGAGATTGACCATATGTTTCAATTTCAATTCAAACGAATAAGGAAGTCGAGCATAACATGAACAACACACACCTGTGTAACACCCAACTTGTGAGCCAGCAATGAGGCAACAAGGTTTCCCTCACTGTAGTTTCCAATGATCAGATCCGGCTTAGCCTGCAACTCTGCAGTAATCTCCTTTGCAACATCCTATGATTAGGAGAAACATTGGCAAATTAAATATGGACCGACGGGTGGCTAATAACACCTAGCAGTAAAACAAAAAAAAACCTCATTTTACCTCGGTGAAAGTCTCCATGTATGGCCAGACTTCGAACCTAGAGATCCATTGGCGCACCATTCCCTTCTCGGTCCTGAAAGGAACTCTCAGAATGTGTGAATACTCGGCACCATACACTTTCTCGAGACGCTGGCCGCAGGTGGTTCCAACAGCATCCGGCAACAACCTAGTTATCTGTTAACATCATCAGCAAGATCATGTGTTAAATAATACAATCTGCTACTCAGAAATCAACTGAACTGCCCGTGCAGGCAAATCTTTGTTTTGTTTGTTCTACTTACAATGAGGATTCGCGGTTTGATGTCAAGCCCTTGCTCCTTAATGCGCTTAATCATCTCACGCTCCAAGGCGGGAACTTGATCCAAGATGTAAACAACCTGAAAACCGAATCAAGAATGAACCCACAGAACACAACAGCATTGAACATCAAGAATGTGGATCAAGAACATGTAATGCACCTGGCCACCAGTGTCAGGGTATCCCAACACATTCTCCTGGGCGAAATACCCGTGGGGGGAAAGAATGACAACATTGAACACCATGGGAATCCTGCCCAAGAATTTCTCGAGGGTGCACGAATCGGGGGCTTCAAGGAGGTCAAGAAGCATACAGATCATCTCCAGAACACGCTCCGCGGTGTCTCCCCACCCCCTTTCCAACCCGATTTCCTGGAACCTATGTTCAAATTCAGAGTAGGGTGTGTCTGCAGGGAGTGTTGTTAGGTACTCCTCGGCCTTCCTCAGCACATTTTGCAGTGTGTTTAGGTTCTGAATTCTGTCATTCAACATCATCGTCTGCAAAACCGAAACAAAACCTCTGAAAAAACATCCTTAAACCCTACCCACAACATCAAGATTTATGATTCTACCTTCCCCTTGTACTGGTGAACCCGGAGGAAGTCTAGGAGAGGAGCCATGCTCTCCTTGTCATGGAACATTTTGGCAGAGAGGTGTCTGTTAAGGAACTCAACTCCATTCCCAATAGACTTGGTGAGAGTGGGCTTGGGAAAGGATGCAGTAAATGGCTCAAAATCCAGTTCCAGAACAAAGTTGCCATTGTCACTGCACCACACAAGCAACAACATTACACATTTTACAATCATAAATCCTTAAAGACCATCTGTCTCAACTAAAAGTCTAAACTAATAGTTAGCAACAACATAACACATTTTACTATGATAAATCCTTAAAACCGTTCTGTCTCAACTAAAAGTCTAAACTATTAAAAGAATGCTTACTTTCCATTCACAAGCTCTTCTTTGAACTGCAGATACTGAGGAACAGTCAATTCCTCAACAGCTAAAGCATTAACATTAACTCGGACATATTCCCAGACACCCGGCCTCAAACGGATAGCAAGAGCAACCCACGGCGACAAAACTATTGCTTCCTGGTTTCATAGTACAAAACATTAATTCCCCATAGGAAAAATCCAAAAAAAAAAAAGTTCAATTTTTTTTTACCTGTGTGCATTTCAGAACTTCCTGAAAGGCATGATCGTTGAGTTTATCCTGGTCACTTTTGCAGATAGCTTCAAACTCAGCCAACAGCTCATGATGCTTCAAGATTCCCTTCCCATGGCTTTCAATCCTGAAACCGACAAAAACCCATTACTCCTCAAACATTTATTTACCCAGAAAACCTTAACACCACCTCGGCATTTCAAATCAAGAAACCATCTTTATTATTATTATTTACCTCGACATAAACAGCAGAATCTCATTGCGGTGGGCGGCCAGCGTGGCGTCAAGGCGCTCACGGAGGCTGTGAACACGGGTGAGAACACGATCAGCCATGGCAGCAGACGATCAAAACTGCAAGAAAGGAAATTAAAGAAAGTGAAGTTAACTCAAAGTGCCCATCCAAGAACGTAACTTATAGTAGCAGCTGAAAGAACAGATTGACCGACAACTCAATCTAGAACGTCACGAATTTCCAAACCTAACACCCCATCTTCCGCATAATCGCATTTATTAATTCGATCTTATCCATGGGAATCGAATGAAACAACAACACACGTATACGTAAACCCACTTCCTCTGTTGCATACGTATGTAAATTTCAACTAAACCATCAAATTTTGACTTTTGTGTTAAGGGTGGCCGGCTGGCCGTGACATTTCTACCATGAAAATTACTTTTCTAAAATTCTTTCTTTACTTCCAGAACTAAGATCTGAAAGGTGGTCTCTTTTTTACACATTTTCATATCTCAGGTAAAAAAACTTGAAAATCCTACTTAAAAAGAAATTTCCTGCAGTAGTAAAAGCTGCAGAAATCAAGAAATTAAAAAAAAAAAAAAAAAAAAAAAAGGAACCCAAAACCCCTTCTTTTCATTTCCCAGAAATCAAAGAAAGCCCATCATGATCATGATCAAAACTCCATTAACAGAGACAAAGACTAAAACTTTAACACAGAAACCAGAGAAATGAGGCTGGCATTTTTACCTCAGAGAAGGAGAGAGCCAATGCAGAACAGGGAAAGAAAACAAGAACTCAAGAAAGAAAGAAATGAGCAAAAACAGTAAACGCAAAACAGAGAGAGGGGGCAAATTAAAGAGAGCAAATGAAAGAGTTTTGCTTTGGTGATGGAAAAGCATTAGCCAGAGAGGGGTTTTTATACCCAAAAAAAGCAGGAATACCCAAAATTTCTCTCTCTTTTCCTTTTTTTAATAACACGAATACGTGACAATGATGATCAGGAACTGGGTGGGGCGCTGGTTTTAGGTGCATTGATAATCGCGATACAGCAATCCCATTTTGTTTGTTTACATTCAAAGCCATACACTTTGCACTCAGTCGCGGTTTCTGTTTCTTTTATCACCAAACGCTTTGTTTCAAGCCCAAAACCAGAAAACCAGCTTCGGTATTGTACGTATTTATCACTAATCCTGTGTACCCATTTCTTTAATCCTATGGGCACCATTTTTTTCCTTTGTAAAAACATTATTTACTTGACTTTTGTGGAGGCGACTTGCCACTTGTTGGAGAGTTTATGCCACTTTTGGAACCACACTTCTCATTTTAATTGCAATAATTATCTCTCATTTGCTAAAAATAATTACTCCAAATAGTAATTTTCTTTCCCTAGTTAGATCTAATCATAGTTCGGGTTCTAAACTGGCGATTCAAGGTTCAAGTATAAGAAGAACTAGAATCCATCTAGGTCCTGTTTGGTAAATGGCTGTTAGCTGATTGTGTTGGCTGTTTGGGTTAGAAGGTATGATTTGTTGATAACATTAGCTGATTGTAGAAAGTTGTTTGATAGATTAGCTGTTAGCTAATAACTGTTTGGTATAATTTCTTTTATCAAAAAGCTAATTGAAAATGTTGGTTTGAGTAGCCTTTTGAATTTTAGCATTTTGGAGTTACAAAAAACTTATTAACCAAACAACTAATAGTGGTCAAATAAGTCAAAATTGGCTTATAGGCTGATTATTTACCAAACAGTGCCCTATACAATACTGGTTAAGGTTTTAGCTTTTGAACCAAGTTTGGGTTTAGATATAACCAAACCTTCACCATCTTCCCTTAAGAAAGTTTTGAAATTTACTTTGTAATAATTACATCTTGATTTTGATAATAAAACGACTCATTAATTAGTTGACACTATCAAGAATTTAATAAGTAATTTAATAATTAAATAAAAAGTTAATCAACTAATGTCACACTCAATAATAATGTAATATCTCTCTTAAATACAACAAAACAAGAACCAAAATTCAAACCTCAACTAGTTTGTCTTATTGAATTAGTAATTAATACGGAGTATATATTAAATCAAGTCATAAATTCAATTCTTGTCAATACAATATTTTGATCAGCACGGCATGCCTCACACACTAGATCCACATGGACCAACCTAAATGCTATAGCATGGCATTACCCCACCCCCACATATGTAATACTTAAGGTATAAAAGTATAATTACACATATATTAGTGTAATTGACTAATAATAATTGTCTAATAATTATTATGGTAATTAAGCTAAACATTGGTCGTTGATTTTTTTTTATAATAATTAAAATTAAATTATTTCCCATTTTTGCATTTATTTTAGTAATACTATTATTACACAAGTCATTACATATAGATCTTTTTTAGATAATTGTAAACAAACAAGTCATATATTATTTAATTAATTGAGTAATACTTTTTCAATAATCTTATAATCAAATAAATGTACATGTTCAATATTAGAATTTTTTTATAATTTCATCTTTTTTTATTATCTAAATATATAATAAAAAAAAATTTATCTGTGTATTACACAGGTAATTGGACAATTATTTTCTATAATTCAAGCAAGAAAATATCAGAAAACATAATCGATCCAACCAATTTCATCAATTGCGCTAATATTCGATGTTATAATTTATGTAATTATATATTGATCCAAATATTATTAAAATATTATAATAAATCCATTCGAAAACACTAGTTCTAACAAAAAGAAAAAAAAATGACTTTTAAATATTGAGAGAGATTAATAGATTGTGGAGAATGGGATAATGATGACGGAGATATAATTGATAATTGAATTAAAATACTGTAATGATAACTGAGATTTTTGTTTCTGGATTTTCGGATTTACATAGATTCCGCTTGTTTTTACCCCGCTTACCGCTTACCGTTTATCGTTTACTGTTTACATCACAAACTTGGAGCTTTTTAAAAGGAAAAAGAGTGAAACTGACAAAAGACAGTGGAATTGAGTTTCCTAAGTAAAAAAAATTATTTAAACCTCTTAAATTGACAAAAATATTTAATTAAGTTTAAAATTATCTGATTAGCAAGTTAGTTCATCATCAGATTGACACGTATCCCTTTTCATTGTTATATAACGATTATATTAAATTTTAATTAACTAATCTAAAATGTATTGCCGAAACTCAAATTCTTTTGGCTTGTTGTATCATGAGTGGTTAGTGAAGAATTGACTACTTACTTGTAAATGTATGATTGAGATTTAAAAAGTAATCAAATTATAATTAAATAATTTATCATTGTTTGAGTGGGATTGGCGTTATTAGAAATTAATAAAGCAATATCCCTTTTGTTATCTTGTGCTGCAAGCCAGACGTTGTAAAGTTATACTACAAAAATAATTATTTAAATTTCTCTAAAAATTATCTTCAAAGAAATAAGTGAATGAATGAAACATGATTCTTATATTAAAAATCGTATTCCATATAAATTTAATTCTTATCAATACTTTTTATTTCGAGCTTATTGAACCGAAAACTGCCATTGTGGTTGTTTGGCCATAAAACAGCGGATCGGAGGTCAAATGTTTGGTCATGGTTTCTGACCAAATAACCAATGCTTCTATCTGTTTTCAAAAGTCATGTCAACAAGTTGAATTTTATTGCTTTAGGCCAGGCTTTGTCCAAAATTTTATTCTAGAAAATATAATTAAATTGTTAAAATTTAAATGCATAAACTGAACTAAATAAAATCTTATTAATGGGTGTGGATATTTTAGAATTGGGTTAATGGTGTTATTAGGTAGATAAATGTGACAATAGTTCAAGATGCTTAAAATGGATTAGATAGTTAAATTGCAATCATTATGGTCCTGTGTGGACCATATTATCAAATAATTTACTGTATTTTAGGGACTTTCTCAGCATACTGAAGCACAAAGGGTCAATAGGGATCAAACCTATGACCTGCGACTCCACTAGTCATCAAACCTATGACCTCTCACTTAGAAGGGTCACAACTATGCCGCTTGACCACAAGACCTTTGACGCATGATCAATTACTGATAGTCATAATGTGGAGTTGACAACCACAATGTAGAGTTTTACTCTCTTGTGCCTCACAGACCAGAGTGTGGAGCCATTAATGTGAGGAATTTCAGCGTTTATGGACGTACAATAAGATCTTTATTTAATAATACTCTATATTGTTATGAGGATAACAAATGTCATGAACATTTATATATTATTATTTACTATTATTGATTAAGTTTGCTACCAATAATTACAATTTATTTTATTTAATTCATTAATTATTTGATTTGGTCATAAATGATCGTATTTTGTTGGATCAACAAGGACAAAATTCTAAGCAGGGATCCGACATAAATTAAATAGTCAAAATAATGTAGTTGTTTGACGAATAAAGGCAATTCAGATAAGCATTTGACAACGAAATTGACCGAATTGCAATTTGGATCGGAATAGGACGTCGCCATCCCTTCCAGAATGCAATTAAATCTACGGTCACAACTCACTTTAAAATAATAATAATAATAATAATAATAATAATAATAATAATAATAATAACAACAACAATAATAATAATAATAATAATATTGCTGTTGTTGTTGTTATTATTATTATATTATTATTATTATACGTACTAAATCATTCATTTTGAATGGTCATAATTCACTCTTGTCCAAAGAATTTAAAATTTTTCTATATTGTAAAGACTAAAACAGCTACGGTTTTACAAAATTGATTATACATTAACGGTGCAAACAAAATTGATTAATTATGAATAAAAAGGGGTCTATTTTTGTTTATAGAGTTCTATTAATTTTTTTTTTAATACTACTAACTCTATTAAAATGCAGTATATGTTCATAACTACTTTCTCAACCAATTGAGGTACAAGAGTTGCTGAGGCTCGAACCCATCACCTCCCATATAAATGGAAAAGTTTGATGCCACTGAACCACAAGGTCTTTGGCAAGTTCTATTAATTTAAAGTAAAGGTTTGTCAAATTTGGATGTGATGACATGATTTGGTTTTGAAATTAAAAATAAATTGTAATTAGTGATGACAAGTACTTGCACCAAACTCCATCAGAATTGTAAATTTATTGATGCGATATTATTTCTAACTTTTAGGTACGTGTCCCCAAGTTGAATTTGATAACGTAAATCGAGGTTATTTTTTAAAACACTTTTATCTTTTTAGTATTTGGTGCATCATATGACTTACTGACTTTATGACTCCAATGCCTAGTCACCCTTCTAGTTTTTATTTATTTATTTATTTATTTATTTTAGTGCTACTGACTCTGTTACAATGTAATATCTGTTCATAGTCTCAACCTACTGAAGCATAAAGAGTCAACAATCGCCTCCATTAAGTCTCGAACCCACTCCCATAATCCATGTGTGAGTGTAAACCGGGATACCGGGTGAAGCATAGTACCAATTGCATTCTTGGAATATGCTAAACACTAAATTTTGGACCGAATGACTGAATTGCCTTTGAGAAAATGATATTAGATGTCCAATTGTAAAGGAATGACCATATGTGGCTAGAAACAAAAAGTAAGAGGACTAAAAGTGCTTGATTTAAAAGTTGAGGACTAAAAGTGGCGGTGTCATCAAAGTCGAAGGATTAAAAGTGGTTGATTTAAAAGTTGAGGACTAAAGGTGGCGGAGCCATCAAAGTCGGAGGACCTCCAGTGGTATTTACTCTATATAATATTATACCTAACTTTTTCTTTGTATCTAGAAAAAAAATTTATATTTCTTAACAACTGATTGTCGTAGAGATCGATAAGATCAAATTTGGCAATATAATTATACGTGTACACTGAAAATGAAAAAAATAATAATTTTACAATGACAAATTAATAGTTAATGATCAGAGAAATGAATATTAGTCGTAACACAAAAGTGGCATAGCTGATTACGATATATGAAGATCCAAGAAAAGTGAAACAAAATAATGCGTGTGATTATGAAAGGCAAAAGAAAATGTGTAGGAAGATTGATTGATTGATTAAATGTGGTATATGATCTTTACCGGTAGTCCCAAGCCCCCACCGTGCAACTTGTACCACAAGTTAATTTGATGACTTAACAGTTAACGGTCATCATATAATTTCATCGGAGGTAATTAATTAAGGAAGAAGTGATGCGATCGCATCACTAAAAGATTATAGATTCGATTGTCATATGAAACTGAGGAACATTGTAACAATGTCAATAAAATTTTGTTACACTCCGTATTTGCTTTCTCTGTTGTTTAATTTGTTTCACATTTTAAATATAATTTTATAGCTTTTTTTATTTTTATTTTTAAGATATTGATTGCTCTAATTCTATAATACTTTAATTTTAATATTTGTTTTTCTTACCCCTAAATTTAAAATATTTTATTACCAAAACAATGTAATAGTGCAAATTAAATCAAGAATAGTGATCTATGTCCACACTACGCAAATTTTACCGTGGACCGCGGTCTACAATGCATAGTAGTTCAGACATTAAAACGGTGTTGTTTCTTTTAATGAAAAGAAATGACACCCCTCTCGCGCTGTTTCGCAAAAAAAAAAAAAAAAAAAAAAACAAACACTCCGTGTGTATAACATATTCAGTTTCATTTTATATACATTGCAGTTTCCTTTCAACACAACTACATTTTCTTTTTTATATAACTACAGTTTCATTCGACATTATACATTCAAATATGTGAAACTGTTATTCAGTTTCATTTTATATACACTATAGTTTCATTATAACACAACTACAGTATCATTTCGATATAACTACAGTTTCATTAGACAATATACACTCAAATATGTGAAACTGTTATTCAGTTTCATTTTATATACACTGTAGTTTCTTTTTAACACAACTATAGTTTGCTTTTGGTATAACTATAGTTTCATTTGATAATGTAAAAATAAATGTGAGGCAGTATCATGTGAGATAAACTGTAGTTTCATTTACGGGGCTCCGCTAAGATGTGACGGCAGTTGTTTCTTTAAGTGCATGGCTCCGCTAAGATGTAACGTCAGCCGTTTTTTTACTTAAAGAAACGATGCTATTTTTGGACCATGGTCCACGATATAATGATGGTCCACAATATGCTAAGAGAGTAAATAATTGGGATTGTAAGCATTTATATTTTAAGTGGGTTAATTTGTGTGTTATTGGGCCTTGGTGGATAATGATTATCAAATTAATTATTTTAATTGGGATAATTGGACAAATATTTAATTAATTGAGTTGATAAAATAACCCAATAAATATTTAATTGTTCTAATTACTTAGTTAAGAGTAATTGGATGTGATATTGTTCGGCCGTAGAATATTTAATTGAATTGGAGCAGACCGTTTGCATTAATTCGGCTACTTAATTAACATGTTTGACTTGATTTTGGCACATCAAGAATATACGTGGACCATATAATTTTAGAAATTGTGGATAATGTGAATTGATTTGAAGATGAGATGAAATGATAAACCTGGATGTGATGGTGTTCCGATACATTTATCATATTTAATTCAAATATTTAAATTAACTTGAGAATTATCCAAAAGGATCAAGTTGGTTAGATTTCTCTTACACACTCACCACTATAAATAGTAGTTTCATTTTAGAAGAAAGAGAGCTTTGAAGATCTGCATATCGAAGCTTTGTCGAAATCTCGCCAGGATATATCATATGGAGCACACCCGCCATAGAGAAGAACAAGCTACTTAACTCAAGAGGCCATTCAGCAAGGAACTAGGACAATTTGGCAATACTTCTAATTCAAATAGGCATACTTCTAGTAGAGAATAGAAGACTTATCATATCCAGAGATTGTACCCAACCCCTTCTCGTTTGAATACATACTTCATGAAATTTTCTATATTCGTGTATATGGTGTGTCTAGAGAATAATGCAGTATCGATCTGTTTGAGTATTTGTCTTTATCACTGAATCAGTATAAGATTGTTCAACCAGTTAGTGTGTAGGTAAGACTAGGTGCAAAAATTAAACCAAACAGAAACAAAAGACACAAGGTAATGTTTACCCAGTTCGATAGAACAGCACCAACGCCTGGCGACCACTGGTCGAATTATTAGAACCAGAAAGCGAGTGTACTGTGCATACTAACGTCACACAGAACATTAACAGACAACTAACGTTGTATATATATTCGTACACGCATCACGGATTATTCTCGACCGAGCTGATGCAATGTAACAGGAAAAGGGAGCAAAATAACGCTAATTAATTAAGCCGTGACGACCTGTTCATTTTCTGGATCATCGACGACATCGGCAATGGTTAGCTTGTTGTCGGGGAAGAAGAGATCTTTCAGCCTGTACGGCCCAACGGTGGACGGCGGCCCGTCCCAGAGCGTCTTGGCGTAGTCTCGGTGGATCCTCTCGATAGGATGAAAGGAATCAAACCATATGTAGTCTTCAGCGTTGTCGCATTGCGCATATTCTGCACTCACTTTTCTCCGCCCACCGCACGACGGAATGCCTCTGTAAGGCCCGCTTCCACAGCAAGCATTCACTCCTTCCTTGTATCCTATTAATGCAAAAAAAAAAACTTACATATGTTTTAATATATCGGAATTGGATTTAGAATTTTTCAAATCAGAACTAAAATGGCAATTTCTACTATGTAGTATCAGTCGTTATACCGTGGACCATGCACCATAGTTGATACTGTAGTTCTGTTGAACGGATACTGCAGTTATGTTGAACTGTAGTTGTGTTGAAAGAGAACTGCAATTACGGGGCCGTTTCATCCGTCTGGTACTGCAGTTGTGTTGAAAGGATACTGTGTAGTGTGTTGAAGGAATGAAACGACATCTGTTCCGCGCAAATGCAGTTACCTTTCAACACAACTGCAGTATCCATTCAATACAACTGCAGTATCAGCCATAACCATGGTCCACAGTATACATTGCGATGTACTATACTAAGAAGTATATATATATATATATGCTACGGCATACCATGTAGAGTGGGGTTATGGATTCTATGACTGAGCCAATCATAGAAGTTAGAGTTGCAGTACTTGAAACCATTCAAGATTTGCTCAAGGCTTGAGAGGACAACATTGAGAGCGTTGTTGTGGGCTAATGCAAGAGCGCTAGCTTCTTCGAAACAGCCTCCATGATCGGGACCTTTGGGATGGAGAGCTCTGAGAACCGGTAAGCACCCCAATGGTGACAAATTTAGGAACCCAAATTTTCTTGCCCCTTTCTCGTACAATTTCTATGTACAAATGTTACCAAATAAGCTAAGTAATTACAATGCCATTCACCATAATCAATCACAACTCAAAAATGACCAAAAACTTAATATCTACATTTATCACACACGTACCATAAATAATAAATAATAAGTGAATAGGAAGTTAGGTAGCAACTTACTTGGATTGACTCTGTCAAGTTACCTATGACCATTCCCACATATTCCTCTGGACCATGTAGCTCTTGCATCTTTGGATTCCCAAAATAACCCCCTATGTAGTCATTACTTCCCATGCTAATGAAATAAACAGCTCTTGATATGATCTCCGTCACATTTTCAGGCCCTAATTTTTTTATTAACGAACTCTCTAACTCCTCAAAGTGCCTTAATTGTGTTCCAAGATCGATAACCTAGTATATGTATGTACATTATATTAATGAACCACATCATATCAATCCAATCCATTTTTTTTTTAAAAAAAAAAAATGAAATTTTCGATTTCCAACCACTTTCGCTTATTCAAATACAACTAATTTTTCAACATGCTTACACAAACAAATTGTATGAATTGGTACTAAAGAATAAGGAATGTGATACACTAACCAAACCCTCGTGGGTGGTAGAAAGAATCCCTCCTCCTCCAGAGGCAAAATTAGCTCCACCACTATAGTCAGCATTTGGTTGCAAGTAAGGTGGGGGCAATGGCAGCTTTGCATATTCAGCTGCACGTACGTGTGCATATATAATCAAGATTGCATAATCTTAAGGTCGGGATAACCAGTCAAATTTATTGAAGTATCCATCTAATAACCACAAGATTTTAAGTTAAATTCCTAATAATAGGAGTGGATCTATTGACCTCAACTTCTTAATTTGAACATATTAACTATGATAAACTTCGATTGATTTATCATTTACCCGTCAAGATCACAATTAAAGTGAGATTTGACACTTCAAGTAGTGGATGCAGGTTTCTTTTTGATCCAAAAAAATTGCATAATTATAAGCTTTAGACGATGAGACAGTAGTACGTAAAATATATACCAATGAAATCGGCGATGACACGGCCGTCGGAGAATCGACCGGTGGGGTGGTCGAAGAATCCGTTCTGGCCATAAGGTTGGAAGTTAGCCTGGTAATCGGGAACGGTGTCGATGTAGTTGTTGTTGCCGGCATCAACCGTGGAGTCTCCGAACACAAACAAGACAGCCGGCGACGAGGAAGACAACGCTTCTGTTTCTGCTGCAACACGCTTTAAGATCAACAAAACAAACAACGCCAAGAAACAACTACTCAAGTCAACGTTCCTCATGGCTGCAAAACACGATCAAGAAAAACAGCACTTATCGTATGAATCTTTGCTAGCTCCTCGATTTTGGTTTATTGATTCTAATATATGCTGTGTAGTATATTGTGATGGCAACGAGGCTAGAGGACAGCGATGATATGAAGATATCATCAAAGCATTCTTTGGAAACATCGTAGAATAAAGCCGATGAGAGCAGCAAATTAAAGACAAATTGATGAGCAAACAGATCGAGTATTTAATTTTGGTTGGTTGCCAGAAATTGGACTATAATTATAAGTTATGTAACTCTTTTCTGCCTTGTCACATTTGGTGTGTCATGAAGGATAGTAAATATTAAATCATGGATTGACTTTCTTCTCTTTTTATTTGTTTTTGTACAATTATTTTTTAATTCCGAGTTTGGTTTATGGAAAAGTAGGGGTGAGCAAAATGTCGGTTAACCGTCCCAAAATTACTAATTGATAATCAAATTGACCGAAAAAATTGGTTATCAGTCAATTTCGATTTTCGATCTCTAAAAGAAAATCTTTCATACGGTTTTTGGGGTTTGGTTACTTTTAAAATTTAGTCTTTTATTGGGTCATAACTCAGTTTCCCCACTAGCGTCTTCCAGTTAAGCCCATTTAGGCGGCCAATTGGGCCACTGCATAAATGGATGACGAAAGCTAATGGACTAATTAGACCCGGATAGAGATATTATTTTATTATTTATTACTCCGTATTATTTACTTGCCCAGAAATGGAGGTTATCTTCAAGAATCTAAACTTGATCAATCAAAGTTTTATGAGGTTCACGAAACAAACAAATTAGAGAAAGAGCAGGAGGAAATCATTAGAAAACTCCAAAATCCAACCTTTCTCGTACCAATCCATATTTAAGGTATTTGTTGCTGTTTTCTATGAATTTATGATTTATACTTCATTCAATTTCGTGCTTCTGTTGTATTGTTCCCCTTTCTGGTGACGCAAATGCTGTCACTCGGATTTCTTTCTCCCCAGATAATGGCGGTTTAGGCCGTCGGAATAGTAGTGCGTCACTTGTGTTTGTTGGATTTCCCCAGACAAACTAAGGATTCGTTGAACGTAAAAATTTCAGTAAAAAGTGTGGACACCTACCCTGCTAAAAATTGTGAACACATCACACAAATCAAATGTTAGGATTATATATATATATATATATGTGTGTGTGTGTGTGTGTGTGTGGGCTGGATCAAATAAGAACATTATCCTCCTGGACTGATGTGCATCAGAATTCATCAAAGGTTTTAGTAAAAAAATACGGGGTCAAATTTATAATTATTACAAGCTTCGAAGAGCGGGTTCATTTTGTATATGTGAGTGACAAGGAATGCACTGTAGATTTCACCTTGTAAATCCTCATTGTTAAAGGATCTCAATGAGGTAAACTAGCCCATACCTGATGTTAAAGGTCAATAAGTGATTCCCGTTGAAAGTTGAACTTATAACTTTGTGGTTACCATGTCAACAACCTGACTAGCCTAGGGTTGTCTGTGGCAAGTTATATTACTGTTTGGTTTGGTGTATAGTTCATCGGAAATGTAACAAGTATTGAAATTTTGCTTGGTTTTCTATGTTCTAACTCAATGTTGTATTTTGTTTTATGGGACAGAATGCCCTCCTTGTTTGGCATTTTTGTCTGCGTTTAATGAATTCATGGTGACATCAGAAGGTAAAGTTACATATTCTTCACTTTCTGATCTAGAAATGAAGAAGGGTAAAGGTCCTTGCAATGAAGAGTGCAGTGATGCTGCCTGGACATTGACAGAAAAGGCAAACCCCGAGGAAAACAATTATCGTTGTTCATACCCATCACTCGACCCTGATGATCTAGTGGATGGAGGATATGATACCTGTGATAATTACTATAGCTCTATGGTGAAGAGCGGCCCTCCTGAGGTTAACGTGAGAAATGTGTTGAGTGGTATATTTGCTATCTTGATGGGACGCAATAAAGGTGCTGCAATTGCGAATGTACTTCCACAGTTGCCTAGTTCAAATTCGAACGTTTCATTTCTTGGGTCTGGAAAGAACGGAGAGACATTCGTGCACTCCTCTGTGTATATACCGAGTGCTCCGCCACTGATTCAGCCAAATATGTTTGACTATAATGCTTACAAGGAGGTCATGGAAGCCGAACCTCCAGAGTGGCTTCCAGACAGTTCATCTACGATCTGTATGCAGTGCACGGCTCCATTCAAGGCCTTAACTCGTGGAAGGCATCATTGTCGGTTTTGTGGTGGAATTTTTTGTAGGACATGCTCACAAGGAAGGTGCTTATTGCCCGTTAAGTTTAGGGACAAAAACCCTCAACGGGTGTGTGACACCTGCTACGAGAAACTTGATCCATTGCAGGGTGTACTAATCAATACTCACAGCAACGCTGTGCAGGTTGCAAAGCATGATGTCACAGACTGGACTTCCACAAGATCCTGGCTGAACCTTCCACTGGGATTCTCCATGGAGGATGAGATATTTAAATCATCTAATTCTTTGAGGAGTTATGCCCAGGTCTATCCTGTATCTTAATTTAGTCGTCTTTTATTTTTATTAAGGAGTACTATTTTAGATATTCATTTGATTCAAAAACAATTTGACCACGAGTGGTGTTGTGTTAAATCTCCCTCTCCCCACTCCCCCGTGCCCCTTGTTTGGAAGGGGGATGAATAATAAATGGGATTTTGCTGGTTAGATAATGTCATGGTAGAGTGAACTATCTTTACATAGTCAAGTTGATGCACTTTTTTTGAGTATTAATCAATTCTTGAAATTGAAAGGTTGCTCGGCTGAACCCTGAGAGGGCCATTCCTACGGTTATTCTAAAAGGAGCCAAAGGTTTAGCAATATTGACAGTAGCCAAGGCTGGGGCTCTGCTTACTTATAAACTTGGAACTGGGCTAGTTGTTGCACGAAGACCAGATGGATCGTGGTCTGCGCCATCAGCTATAGTCTCGCTTGGTTTGGGATGGGGTGCACAGGTGCTCTATCACTTCTCTAAGTTTTCCGAGTTTTGATAAATTCTTTCTCTCTCTTTATCAACTTACACTGACCACTTTTGCCTCCTTCCCGCTTTCCTTATAGGTAGGAGGCGAGCTCATGGACTTCATCATCGTGCTACACGACTCTAAAGCTGTGAAAACCTTTTGTAGCCGCATGCATTTTTCTCTTGGCGCTGGCTGCAGTGCTGCAGCGGGTCCCATCGGGAGGGTTGCGGAGGCTGATCTGCGTACTGGAGATAAAGGTTCCGGGATGTGCTACACTTACAGTTGTAGTAAAGGTAGCCTGCTAATTCTCTGGCCTATTTATGAAATCATATAATGCGAAAACGTAATTCAACAAGATTGGTAATAATTTGAGCTGGTTTGATTGGGAAAAAAGCCAATCTTGAAAAACAACATTTCCCTTCCGATCAGCACACGATCTCGTAGCAATCTAGAATAGATAAACTAATTTGCAGACGGTTTTTCTGTTACGCTTTAGGTGCGTTTATTGGAGTCTCACTCGAGGGGAACATTGTTGCAACAAGAATGGATGCAAATCTTCGCTTCTATGGCGATCCGTATCTTACAACAGCAGACATCCTTCTTGGGACAGTTGACAGGCCAAGGGCTGCTGAGCCATTGTACTCAGCTCTTAAAGACCTTTATGCCAAGCTTCCAGCCCAGATTCAAGCAGGTTCTCTCTGAGACTTGAACCATCCTCTATATGTGATATCTTTTGATGATAAATTGTACAGTATACACTTGAGTACACTGGAGCACAACATGATAAATTATTTATATCATTGCCATACTTCACCTATTAGTGTACTATGAACCTCATTCTTACCTACAGCTTGTGGTTCAAATGGAATAAACTTAGTTCTCTTTAGACTAGGTTTCACATTCTTGTCTTATAAATGAAATCATTAAGTTTATCTCAATTCTCTAATTTTTCTTTCTCCATTCTTTATTTTTTGTTTTCTATATGTACTAATAAACGTATTCTCTATTTTCTTTTCTTCAAACAGTTTTTCCGATTAGTAAATGTCGCCTAATATTTGTGAGATTCTGGGGTCTTTAAAGTAGTTTGACCATGGATTTGTCACAATCCTAGTTCCTTGCTACTCCATCAACTTGATGGTTTCAAGTTATTGAGCTAGTTGGGTTCCTCTATTATTTAAAAAAAAAAAAAAAAAATGGTACTATAAAACAAGCATTGTGTCTCTATCATTGATTAATATCATATACTAGTTGTGGCAAACATATACTTGAAGTAAATTCACGAAATAATGGTAAACTTTTATTTCCTTAATAGTAAACATTACAACATGAATTATTCTTTTAAGTGTCAACGAACATTCACTTTGAGATACATCATGTTCGTTGAGTAACAATATAATTTCTCACCCTTTATAACAACAAATTACAATTAACATCTAAAAGTGGATAATGAGTGACATCCAAAGCCATATTTGAAAGTGTAGAAAAATCAATCTCTTAAGTAAAATCCCCTCCCCTCTTTCTACATACAAACATATATGTAAAAATCAACAACCAAAGTTAAACCGTTCCCAAACCGGCAGTGTATTTGACTCCGGTCGACGGCAACCAAGAGTTGCCCAGAATAAATTGTGCCACCGTGAAGTCATTGGCCTGAGCAGAGTCATTTATGACATGATAACCGGGCCAGTTGACTCGGCGGTCCAACCCGGCCCCCGGTCCGTAATTCATGTACTCCCCATAGTATAGTGTATCCAGTGCAAAATCCCCATTCCATTCCAGCCATCCTTGCGGCATTATAACATTACTCAAGAACGATTGCATTATCACTGTTCGTGAGTACTGTTTCCACGGCCGTCCGAGGTAAGTGGCGGTGGAATTTCCGGCGGCGATTAGGTCTGAGTCGCCGGTTATGTTGCAGAATTGGATGGAGAAGCCGGTGGGTTGGATTGACTCTTTTCGGCCTTGTGCCGTGATGGTGTTTTTCTGGTTGGGGAGGCCCTTCCTCGCCTGAATTTGACAGTTTTGGAATACTACGGTGCCGTCGCCGAAGATGAAATCAACTGTGCCGGTGATTGTGCAGTCCCGGTAGAATTGACGCATAGTGTGTGCGTAGAGAGTATCTTGGTAACCCCTCATGGCGCACCTGTATATCACCGATAGATCGGAATCTGATCGGAATGCCACCGCTTGGTGCTTTTGTGGCCCCGCCGTGTTCTCAAATGTAATGTCTCGTGCTATAAATCCTCGGCCTTTCACAGCTGCACACAAATAAACCAGTAACCTCAGCCAAGTTGGTTAAGTTGTGGACAAATTTCACTCTTAGCATTAATTTTTTTTTTAATACTACTGACTTACTGACTCTATTACAATGTAGTATCTGTTCATAACTACTTTCTCAATCTAACGAAGCACCAAGAGACAGCAGCACCATAAGGTCATTGGCAGTGTTAATGAGTTTATTGACTTTGTTGGTTTGAACTGATGGTAACTAGAATAGGTTTACTTTATTGTGATTCTTGATCACAGAAAACTCAATGCACAACTTTATATAATCATTGCTGATTTCCCTCATCACTCAAACACACATACAAATTATAAAAGGGGACAAAACGGGCTGGATTATTAGGGCATGGAGAAATTTTTTATTTTTTAAAAAATACAAATAGAAAATGTATTTATTTTTTAAAAAATGAAAACTAAAAAAAGTAGAAAAAAAAAAAAGTTGCATAAAGTAAAACTGAGAAAATGAAAAATAGAAAAAAAGAAAATAAAAGCAGGTACGTTACCGAAGGTTGCAGAGCGGAAGGTAGTCCAACCGTCAATGAAGTTCCGGTTACCGGAAATAACGGTAACATCCATGCCGTCTCCGATCATCATTATATTCCATTTCTTCTTTTTGATCTCCACATACTCTTTGTAAACTCCTTTCTTCACATATATCACAAAGCGTTTGCTACTGAATTCCGGCGCCGCAGAAACGGCGTCCATTATGCTACTGTAACTCCCCGTGCCGTCGAGCGCCACCACCGCATCCGCCGCCACTCCGCCGGACTGCAGAAGTTTCCGGTCTTTGGGTTTCAGCCAATCCGGAAACTTCAACTGATCATTACTGAATAATAACTTTCTGCCGCCGCCGGGATGATGACCGCCGCTGCTGCCCTTGCCGCCGCCGCTGATGGGGCTTTTTGGTTTGGTGTTGCCGTCGGAAACCGGTCGGACCTTGCCGAGGATGTCGCCGATCAAGGAGGTTACCTGGTTTAAGCCGCCGGAAACCATGTTTTTGACAAAACCGTTTGTGCCGTCGAAGCCTTCCATGCATGTATCTTGGTTGATCAGTGCAGCACTCAACCATGTCCTTAAATCATCGCTCAGATTTCCGGTGCTATTGTCTTTTTTCCCTGTAAATTTGATCAAAATTATGATTCATGCATATATAAAAAAGTTAAAATGACGTGTCAAGCTTAAGAATTACACACAGTATGGTGGTATAGTTGTGAGTATAGACCATTAATCTTTCCACTTAATAGACCTTGGTCATAATTTACCTCTATTGTCCTGTCGGGTTGAAATGTGAAAACAGGATAGGAGTTACACACAATATGGTGGTATAGTTGTGAATATGGACTACTAGTCTTCCCACTTAATAGACTCCTGGGTGATCATAATTTACTTTTCTACTATCCTGTCGGAATGAGATGTGCGAACATGGTAGGAGTTACACACAATAAGGTGATATAATTGTGGATATGGGACATTGGTATGCTCACTTAATGAACCGCTAAGTGGTCATAATTTAACTCTCTGCTATTCTGTTAGGCTGAGATGCCAGAACAGGACAAATGAATTTTGTCTTTTGTGGACAAGATAAATACAGGTAAGCTGAAAGATTAAAAGGAACGCACCGATATTAGGATACTGGGAAGCGTCGAGAGTCCAAGAAAGTTCATCGGCGGAGAGGTCCAGCAGATCAAGGCAATCGGAAACCGCCGTGGCAAGGCGGAAGTCGCCGAAAACATTGGCGAATTTGGCCACGGCGGAAGCGACATCCTTCACGGCGTCCAAGGTGGACTTGACGGATCCCACGAACTCCGTCGCCGGCACCCTCAAACACTCCGACGGAATGAAACCCAACTCCCCGCCGCCGCCGCCGCCGGATCTCCCCGAGCGACACAAACACAACAGAATTCCCACCAACAACACAACAGTCGTCCCCGAACCCGCCATTTTACACGTACGACCACTCAACTAACTATTATTATTAATTCCGATATAACACTAACAAGAAACACCAGATTAAACCAAAACAGTACGATGAAAAAAACAAGTAAAGTTTGGCACCAAATAACGGTCTGGGCAGTTCAAAAAACCATGCTTTTTGTTCTCGAAATTTTAAAAATATTGTGAGTTTTTGGAGTGAGGGAAGGGTGGGGGGTGTGCGTGTATATATATTATTATTACTATTATATTATAATATATATACACAAAGTAATTGAAGCTGAGGGAGAGAGGGGTTTCATTTAATGGTATTGTTGGGTGACAGATGAGGGCATTGATGAATGAGAGATAGATATAGAAAGAGGATGGGGGGAGAACGTGCGAGTTGTATTTAGCAATTAATATATACTAAGAACTTGATTTGATGTAAGAAACAATCTTACAAATCTCTGCTGTGTTTCTGACTATGTTCCATGTTTTATGTTTATATAGAGGATTGGTTTTGGTTCATAGGTACTGGGGATAGATTGATGAGTGTCGGCGCACACTTGTTTTGACATCCAAAAACACTTTAGTACACTCAGTAATTAAAAAGGTATATATGCGTTTGATTCAGGTTATACATACATACATTTTATTCCCAGTTTTATGTTCTCGGGAATTTCATATCTGATCACTTGACATTTTGATTCTTTGTGACTTGTGAGAGCGAGATTATATGACAAAAGATAAACAACAAAGTCATTCAAAAAAAAATAAATATTTCGTTACAACCTTAGCTTTGAGAATCTTAATATTCTGAACAACCAAAAAGGATAATATAACATTCTCTTTGCTAATGTAATCTTAAGGAGGCGGCGTTTAGTTTAGGTTATCTTACATAATCTCAAGAATATTTTGGCTAAGCATACATGATCAAATACTGATGTGCACAAATAATTTGTCCACTTGAGATATATATAATCCTCACACTGCAGTTGTCTAGTTTCGAACATTGGTCTCTTCTTCTAAATATTGCCTACTGAACTACTGAGTTAAGCTCGTGCAGAAATGTTACATTATTATTATGGTGAGATTCTAAACTTTGGTTTTATTTATTTTTTGTAACATTTTGGGAATCGCATCCCTCCCATTTTCTTAAGTTATGTGAGATTATATCAAGAATATAATTTTACTTCAAAACATTTTTTAACTAAACACCACCTTAACACTTAACTTTATGCTTTTGGCTTATTTTGTCATTAAATTGCAAATTTCTTATATATAAGGCTGTCTTTATATATATATATGGAGGAACGTAAAAGCAAAAATTACAGAAATCTGAGCATAGTCACACCCACAACATCAACAATATAATTATATTCTTTACATTTTATATGTATATATAACCATCATTTTATATTAAAACGTTCATTTGAACGAGTTAAATTTTGATTCACTTCTAAAATGGCATGAGCAAGTTAAAATTAAACAGGCTAAAAGTAAATCACATAAAATTTTACTCATCTGATTTTCATTTTTTATTCAAAGTATTAGTATATTACGGAGTATTTCTTAAACAATATTTTAATAATAAGTTTTATAAATAACCAAAATTTAATATAAATTATTAATAAAATACAATTTTATAAAGGATAACCGCCCAAATAATTTGCCGACTCATACTTAATTTAAGAGAATTAGAAATCATAAAAAAAAATTCCAAACCTAATTTAACTTTATTATGCCCAAAAAAAATTAAATCAAATGACTACAACTTTATGTCGTTATTGGCTAATTTAATTAGAAAACGGTAAGGGGTCGGTGACGCGTCTAGTCTGCCGAAGACGCTAAGCTATGATTCATAGGAAATAGTAATAATGTTAGAAAAGTACTTCGTTGGGGCGATGATCAATTTTGTTTTGTTTTGTGAGCAAAAAAAGTACTCCGTAATTGTGGTGTGCTTTTAAAGAGACAATTTCTTCTTCTTTTTTTTTTTTCTTTTTTTTTTTTGGAATAAAAAAATAAAATAAAATAAAATTTGTGACACTCTAACTTAGTAAATTGGAGATGTTGGTAAGCAAGTTAAAGTTAGAAGATCAAACACTGTAATTTCTCCTTCGTGAATCAAATTAAACCACCTCAACAAGATTACAAGAGAAAACAAAAAATAAAAATAAAAATAAAATCATGTAATATTACTTTATAAACACTGTCATTATCTCAGGAATCTTTTAGGCTTTTGTTAATACGCTTTTGTTATAAACCATTTATGGAGTTGGGTGCTTTTTTCACATTTTCTGTGCCATATATTTAACTTTCCATATGTGGCTTAAAAACAAGTTATTTACCTGATTTCAAAAAAAAAAAAAAAAAAGTTATTTACCTAGGATGTTTTTTGAATTAGTGAAAAGGAAAACTTGTAGTTATTATCAAAGAATGGTTATTAGGTAATTTCACTTTTCAAAAAAAAAAAAAAAAAAAAAACACACACACACACACAAGAAGTAAGTCACTCAGGGCACTAGGGTCAAAAGAGTGCGCACAAAACCAAATATATGGACTATAAATAATAATGTTGTTGCTAGGAATTAAACCCTAGTGTATAGGTTAAAGGCTAGGACCAGAAACCACCAAGCTAAGGAGGTTATTATGATCTAAGGGATGATGTCTTAAGAGAGAATAAGGGTGCCTTATATACTATAGATGACTTTTCCATATGGTTGACAAATGTATGACATCTCGGTTAGTCTTATTCAATTTTGGTTATACATGTGTCCCCCACTACCTGGATGCTGCCGGGTAAATAGAGCATCCTACTTTCTTGTACACAATATATATCTTGAATGGCTTGAGTGGTTGGTGCTCGTATTGTTATGCTGGAGGCCTTTTATATTGTTTTGATCCAGGCTTCCTTCTTTCTTTAACCCAATAGATTTTCATTATTCTTATTGGGTCAACACCTAACCAATAAATATGGATACTTATTCGGCCAACATTTTTTTTTGAGTACAACTGACTCTGTTACAATGTAGTATATGTTCATAGCTACTTTCTCAACCTATTGAAGCACAATGAGTGCGATTGGGCCAAGACTTTCCCAATAAAATAGGCCTCCGGAGTTCCATGGCCTCATCAAAACTCAACAAAGAAAATGTTGATTTTTTTTTACATGTATACTAAGTTTTCATGTTAACGATACTCAATACAATCAAATATATTTGCATGATTTTTCCTACACGCACCTTAAGCACATAAAATATGCATCTTAAGTTTCAACAATACGCAAAATGATCAAAATGTCATCGTATTTTTTTAAATTCGCATTCATCCTAGACGTTGATTTTTACAAGATCAACGACTATCATTCATTAGTATGTTTCACTTGGACACCTCTTCCACATTTCATCTTTATTCTCATTCTCTATATATATATATATATATATGATGTCAAACGCGGAGGGATCTTGGTAGTGCATGCCAGATTGCCAGTGGAGGTATGTCCACGTCCTTCTTTTCCTCATTCTAAAGATAAAGACAACTACTATTAAGAGGGCCCCTCATGGTCTCTAATCTCTTTTAGATTGGGTTTTACATAATGTTTTTTTAATCTTTTGCAATTTTTTGTTATTGATTACATAAAATTTTTATTACAATCAATTATTCATTTGCAATAATTATATATCAATAACTATACTGGTAGCAGTACGTACCTGTTGTAAGTCATAATACGGAGTAATTAAAAAATGGCAAGCTATGGCCTATAGGGTTGTTTGATATATTGTGCAAATTTACTAGCGTTGAATCTATATACAAAACACTAAAGTAATGATATATTTGAGTAAGATTTGTGCTAATTAATTAAGTGTGAAAACTTTGATATTTATATATCTGAAATATAATATTTCGATTCTTAACTTTGACTATTTAGTCGAAGACATGACATAATCGATAGTGTGTTACTGTTGACCACTTGGCAAGCGCTTGCTCCACATACTACTCCTCAAAATCTCCTAATAATATATATGCTGAGAATCCGAAATGATAACTTAACACATATTACAAGTGGTAGTGTTTTGTCTAATCATGTTTAGACAGGGTCACAACAACATTAATTAGATCAGACTTCCTTTGTAAAATAAACTTGTTATTAGTATTTAGACTATATTACACTTATTCAAATTTTATGACTTTAATACCCTCAAATTAGATGATTACATACTCTCATGATGCACTTTTTTTTTAGTGTTACGGGCACCATTATTTAAAAAAAAAAATGAGCAAATACCAATTTTGGTCCCACGACTATTAGCAAAATGACAATTTTGGTCCACATGTTTCATTTTTACCAATTTTAGTCCCACGACTATTGTTTAGTACCAATTTTGGTCCACGACTACTGTTTTAGTGCCAAAATTCATCGCGCCGGTTACCCATCTGTTTAAAACGTGCCAAAATCTAAAATTTTTGAAGGTATTTTCGTCCTTTTCAACTCAATATCCCAAATTTGAGCATGAATAAAGAGATTTAAGCCATAAGATCGATCACAATTCACAATTCTCCTCCTCAAATTAAGGTAAAATGAGGAGGAAAACTGTGAATTTTGATCAATTTTAGGACTTAAATCCATTTATTCATACTCAAATTAAGATATTAAGTTGAAAATGATGAAAATACGCTTAACAATTTTAGATTTTTGCACGTTTTAAACGGATTGGTGACCGGCGCGATGAATTTTGGCACTAAAACAATAGTCGTGGATGAAAATTGGTACTAAAACAATAGTCATGGGACCAAAATTAGTAGAAATGAAACACGTGGACCAAAATTGTCATTTTACTAATAGTCGTGGGACCAAAATTGGTATTTGCTCAAAAAAAATGATACAAATAATACTTTAAAAAAAAAAACATATCTTTAAAATTTATGGTATACAACGTAACTATACATAATACATTGGTACTGGATTGAGATAGGTTTTGAATTTGGCAGAAACTTTTATTATGATCACTGGCACTGGCACTACCCATATATTTTGCCTTTACTTCCTGTTTAAGATATCTACCTTCTCACTCCTAATCAAACTAAAATTACTTCAATAATAATAATAATAATAATAATAATAATAGCAAAGTTTATGTTAAAAAGAACCCTAACACTGGGTACTACAGTGCTACTTTTCCTTTTCGGGAACCATCTTTTTCACTGTCAAGAATCTACGCCATGTTCTTCTCAGGTCACCAGATTCGCTTTTCCACTCTACGTCTCTACATACCATGCATGCAATCATTTCTACAATATAAAATTATATATGCATGGATCATAATTATATATAAAGTTGAACGGAGTTTATCACAATTTCTTTTTGTTAATATCATGGAAATTCACAGTCAGTATTTAATAATATATATTGGTTAAGTATCGCTCTTGTGTAATAGTATGTAAATTATACATAAAATAAATTATATTAAAAACACCTTATGTGACGAAAATATAACATTATTTTTAAATGATTAATTAAATTGCATAGCTAGCTAGTACATTTGTTTGTTTGGTTGAAGGGGATTGCAATTCTCTCAATTCAGTGAATTGCAATTCATAGGCCAGGCCCCGCAAAGAAAGGAAAAATGAAGAAAATGACATATTTACCCTTGAATATTATTGCACAATAGTAATTTAGTCTTTATATTACTTCTTTCCTTTTCATTCCTAATAATTTTATTCCTCCCTACCAAACAATGTAACTTGAATTCTTACTTTATTCTCACCTTATTTTTTTTGTTCCCGAATTACAATTCATTAATTTCCCCATTAATTCCTTCCAACACAAATCAGTAGTGGACCGAACTCGATCAAAACAATACCTCAACATAATCACTAGCTCACATGTTATTTTCTTGCTAGTTTCCCAACAATAACACATGTTAGGAGAGTTCCTTCGTGTAAAGTCTAACCGGAATTTGATTCTAAACGAAATTCTAATTTTAAAAAAAAAAATTATAATGAACCTATATTTTTCCCAATTAAAATTTTTATCCAAATTTAAAATTAAAACTGATGAGGTTGTTTGTCTCGTTATTGTGAGTAATTTAATTTCATTTTTATTATTCATTAATCAAACGTTAATATTGTATAATATTCAATTTAATCATCTAAAGAAAATTATTTTTAAAAAATTATTTATTATTCTTTAAATTTCTTAATAGCCTAATATATAGTAGTACTTGGAGGCCGGGTATGAGAATTGATATGTCAGCCACTTTGTTTCCATTTCGATCAAACTTAAACATATATGTGTTGAGTATTGACTTCTTCAAAAATAAATGTCCATTATTGCCCTTGTGCATATATTTTGGGCAAGTGACAAGGACCACACAAAATGAAGCATTTTAATAGTTCAAAACAAATCCATGTTCCAAATCTCTCCTTTTTTGCTCACATTATTGATATGATATTACAACTACGTCTTTCTTCTTCTTCTTTTTTTTTTGGGTGAGATACAACTACGTCTTTCTACCAATATTAATATATGGGAATATGACACTTGCAAGTAATGTTATAGAATGCCGCATCTTAATCATCAATCTGTAAAAGTCTCTAAGGTTTAATTTCTTACACCCTTTTACGATCAGAATTGATAGTTTGTCATGTTATTCTCATTTAAAGTATCAAAAATCTATATTTACTATAATATTTTTCTAAAATAGAAATATGAGCCTCTTTTTTTTTTTTTTTTTTTTTTTTTGCATAACGATGAAAACTTTCAGTTACTACTCGTGAATGTGCGTTAAGTAAACTGCATTTTTGTTAGGCCATCAGCATCTCCGATGATGAGATTGCAATATGATTTAACATTCTCACTTTAATTTTTTTTTCTTCTAAATTGATTGCCACTTGTCTTGAAAGAATTGTACATGTTGACATCTAAGGTCAAGCTTCACCTTGCCAAAAGATAAATTGGGGCCCAATATTTTAAAAAAAAAAAAAAATTGCTTACATTTTTTTTTTTGGTTTTGAAAGCGGATTGAAATTGTAAGAATATAGAGAAAATAAAAAGAAATTGCAATTGTAATAATATGACATGAGGATTCACTTTTAAAAGCAAGAATACATATAGTTTATGTATCACCCCTTTTTGTTTTTTGTTTTTTTTTTATCTTAATTGATATGACCCAAAACAAAAAAAACCTAATTTTTTAATTTTCTAAAAAAGATAGATATTAAAGTTAAAGATAATTGAGAAGATTTCTTTTACAATAAATTAATGAATAATACACTACTAGCAATCATGAAAGTCAAAACTAAATCTCTTTTTTATTCTTTCAAAATGGATGGGAATTACCATTGCAAAATCCCTCTAATCACTCTAGTATCGATGCGTAATTCCGGAGCTACATCTTTATTGTCGGAAAAACTCTCAACCCATGAGCCAAAAAAGCATATCTTTGCCAGAAAGTAATAACCGAGTGTGTGAAATATGATTCTTGTACTTAAAATTAAGTTTGTAAGTCTCCCTCAATTGAAATGTTGTATATAGTATTTCTAGTATGATTTACTTCTCATATATAATTTGCACACTATTATATAAGAACAAATTAGAGTTTATCCCTTGCACAGCTTCAAGTAATGATTATGAGTTTTCTCCTCACCCCAAAACAAAAGCATATCATTCTTGCCCAAATATTAAGAAAACATAATTAAAAGTTTTTAATTTTATAAAGCTAGTTTTGGAGCTTATTTTAAATTAGTATCCATTTATTGAATTAAACTAATAGTTTATTTGTAGTTTAAAGTAAGTTATAATATTTATAAATATATTTAAGTAGTTGGTTCAAGTAAAAATAATATAAGTTTTCGTGTAAAAAGTGTATTGAGTAATCAATAATACGTAAAAATTTACACAAAAGAAAATTGTGAACTCTAAAAGTGCGCCGGACAAAGCTACAAATAAATGAAAGTTTATTGTCTTCATTCTTTAGTTGCACTTTTACATATCATAGAGTGCACGCAATTCTTGAGTGCACTTTTACATATCATCGGATACACTTAATAACTTTGCACGAAACACGTCCGTTGTACTTTTTACAAAAAGAAATATTTTTATTTGATCCTTCTCTCATCTTTAAGATAATCTAAATTCAATTCTGAAGTCTTAAAAGCTTAAGAAATCAATAAAACTATTCCACCCATAATCCATCAGCGTTGAACCGTAAACAATGTTCATGAAAAGAACATATATATATATATTTTCTTTCCGACACAAAACAAAGAAAAGTAAAATGGATACAGCTAGCTTAGCTAGCCAGATAGCGAGAAAACGCGTTTTAGTATCTTTCATTATCGCACAATTTGCAAGTAATAAATATGGGTCGTCGGGGGTTGTGTGTATTAAGCGTGCTTTTAATTAATTTTGACTTTTAATTGGTAAATGCACCTAGGACCAACCTCATAAACCATGGGTGTGACTTGTGACTCTATGAGACTATGTATCTTCTTATCCTCCCCAAATCAATTCAATTATCTTAGCTTGCCCTACCACCCCTAAATCCGCCCTAATCCATAAGGATCAATGCTGTTCATTATTCCTTCTGTTTCCTTCAATTTGGCCATATGATAGTGTTATTTGACCAACTCTATATTTTCCGACCCCCATATTTAATAATTCTAGTTTTTATTTTTTTTCTTAACTATACTGATATTGATATTTTATTTACGAAATTAGAAATTTCACTTGAGACAAATTATTTGATCGAAGATATTTTATTTATAAAAAATTATGTCGGTACTCATATCCATGCAACTTCACATTCTTTGAGGATGACAACCTCAATGTGAGTGAAAAAAGCTACATTTGGTAATTGGTATGCAAAATCAAGTCAAAATCAAATAGCGAGTCAAATTTTAAATGTTTTTTTTTTTGGTATTTTTACTTCATTCAAATTGTGATTACTTACGGACCGCCATTCAATTTTATATTATTATATATTCTGTTCCTACACTAATATAAGGAAGACTGCTTTCAACCGAAAAAATATTTATAAAAAAAAATTTGTTGGTTTTATTGAGTTTGGCCCAGCACTAGGGGTAGGGGCTAGTGGGAGCTTAAGCACAAGTCCCTGTCATAAACTCTTATTAGACCAGGTATGGTGAGCTACGCCGACCTCCGGCAGAAGACAACAAAATTTAAGTACTTCGTAGTATTGATTCCCTAATCCATTTTTCTCGATTTCATCAGTATTCCAAAAGGTTTTCTTAAAAACAAAAATTAAAATGCACCTTTTAAAGAATAGTAAGTTTCGGATATTTGACCCATTGGCACATCTAGCACTTAAATTTGACCCATCGTTGGGAACAATAATCGATTATAGCAAAACGACAAATACTCTTCGTATTGTATGTATGACATTCATTTTCAGGTTTAATTTCTTAATGAAAATTGAGTTTGTTCGTTTAGTTTGGTTGTTGATGGGAAATTACATCTCAATTTACTACTGCCGGCAAGAATCATACATTCAACTTCAAAGCCACTTCTTGCAGTTCTATAACAAGTATTTTGCCCTAAACATACACATGGGGCAAGACCCTATACGAAAATTAGAATCAATCTAACACAAAAATTGATAGGTTCGGTTCACCCTCCTGGTTGGTGGGGATTAACTACACTCTATCCCCACACCTGGATACCAAACAGGCCAGAGAGAGTCTATAGAACGTGCGCTCGGCCAAAAGATGAATCCAATTTCCACTTGCTACAGACTACAGAGGTGTACCAGTCGGTGGAGAGATGTTGAAAAGTTTATCAAAGCAAAAATTTATGGTAAAAGAAATTCAAAAATGCAGAGTTGCTTCACAAGGGCGGCATCAATCAGATTGAGGAATGAGGATGATCCGATGAAAGGGCTTTGCGATGTATTCCTCACATTCTGGTTTGGAAACCTCTTTAACAGCTTCTTGTACTTCCCCCCACACATTATGGCATTAAAATTGTTACTTTAACAGCCCATTCAACTGGTTAATGAATAGATCGGAAAGAGCTCCACGTACATCCATCTGAAGATATGCATGAATAATAGCACTTTAGCAAAATTATAATTATAATTATAATTATAATAATAGTAATATAGTAAATGAAAATAACATAGATGGTGAACCTCATTATTTAGATGAAATGCCATACTAGCGCATTAATTTATGCTTCCCACAATGCTTTAAGACAGCAGGGACTAATGTCTAATAGGCATTGCAGAGGAGATTACCTGGTCACAGCATACAAGTTTAGTAATCAAAGGATAGAACTCCCTTAGATGACTCCTGAATATTTGTCTGTTCATAGTGCACATGCCCTTCAGCACCTGAAAGATAACAATATATGTTCACACACCAGAAGCCCTGATTTATTATTATGAGAATCCAAGAGAGATTTACCAATACTTCCATTCGAAATGTAAAATGTCTACTAAGAGCCAAGGTACCCCTCAAATACATGTTCAAAGAAATAGGTTTTCAGCTGCAACTTCAGCTCAGAGAACTAAACATTCACTGATGCCTCTCTAATTTCCTTTTCGTTGGAAACCACGAGAATGACAGAGTTTACACATAAGAGAAAGTGAAGAAAATACTTGTTGGAAAACACAAGAATGGAAAAGACTGTGCATAAGGGAAAGTGAAGAAGATAACAATCTTGCATAGATTAGGGCCCAACGAATCACCACTTGAAAATTGAACTAGGATGCTGCCTACTCTTAAACCTCAAAATTTGAAGGATGAAGAGAATTCATAAGGTGTAACTAAAAGCAGTGCTTGCTCTCAGCTCAACAAATCAAAAATTTCATACCTTAACAATGATGGGAGACCGTAGTTCTAGAACTCGATGAACATCCATATTAGTATTTTCCCCCATGCTGGACTGGAAGTCAGATGCTTCCCTCAAAACCTGTCCACAAAATGACACCAGCTTCTCTTCTGCAAATCCTTGAAGTTTATCTTCTTCAACTTTTCCTGTCAACTTGGCATCAGTTCTAACCACAAGATTTCCATTCTGAGAACTACTCTTTTCATCCAGTTCATCATTTTCACTATTAAATACAGCAGTTGTCTTTTGTAAGATATCAAGGTAGATAGAAGTTCCAGCCAACTCCTGGCGGAGTAGATTTAACGGTGGCCTACAAAAACAACAAAAGAACAAAATAAAAAACAAAACCCATGTATTAAAAGCAACAAATTCATTTAAAAATAAAAATAAAAATAAAAAACAGTTGAATAGTATGCAAACAGAAAAACAAGAACCCAACCTGTCTGCAGGGATTTGATGCATCCGCAATCGGAGACTTGTGTACGAATTATATGATGAAGCAAACTCTAGCACTGACAACAAGATGTCCATTATACTGATTTTTTGTGCAGCCTTCAACTTGTTCCAGTACTTCTTCTGCATGTTTACAAGATAGAGAAACAAATACTCAATTAGCATCATAATTAATTACAAGAAATTAGTACAACAAAATGCTCTTCCCCAACAGCATCAGTGCAACCTTCTCTCTCTCAGATCAAAACCTCCTGTGTAATCTTCACTTGTTTCAATTTAAAAGTATGTCTTTATGTATGACTAATGCCAAGATACAAGAACAAAAAAGTTATAAATTTTTTTTCTTAATCAGGACCGTATTCCATGGTGGCACTATAAGCATCCCCCTCCCTCCACTCTCTAGCTAAGGTTCATCTCTTCTATCATGTCAACCCCCAAAAATAGGCAATGGTTAAGAGCTTGTAACAATACACCTCCCAGGAGAAGGTTGTGACATGAAGTATTTTATTTCTTAGAAGGTTGTGGAAAGCTTGTGAAACTATAGATTTTCCTAAAATTAGAAGACAGCACAGAAGGTTTATACTTTATAGCAGCTAGGTTGGTTTCAATCATTATGTAGATAATGACATTTAAGAAAACTCATGTTGCAACAAAATGTCTGTTTAATATTCTAACATAATAAACAAAATAAATAATCATTAGCTTTATCTTATTTTTAGAAAATGAAGTGAAAGAACTTTTAATTTTTAGTTTTCAGACCAAACCTGAATACTGTCAATAGCACCTAAAAGCAACAACTGAGTGATGCACTTGCTTCTAATTGTTGCCAACATTGAACTTTCATCCTCTTCTCTTGCATCAGGCTCCACATCATGGGAAATCTACACATGAAATATAAAAATAGAGTCATGATGAATACTGAAAATAACATAAAAGCATTTCTAGAATGAAATGGTAATGAAAATGCTACAGTATGACCATTTACATCTAGGCATAAAATGTTTGCTCACTTCTTTAAAAAAAAAAAATATTTTTGAAAGAACAAGTAAATAGTAGTTTGCAGGGTACAACAACAATAATAATAAAATGTGGACAGATATAGCTTTTACATATAGAATGCTGAAGAAAAAAGTGATTCTATGTATGGTAAGTGGTCATCAGTTTGAGAAGTAGCAATTGCTGTTATAAAGTAGCACATAGTGCAGATTGTTATTATAAATGTCACATGCAACCATCTTCTAGCAAGTTATGCAGATTTAACCATTGCAACTGTGTGCATATCACTGTTGAGAAACCCAGATCAGTCCATACAACTGTCTAAATCCCTCATATTTTCAGAGAGGTGAGAGGTCATGAAAATGTTACATTATATTTTCGTTAATCTAAAGACTTGTGCTGCCGCTGCTTACAACATCTTTTACTTTCCCAATGCTTTTTAATTTTGCTGAAGGTTTTAATACTTTCCTTCAGCTTACTTTAACTTTTTGAGACTTCAAGAAGTGTAATCTGCTGTTAATTTCTTCCAGTCTTTGATGGTTTCTTACTCTGATTAGAGAGACTCTACCTAACCACATACTTGTTTTGGCCTAAGGTAATAGCTTCTTCATAAATAAGCTTTTCTGAAAAGCATCAATTTGAAGCTTCTAGAAAAGTGAACTTTTTTCCTATTATCTGGCCAGAAAATCCCTTTTACATTTCACATTTTTATTGTTTAAGCTGGGCCAAACAGGCACTTAGTGATTCTGCAAATCGCTTCTTATTTTCCCAGTAACAGAGGCTTTAATGTTTTTGGAGGACATGAACAGCATGCAAAATTAGATAAACCAAAGTAAAGTTAAAAATGTCGGCCAAGATGGTTAAAGAATAAGAGTAGCACAAGTCAACTATGGTGGAAACCAAATCTCAAATACCTTAGGCGAAGACGAAGGTGCCAAAACTTCAAAAGTTGGGCTTCTGGGTTTGGACGTAAAACTTCTGAGAAAGCGATTCTCCATCATATTTCCCATAATTTTCTGACCAAATGTTTGGCTCCTTTGGAGATCTCCAGAATCTTTAGCTCTCCCAGAAGGTGAAGGTATGCCTATATAAAAATAAATAAATAAAATAAAGACTTCCCCTCTTCAAGATGTTTTCTTTTCTTTTTTGCTCATTTTAGTAGGAGTCATAATGCTAAAAGAGTTAAACAATTTTGCTTGCTAAGTTCATGCAGGGTAAGATTCAAAACCACAGAACTTATATAGTTAGTACTAACCTTCAGCTCCATCCTGATCAACAGGCCGCACCATCCCTTGATTGTCATCCAGCATGTCTGATGCATTATGAAGCTTTGCAGTGCCATCAGCACCAATACCTTCTGACACAATACCAGGTGTACTCCCATTGAACATTTGGGTCGGACTATGAACTGGAGAGACTTTAGAATCTCCTAGCGTATTATCCTTCGCATTTTCAAAACCTAAATTGTTGAGGAGCTCAAGGGGTTGTGTTGTATATGAAGCATCTCTGGATATTATGAGATAAGATGACTAAACCATGAGTACAAGTAGCCACCAGAAACAAAATATAAATGTCTGACCAGTTAAGAACAGTATCACACACCTTATGCTTTGTAACAAGGTATCCCAATCACTGTCACTAAATTGGTGTCCACCAACTTCAATCAAATGCACTAATGCTCCCAGAGAGAGTGACACCACTGATTGATCAGTTTTTTTGGCACAATCTAACAACAAACTGAGAAGTGGAGGCAGCATAAAACAAACATCCTATAATAAAAAGTACGAATATTATACTTTTGCTGATGATCATTTAATGGAATTGCAAAAATAACCAAACTACCAAATCAAAATATATGAATGCAGTCAATGCACTATAAGAAAAGGAACTTAAGGTCACAAGAGGTCTGCATATTCTAATCATTTCATTTTCCTCAGGTAAGCAATACAGTCAAACACATCAAATGGGATACATAAGCTATAAATACTGCTTAATCCTCAAAACTGAAGAATAATTTTCTACATCATAAACAGACAAAAGTGGAAACAGAATACACATATTACCTTGTAGAAAGTGTTGAACAGATTACACAACAACTGGAGTGAATGGATGCTACTTTCACGCAGCCACTCATCTCTAGAAGAATTTAAATTCTCTTGTCCAGCATGTCTAACATGATCAAAAATGGGAAAGAGCACACGGTGGAATATACTCTCCCAAAATGAAGACGAGAACTTGCCGCCCCTCTCATTCAACAGATCAAATAAAACCTCTAGTGCACAGTTTCTAACTTCTAGACGTGGGTCAGAAGTTAGATCTGAGAGACCAGCCAGCATGGGGAACCAATAATGCTCAGTAACATCACTAGATGTATCTGCATTATCATCAATGGGTTTCAAAGCGCCACCTGGTATAAGACCCTGAAAGTGAAAATTAAAGAAATTAGAAAAATATTTCAATTACCATGCAAACTAAAATCCAATATAGAACCTTCGTATATATTTGTGATACATCATACATATAAGAAAACAAAAGGCATTGTGATTTAAGAGAAGACAAAATACAACTTTGGATATGGTAAAATTAAATTCACTTACTCTAAGTCAAGCCAATTGAAAACTACTTACATCTAAAAATATTTCAAGTGCCAGGGAAGACAGACAAAACATAGAGCAACAAACCTCAGCAAGTCGATCCTCACAAATACGAAGCAATGCAATAGCCTTCAAACTGATTCTGTGGGAGCTCTTATTATTGGCAAACCTGATTAAGCAATTGACACAATCCATGAAACAATCTCCAACTACTTGATCAAAATGTTCCAGGATAACTGCAAGCAGCTTCAGTGTCAGTTTATGCAATTAAACATATGGAAATAGTACAATTGAGAATACTAAAAGAGAACAAAGTTTACTCTTACCCTGTTCTACATTTTCAAAGGCATTTTCAACAATTTGTACTGATTCATCATCTGCAGCAGCTGTAAAAATCATGAACACACTCCGCCAACCAGATTTTATACTTCCAACCTTCGATTTTATCATCTGTTAATGTACCAGAATAAGTCGAGCTTCAAATGGATCAAAATAAATATGAATTGTTAGAGAAACAAATTGGACATACTTGTACTATGCAATCGACAATAAGCCTCCTTATGGATTCACTTTGGCTGTTACGCATAAGAATTACAAATGGTTTTAAAATATCATTCTGAAATGTGAAATTGGCAAGTTCAGCACGCTCTAAATATTTCATTCCAAGTTGCCGCAGAGAATCTATGGCATACATAGCTACTCTTTCATCAGGGTGACTCCCAGCAAAAATGAAATGATTAGCCAGCACAGACCATATTCTTGCCCAAACCTGAAAAAGAGGTTTATGGGGAAATAGTAAGGAATACTATGTTATTGACAGCAACAAAGTTAAATTATTTGAATGGGAAATAAGATGAAAACTCATCTGTCAGCATTCATACTAGAATTGTGTACAAAATAAGCAGATTTTCTATCATAAAATGTGTTCCCATCTGTCAGATAAAATGAATTCAAAAATAAATGATGAACAATTTAAAATAGCTCTTTAGCAATTTGAGATGGTGTGTATCAGCCCACCTCACTTAAACATAAAGTCTGATTGAACAGATAACAAGTGAAAAACTGCATATGCCTCAAAATGATGCACAAGAGCATATAATAAGATTTTATATGCCTTGAAACTAATGAGCAGTGTCAAGAAAATATCCAAATAAAAAGTAAAAGTTATAAGATCCCTGAGAACGTTGTAGCTTAGTGCATCTATTTCCAGTAGACTATGGATCCGAGAAGGCTCTCAGTGTTGGTAAATTTGGAAATCCAGTGGAAAAGCAAAGGAAGTCTAATTGATTAAATGGAGGAATTCAATACCATCAAATGTTGCAATATCACATAAATCAACAACAATTAAGCAAATGACACTTGTTAATCAGTAATAAAAACAGATTGTAGACCTGGTTAGTGAATTATTTAATTATCCTAATGTCAATTTTCATGAACAAATCAGTGTCATAAAGGAAGTATTGCTACAAGGACCAAGGAAGACGCACATTTTCTACTTAGTGTTCATTTGGTTCTACATGAATGCATTGATCCCTTCAGCTCCTATCAAGAACTCTAGATATTTAAGTAACTGTAAAAGATTAGCATAGAAGGTAGCAAAAGGTAAAAGATTATTGTCCCTGTAATCACCACCCAACATAACTAGTTTGCAAGTTCCATATGAAATAAACTTCATATCAAGAACTCATAAGTACAGAAATTACCATTCTTATACGAGCCATGTTGTAGTAACTGATCTCTACAAGTTTTTGTAAGCTGAACACGCGTGGTGGAAGCTGTCTTAATTCCTCGGCAGACACATTACACAAAGAAGTAAAAAATTCCACTACAGATTCACTGGGCAATTTGACACTATTCACAAACACCTTCTCAGCAGATTTTCCTGCCAACTCTCTCAGTGACTGAAGAAGAGAATCTCGAGATATCTGGTTAGATCCTTGCATCACACTAGCAGCCATAAAAGGTGTAGATATAATAAATTCAAGCCGGGAAATAGTCTCAAGCACTGCATTCCATGACTCCTGGAGTGCACCAGGATCTGAATCACATAAAACCAGAAGAGTCCGCAATGCTTCCACATTTTTACTTCTCATGTCCTTTGGTGCATGTAACAAATTAAATCTGCAATGCAATTACAAAAACTTGAGTACCACCTCACACCTCACAGTCAAAATAACATGACAGCAATAACTTCCCAATGCACGATAATAATTTTTCTGATAGGTAGGATAATAGTACTTTGCAGGTTACAACTATCCAAATGCATTCAAGGGACAACTTACCTAAACAGATAAGACAAAAAGGCATAGCGCATGGTGTCCATTCCAAGAACATGTGTGATGTGAATTCCAGCTTTTAATCCTTCCATACAAAGAACAGCCCTGGATTTATTTTCCCCCTCTTCCATAGTAACTGCAAAAGTAGCAAGCAGCGACCATCCTAGAGCTTCAACCATTGGGCGCACAAGCTCTATATTGTGTGAAGTATAAAACACTCCTCTTTTCCCATCTTGATTTCTGAAAATAGCTTGTGTCTGTTTGATGATAGCCTCACTCTCCGACTTTGAATCGGTCAAAGACTTCCTTTTTGGAAGAGCTAGATTAAGAATACTGACAAGCCGACTGCTCTCCTCAGGTTCTGGCTTGTGCTTGCTATTTTTTGCAAGTGGATCATCTTTCATTTTTATCTCTTCTTTAACAATAGAATCATAAATCTCCTCCAAGAGTTCCGTAGGAGCACTCTCTTCAGCTTCATTCATAGCATTTATGCGAATAAAATCCTCCTTTGACATTTTTGGCCAGACCATAGGGTTATGAGCATCAGTATTCAACATTATAACTGCATATGCTAGAACATAAGCTGTGTCTGCATTCTTGAACAGATCAGGATTGTCTGCACAGTAACTGCAAAAGGATATCAAAGTTGAGGCAGATTACTCTCAATTACCAGACAGTAACAGAATACTAGATGGCGACAGACAAACTTGGGTTTTAAATGCAGCCAATGTATTTGAAAAATAAGCCTCACCTTTCAATTATGCATGTCTAAGCCAACAAATGACAGAAAAAAAAAATCTGGTTTTAATGCAGCCAATTTAGTTTAAAAGTTACATGGAACAAACATACAGCACCAAGGCAATAAGATAAGTTCTTAAAGTGCAATTTAAGTGCTCAACAGTGACAAAATGTGGAAAATATCAAAATCTTTGCAGCCAATGGAGCTGAAATCCTCCAATTTATTGGCCAAGTATGTTAGAATTTAAGATTGGGCAGAGGTCACTCAACTGGACCATAAATCCATAATGCACAGGCCAAACCACACTAAAAGATTGAATTCATTCAATTAGCTAGTCTAACCCATAGCCTTATAAACCCATATGTTTATATTGTTTCTATGGGGGATTCTTAACAAAGTACATGTCTTATTGCAATGCAGCAAGTATTCCAAATTAAATAGTGAAACTATTCAACTTGACTCAACTAAGCCTTAAATCCAAACTAGTCAGTGTTGGTTACTTGATTCGTTTGTTTACTTTTAGTTCCAATATAACCTCTTGCACTAGCAAGTCTAATGGAACCATTGTGCGGAGTATCAAAAAGATAAAAATTAAAAATGTGGAATTATCCTGATGTTTGAACATGAAATCTTGGCTAATTTCTCTTAGACTTGTTTGTTTTAGTAGGCCTGTGAAAGGACATTTTTTATCTTGCATAAGGTTACCATCATACTATGTTCAATGGCTTTGGCTAATTGGCTCTTCCCCATCTGATTTTTTATTCTCTTAGTTTGTTTCCTAATTATTCATAGTTCTTGTAAGCTTCTCTTATTTGAAAGGATAAGATTACCAAGCTAAACATATTCACACCGTCTTTGACTCTTGGGTTCATAAACTGCTCAAAACAATGAAAGTCCATAACTCCATATCAAAGAATTGATGCACACATAGATATAGAGGACAAGCAAGCAATACCGCTCTGCAAACTTTTCCATAATGCGGTCTATCTTCTGAGCTTCCCCAGGAAGTCGAAACCCTCTGAGAAATTCACGAATTGCCATATCAAACTTCATTCCAGAAAAATTCATAGAGTCAACATAAGCATGCATCACAGCAAGTGGGAATTCCTCATGCTGACCCAAGTAGTCTCCAATCATAGCCTGGAACCTAACAAAGTTAAATATTTTCCATTGTGACAATATTAAATAGGATTCAAAAGGGGCAGAGTATTTTTACCTTGTCCAAGTTGGAAGTACTCCTAAGAAATTGAGCAACTGAAGCAGGAGACCTCTCAACCGACCCACTTGATATCAAATATTCAATCCCCTTACCAGGCTGCCTATTAAACTGGCATGTGTTGAATAAGTCAAGATTATTCTATCTAGACTGACAAACTTACCAATGAGAGAGATACACTATACAGAAGGTCAATAGAATTATACAAAGAAAATGAACAGATCAGAACTGGTGAAATCCAAATTTTGCATGAGAAAAACACTTACTTCAGAAATTGCAGCTTCTATTGTAGATTTGTGGGCCTTCAACTTCTCAAAGTCAGTGGGTACATCTTCCCTGCTTCTTACGTCACTTGGTTCTCTATTTGAACCTTCTCCAGAAGACTGTTTCCCTTCATTAACTCTGTCAGCTTCTCTCTGGTTTTTCTCCCAATCAACAAGTGATTTTAACACATTTACAAGGCACTGCAAAGGACAAGAAACCCGCAGAAAACAGTAGTAATGAGCATCAAGTGTAACTCAAATGCCCAAAAATCAAAAGGCATTTCAAATGAGAAACCTGTAGGGATGATGCTTTGATGGATCCCATCTGAGACATAGCAACTGAGTTTGGATCGGCATTTTGAGTCCCTTGAGCAATTTTGGATAAAGTGGTCACCTATATGAGAAAACAACAAACAAGGGGGTTTACTAAGCATATGAAAAACATAAAGGGAATGGCAAATAAAAAACAAATTGGGCTGGGATGGGAGAGTATTGAGTCCTTAAAATAATGGAAGTGAAAGAATACCATGCGCTCAAACAAGTTTGGAGCATTGAGATCACAATCATAGTTCACATACAGGTCAACAAGCATCTGTGAGTCTCTGCATATTTTCTCTAGCATTCTGCAAAATCATAATGAAATAGGGACTTAAAACTTAGAAGGACTCAAGAACCAATATAAGATTCATGAGAATTAAGAGCTTTTCATTGTTTAAATTTGAGCATCAAGCCATCAACAGTTCTACTATCTTCACTTACACTTTGGAACATTTCTTTTACTTTTCTTTTTTCTCAATCCCAGGGTTAATGTTTAGAAACTGAATGATGAAAAATGCTATAGTAAAACTAAAACGTACTTGAGAACACTTGATTTTGGGTTCAAGTCTGGTCCATCCAACGGGCGCAAAACAATCAAGGGAAAGAAAACCCCAATTTCACCCTGAAAAAATAAATAAATAAAATAACATTCACAGGGTCATAATGAAAATAAACTCTAAAGTTCACTCAAAGTGAGCATTCTAAACGTTAATTATACCTTGAGACTTTCCCTGAATCTTAACATAAGTACAGAGAAAATTCCGGTTGCGTACTGTCAACCACAGGGAGAAATTATAAGGGTTATAACAATATGACATTACATAGAATGATGAATAGTTTGAGGAAGGTGTAATAAAACTAAACCTGAAATATGACAGGAGTATGTGACACTGAAGCTCGAAGCAATACATAAGAAATGTATGCTTTCACAGAATCAATGAAATGAATGTCTTTTGTGAATGATTGACTAACACCTTCCAGCAGGCCCTACAATCACATGACAAAAAGTATAGTCAGGAATATGCTAAAATTATCCAAAAGCATAAAAATGAAACAAGCAATTTCGCAGACTAGTCCAGTAATCAGTATCCAGTCTGTTTTCAAGATCTCACTTCCAAGTTTCCTAACCTAATCAGGAGAATACATATTCTTGCAATATTATTTTATTAGTAATAATATTTATTTCAGTGTTTTTTTTCATGTAATACATCAAAATTAAATAGTAGAACATTTAATATTTAATTTAATAAAATAAAGTTTCAATGTGAGACAGAAGAGAAGTGTTTCAAATAGATAACAAGAAACAGAATAGGCAAGGTTCCCAGCGCATCAGACAAAAGAAGAAAAATTATATCTCAAAATTCTGACATTGCATACTAACCATATATAGAAGGTAATAGCAAACCCAGCAAATTTTCATTACAACAACAGATCCTTATTTGATTAAAAAGAAAAGTATGAAAAGCAACTTCTTTTGTTTCTTTTGCTTTATAAAAAAGTTTATGAAAGTTAATGAATGTTTAAATTTTGAGCTTGTATTACTAGTTACTACTATACATGACATTGCAGGTGATTGAGTACTGATTGATTAAGAAGATCATACTTCAACACTGTTCAATATATACATAAATCACCTGTAAAAGCTCCAGGGATAAAATGCGTGTTTTAGTTGTAACTTCATCATTGTCTTCTTTTATACCCATCTGTAAAGAACCAAAGACAACCATTCAGAACAGTGCTCTTGTTTGGAACATTTACCACATCATAACATCAGTAATTCTATGCATTAGAAACCTTGCAAAGGGTGCGGAAGAGAAGCAAAGCATCACGTCGCTCAACACTCAGACTGTCAGAGACCCCTCTGGATATAGTCAAAATTATTAAAATATCATTAACAATTGCAAATAGGGCATGCATCAGTTACAAGCTGAGTTAAGACAACAGAGTTGTCCTCAAGCTGAATCCATACCTTGTTGCCTTTTCACCATCTTCAAGACGCACAGCTTTCTCAAGAGCAGCCTCTAAACCCTAAATGGCAGATAAATCATTTTTTATAAGTAAAATAGCAGAGAAGTTTAGTATACCATAGCATATAAGAAAGTTTCCCACATAAGATAAGAAAAAGCGAGAGAATTCAGAGAAACAAAAAACAACCATATGGCTTAAAATGGCAAAGTTCTTAGTACAGGAAGGTATGAAGCACCTTAATATCAGCCCCACCAGCAAGATTCTGTAGTTCCTCCACACTGGCACCAGATGAGTCTCCTAACGCCAAATCTTTCTGGCTCTGATCATCAGATGGCACCTCCTCAGCCTTTGAGCTGGATGAATCTGCTGAAGCACCCACTTTCTGAGAAATAGAATCAGATGAATTAATGGCCTAAGTTGACAAGTCAATTTTATTAGATGAATTTAATACCTATCTCATGTGTACCCAAAAAGAAATAAGAATTTTTCTAATCCACACCCTAATTACATACCAGGTCAGTTTCAATCCGCCTAAACACAGTACTGAGCATCTGGGTTAACATGGCTTTCGATGTCGCTTGATTTATTGGGGACTTGCTAAACATGTAACCAAGATATTATTAGTTTCATGTGGTGCCAAATCCATAACTACCATCAGATTATGAGCAAATACCTGTTAAGAGCGATATTATAGCACACACGAATTACCCCAAGCAGTGGTTCCCCATGAACTGCACCACATACAAGCCATTGCATAATTTGAAAAACTGGCAATCTTTAATGCAAGTAAAAGCAAAGATACTTTATCTACCACTTTAGCCCAGATTTCCAACAGTTATTATATAAATTTTGCATTTAAATGGTTCATTTCAAAATAACAAAAACCCTAAGACTCTATGAGTAGTCGCGTACCTCTAAACTTTGTGGATGCAACAGCAGTAAGAAGTACCTTCAATAGTTGAAGAGTAGTGCTGCAAATGATTTTGTCATAAGATACATCAAATTGGAGGAAAAAAAATTCTACGATAAGGAGTCACATACCTATCAGGTGACAAATTATCCACACAACTGCAGACCATGTTCAAGATGTCTGAAAACAGTGGCACATTTTTCCCACCTTCAAAACCAATATCTCCCTCTAAATGGTCATATGCAATGAGTTTCTGCACTTAAATGTTAGAGTGTAGAATGTTATGGCACTGTTTAAGATATGTGCATTTAAACTCTCAAGAAAACCAAATGTCTAGTATATCATATCAAACCAACCTCTATAACTTATTTTGTTATAATCTCAAAAATGGGCAATTCATATAATTTTTTTTTTTTTTGAGGCAATTCATATAATATGTATAACTAACATTATATGGCTTGTGTTACATGAAGTAGCTGAAATAATGAAATATCATAAGAACTCAACAAAATCATGTATAAACAACATAATGGATAAAGTTCAGATTGTATGCTTTTCTAATTTCTAGCATATCCAGTCACTCCAACTTATCATCTTAGTACTTTATTCATAACCCTTCTCTTTTAGTTCTATTTTATGTTCAATTTCTGCTCACATGCCCTGGTGCCCAGGTTCCAATTCCTCCTCCATTATACTCCAGTCTATAGGCATGGATCAATTTTAATTTGCTAAATAACTCAATTAACTGTGTATTATTATTATTATTACTACTACTACTACTACTACTCAGCATGAATAATGCTCAAATTACAAAGAAATATTGCAAAAGAAGTATAAATTAAACATTAACACCTACCAAAATTTATAAACAAATTACACTTATCAGCCAGAGAAATTAAAAATTAAAAACAAAAAAAAACAAAAAAAAAACAAAAAAAAAAAATCAATCTCCAAATGAATAAGACTGGAAATGTATGATTAATCTCCTGGGAAGTAAACTTTGAGAATAAGAAACAAGTGATCACACCAAACACTTACATGAAGACAATCTAAAGCAAGCTCCATGACTTTCATATTCTTTGTCTCAAATGCATGCTTAAGAGGACTGAGAACAAGCTCTGCCTCAGCTCCACTTAGTGTATGACCTGCCTCTGCTAAAGCTGTAGTGATGTTGCCATTTGGTGAAGCTGCAGAGGCACCCATTTCAGATCCTGCATCTTTTTCAGGAGAACTACAGAAAAATGAGATCCAAGAAAGATGGTCAGAGGAGAATGATAATTCCAGTAAGAAAATCAGCGGAAACCACTCTCAGAAGCATATATACTAACACCATGCAATTGTCCCATTACATACCTCTGACTGTCAGTTGATGCTGCTTCATTACTCTCAATGGGTGTTGATTGCTGACTCAACACCTTTGTACCATCTAGACGATAAAGACAATATGGGTTTAAACCAACATTCAAAATAGAAAAACAAACTTCACAATAACTACCAACTTTTGGCGAAGATGGTTCAGCCAGGACCATAGGTAACCAATGAAGCAAATTACCAAGTATAATTCATCTTTGGATATGAAATTGACCACATATCATTCAAGAAATAGAAGGAACTCTCAATCTAATTTAACAATCTTCAACTCTCAAATTTCTTTGGCTGGCAATGTTTCAAAAAGAGCCATTCAAGTTCCCTAGCGTAGATTAGGAGAATACGCCTCCACGAAGAGTTAGGAGAAGCGTTCCTAGACATATTCCCGACCACATTACAAGTAACTAACCAATACAGTGAGCTAAATAAACACCAGTTAAGTGAAAATTACTCAATGCTAACGAACTAAACTGCAATGAGTTGGGAATTCCATTGCATACGGAAGCAAAAGCTTCGATGCGAAAATGAAGTCCCATAAGAATAGCAAAGAAACCAGATCATTGGAGAAAGAACTTAGATACGAACCTAAATACGTCTGGATAGCTGTCTGGAGAGCAGGATACTTCTTGTTGGCACACTCCTTGAGCATGGACTCGAAAGCTCGAGTCACGAACCCTCCAGCAGCTCCGCCCGCCATTTTCCTTTGCACTACGCAATTCGAAAGCCTTCAAGCTTCGTTATCTTCGGAGATCTACACTGCGGAATCCGATCACATGAGATCAAGGTCGGATCCAAATTCACAGACTGTAATGAGAAGAGATCGAGGAGGGAGATGGAAATGCTTTTACCTCCACTCCAGGGAGCGAGGTGGTTAAGAGATTTTGAGATCTGGCTGGTGACTGGTGAGACTCGGCAGCACTGCCAATCTGGCTAAGTATAGATTCTATACAGTTTGAGGTTTTAGACTTTTAGGCTCGTCTCCGGTTCAATTTTCACAAAAATAAACCCAAACTTCTTTTCTTTCCAATATAGCTTGATGATACTCTTGATACTTTCCCAAATAGCCAGTGAAATACTGAAATAGTGAAATCTCATAATCCCGAAATCAATTGGAAGTGTTAATTGCGTAAATTGAAATAATTTTTAATCTAACTAGTATTTTCACTCGTGCGTTGCACGGAATGAATTTGTTATAATATTTTAAAAAATATTTGAATCGATATACAATTATATAAATTATAACATCGAATATGAGTATGAATAAGTGTATAAATGCAATTATAGTATGAGCCTTCCTTGCATGCAACAAATATCACAAAAATTTAGTGTTCTAAAATAAGTGTATAAATGCAATAGGTAGATAATTTACATTATTGCATCATATTCATTAATTTAATTACTTGTCGGTTAGTTATTGCAAGATCTTGAGTTACACTTATATTTTGATATTCAGTAAGTATAACTATATCAAAGAAAAATTTACATGGGAGTAATGGATAATCAGTTGAGTAATTGTTAGTTGACCATAGAGCGTTGTGTTGGAGGAAGAAGATAATATATAGTGAAGATATATCATCTTCTTCCTTCAACATGTTGATATTCTCTGGACAAATAACTGTTGGAAAAAAAATTAGCATAAAATGTCATTTTACTGGCAATATTGTATTACCATATTTTACAATATTACGCACACCAAAATATTATAGGTCTGTTTTGGGCGGGAAGTTAAAACTGAGGATATTGTTTTTATTAATAGTATAGATTGCATTGCAGAGAAATATATATATATATACTTGTAACACCCCAATTTTCACAACTTGGATTTATTACAAAATCCTTAAAATATAATACATTGCGGAAGCGTCTAACCAGCAGAAAACTGGGTGTTACCACCACGCTTAGGTATCTTTCCTATACCCAAACGCTAAAGCTAAACTTACAACCTCAAATAACCATATCAATATCCAGATATGTACTTATGGAAATAATCCTCCAGGGTGTCTATTCTAGGACAGAGTAGTCTTCAACCTCGACTTCCATCCTATTCAGAGCTCACGCTAGACTGCATCTAATAGATGACACAATGAAGTGTAGTTAGCGCGACGGCTAAGTAAGGATATCCATTATCACTTGATAATAAACAAAGGTTTTCAAAATAGTCAATCAATAAGAACAAGGTAAGATGATATTACCCACAATCGCAATCAACCTGTAACAACATAATCAACAAGTGATTTCACTTTATTTCAATAATTAGAGCAATTAACTCAGTCATTAATTCACCCGGAAGTTAGTTCTTACACGTCGCCCATGGTACACAATTCTCGTCTTATTCATAAGTGGGGTACGAAACACATCCACTATTAGATCTCGGTGGGGTACAAAACACATCCACCTTCCAATTCTCACGTGGGGTACTAAACACATCCACGATCAGTTCACGGTGGGGTACGAAACACATCCACCTTTAATTTCATAAGTGGGGTACAAAACACATCCACTATTAGATCTTGGTGGGGTACACAACACATCCACCTTTAATTTCATAAGTGGGGTACGAAACACATCCACTATTAGATCTTGGTGGGGTACACAACACATCCACCTTTCAATTTTCACGTGGGGTACACAACACATCCACGATTAGTCCACGGTGGGGTACAAAACACATCCACCTTTAAATTCATAAGTGGGGTACAAAACACATCCACTATTAGATCTCGGTGGGGTACACAACACATCCACCTTTCCAATTTCACGTGGGGTACAAAACACATCCACGATTAGTTCACGAGTGGGGTACGAAACACATCCACTGTTTAGATCTCGGTGGGGTACACAACACATCCACCTTTCCAACTCCCATGCTTAGTTAGTATTAAACACATACCAAAATATTCAAGCATAGAGTCATGATAAATTTCAATACATAGTTATTTTTCCACGTTAATATAATACACAAAAAGTAATATTTGTCAAAATTGATTCTAACCATTCTTTTCAGAAAATTTCAGCTTAGCGCAGTCCGAAAGATTGAGCCGGTAAAAATAGTTCCCGAACTCTTTTTCACTTGAAATTTTTATGGTAGAACCCTAACTCATAGTACTTGATGTTCATAAAAAGTTTTGGTCACCTAGGTTCACAAATTTACACAGAAAATTACATTTTTGCCCTTGGCAGTGTGCTGTCCGAATTTTTCTTCTCTCTGGACCAGTTTTGGAAAATAATTTGGAAACCATACTTATACTACTCCAAAAATTATGAAATTTTTATGGTAGAACCCTAACTCATAGTACTTAATGTTCATAAAAAGTTTTGGTCACCTAGGTTCACGAATTTGCACAGAAAATTACATTTTTGCCCTTGGCAGTGTGCTGTCCGGATTTTTCTTCTCCCTGGACCAGTTTCGGAAAATAATTTGGAAACCATACTTATACTACTCCAAAAATTATGAAATTTTATATGTAGCCTCTAAACTTATAGAACTACATGTATAAAAAAAAATTGGATCAAAATACCTTACCGATTTTTCCCAAAAATTCACGGAAGTTACCGCCAGAATCTACCCTGATTTTTCCTTTCTCTATTTCCACAAGTATAAGCTTATATGGACATAAATACAACATATACATGCATAAAATAGCTATGAACATGCATACAAATTTATCAAAAATCAAAGCAAAGATTTTTGAGTCAACTTATAGATCTAAAGTGTAACACACATTTTTCATGAACAAAACTCTAAGCATGCAATTTTCCTAGCATTTGCCTATTTCCAAGCGATTGAACCGACTTAAGGGAATCCTTACCTTGGTAGAGGATTTTTAAACCGTGAAGTTGAGGGGGTTTCCTTGGAATTTTTCCTCCAAAAATCCTAAAGAAATGTCACCATAATAACAAATTTTTCTTGTATTAAATATCACACTTAAATGCTAGAGATGTTTGAACCATTAAAGCTTAAAGTCTTACCTAGACTTGGTTACTTGAGTTAGGAAAATAGGAGAGTGGGAGCTTTAGATCACAAGAGCAAGACTTAGCTAAATATTTTTCTTCTTCTTCTCCTTGGATTTTCGAAAATAATGGGAGTGGAGAGAAGGAATGATCACTTGCTAGCTTAAGTTTTTATTTTTCTCCTCTTTCATCTAGTGTAATCCGAATGGGAGAGGGGAAGGGTGATAAATGTGAGGTGATGGGATTAGGTTAGATTATCCTTGTAAATCAAGAAACAAGTACAATGCACATGCTTCATTAAATGCCCAATCAAGATCAAAATCTCATTCTAGGATTTAATGCCACATGTCAACACCCCATTCATCCCTTAAGAAGATATTAGTTTACTTGATCAGTTTAAGCCTAAATCAGATGAATGTTCGGAGGATTATAACTTAATTCGGGAAAATTCTAATACCAAAATTATCGTAAAAATATTCCCGTCGCAAATCACCAATTTTGGGAATTTTCCGATAGTCCGTTAAATTTAGGTTCAGAGTTCGTAACAATTTATCCCTTACGGTCCATTTAGAAATTCTCTTGAACCGATTAAAATTCAGGCCTAATCGTATGATACTCACTAATTCTAATTCTGAAAAATCCGAATTGTATCCACATCCTTAAAATTTTCTCGGTTCGTAACCGATACGTAGTTCGCAGCTTATCGATAATAAATCCTTAAACGAAAAATTATTTCAAGCACCGATCAGTCTTCTCTTAATTGTCATAGCTTAAAAAAAAATTTATATCGCTATTTTCGAATCTTAACTTTGTCGTAAAAACCGAGGGGTTACAATACTGAATTATTACCATTAGTAATTCTAGTCTAGAATTGTATTACAAATAGGAACGTAGGAAAGAATATATTTTATTAGGAATTCTATTTGAATTTACAGTTGTATTAGGGATAGGAATTGTATTACCATATTTTACAATATTACGCACACCAAATTATTATAGGTCTGTTTTGGGCGGGAAGTTAAAACTGAGGATATTGTTTTTATTAATAGTATAGATTAAAAATGTCTAGTCTAGCTTAAATATATTTTTTTATGACGAGAGATGATATGCATTCGCTACTAAGCCTACTAATACAAGAATTATCTTTTACTCACTTTACCAATCTTTTTGGTTAATTTAATTACAATTTATTTTACATCAATTTTAATGTATAAGTATTTTTTTAAAAAATTATCATGTTTTCGTAAAGAGAACATAATCAAATAGACCTCTAAACTTTATGAAAAAAATAATTAGATCATTGAACTTTAAAAAGTTGTAATGAAATACATCAAATAGTCAAAATCGTTTAGGTAAACAGGCAAAATTGCAAAGGTGACAATATTATATAATTTTTTTGAAAAGCAAATGAGCTAGACTATATTACTGAAAAGATGTTGAATAAACTAGGGGGAGTAGCCTCCTAAACAAAAGGATCATACAAAGAGCCAAGAAGCCAACTACTCTTGTCAGGGCATGAGCAAACTGGTTCGTTGATCTTCTAATAAGGGTGTGTTTGGAAGCCCGGAAAATGACTTCTGGAAGTCATTTTCCGGGCTTTGGGTGTTTGGGAACACCCAGAAAAATGTGGTCAACGGAAATCAATTTCCGTTGACCACGAAAAATACCCTTGTTTTTTCGGAAAATGACTTCCGGATAAATTATCCGGAAGTCATTTTCCGAATGGGGAAAATGGTGCTTCACACCAAGGGAGGCCAAGGGAGGGACAGCCCCTTCAGTCCGGTGGAAACCAGAGTAGCGACGGCTGCTCTGGTTTCCGCCGGAAACCAGAGCCGTCGCACCCCCCCCCCCCCTTTTTTTTTAATTTTTTTTTTTTTAAATTAGTTATATTATAATAAATATTATTATGTTATATATTTTTTATATTTTAAATAAAAGAATACAATTATATAATTATATATTTCTACTCATTTTCCACTCATTTTCCGGAAAATGAACCAAACACCTAAAGACAGTTTTCCAGAGTACATCCAAACACGGAAAATGAACTCATTTTCCGGAAAATAACTCATTTTCCGGAAAATAACTCATTTTCCAGAAAACATTTTCCAGAAGTCATTTTCCTGCGTTCCAAACACACCCTAAAAGTAAAAGTGAATATGAATCAATGGAACTAATCAAACTAGCACAATCACCAAGAGCAATGCCTACATAACCATATGATACTCTCACAAGGGTGTGCACTCCGTACATTCGGGCAATCCATCCCTCCCGTACGTCAGTCAACCTCTTGTATCTAATTCATGTTAACGCCTTCTTGCAAGTCATCGCATCTACTAGCATGGGATTTGCCCCGCACCTCAATTGGTCGTTGGTTGCTGTTACAAAATCCCCCAAACCATAAAGCACACATAAGTTGAATGTCACCCTATCAGTCTTCATGCTCATCATTGCATCCACCTGTATGGGATTTGCCCCGCACCTCGCACCTCAATTGGTTGCTGGTTGAATGTCACCCTATCAGTCTTCATGCTCATCATTGCCCCGCACCTCTTCATGCTCATCATTGCCTCGCACCTCAATTGGTTGCTGGTTGAATGTCACAACTATCAGTCTTCATGCTCATCATTGCCCCACACCTCTTCATGCTCATCATTGCCCCGCACCTCGCACCTCAATTGGTTGCTTGTTGAATGTCACCCTATCATTGCATCCACCTTACAGGTTCCCTATCAGTCTTCATGCTCATCATTGCATCCACCCTTACAGGTGTGACGCTGTTACCACTGCTTTAAATAAATTTATTAAAAAATAAAAATAAAGACCTTACAGGCAGTCTTCATGCTCATCATTGCATCCACCTTACAGGTGTGACAATGTTACCACTGCTTTAAATAAATTTATTAAAAAAATAAAAATAAAGAAGTCATGATTGGCTCCTTCGCCCAATGGGACAGATAAGCGTATGATAAGATGAAGAGGTTGTCGGCTTCTCCGATGACCATTAATTTTTAAAATAAAATCATTAATTTTTAAATTTTGTAAATTAAAAAATGGCACGTCTACATGTTTTATCAGTTTTAACCTTAGGTTTATCAACTTCTTTATTTAATTGTAACAATTTAACAAATTATCAGTTCAATTGCATAAAATCGACAAGTTAATTTGTTTAATTGTAATTTTAAAAAATTTAGAGATGTAATTGTTTTTTCATATAAAGTGTGAGTACATAATTGACATTTTCTTCCGTTTGTAAATTAACAAATATATTATCGTCCAAATACAATACAAAAAAATTGTAACGCTCAATTTAGTTAATAAATAACGAATATAGAAAAAAAAATCAAACTATACAATTTCAGTATGATTCCTCCATTCCAAGCAAATTCGTTAATCTGGTTTATATAATCTTGTGTTAATTAATGAATATTGTGTCAATAAGATAACCAATCATTAATATTGAATGCATTTTATTGCTATACTATTTATGTTAAGTCAAGAAGATTGGGCATCTTTGTCAACCAATTTTTTTTTTAAAAAAAAATTGTCAATTTTGTATTTCAATTTTCAATTTTTAATTTTCACAGCAAAATTATTTTTAACTACACAACTTTGTTTCCTTTTTTGGTTTATTTAGAGGCAACACTTTCGCCATTGAGGAGAAAATGATGACATAAAGAAAAAATTGAACATTTAATCATTATACCATGAACTATGGTGAATCACTGATACACTATCCATTTTTAATATACTGGACGCTCATTTTTAATACATTAAAAATTTATTTTTTGTATATTGAATGTTGGGATAAACTACAAATAAGTCATTGTACAATTTAGGAATAAGAAATTAAGTCATCGAACCGGAATAACCCTCAAATAAGCAATTAAATTCGGAATAACAAAGCAATTAAGTCACTGAAATCGAAAAAAAAAAAAAAAAAAGAGACAATTAACCCATTTTTAATTTTTCCAACCACCGGGGACGTTTTTAGGCCAACAGAGACATTTTTGGGCAATCGGTGATGACCGAGTCGCCATCTTCGGCGACCATTTTTGGTCGCCTTCTCCGGCGAATGGTGATTAAATGTGTGCGAACAGAGTGGTGTGTCAAACAATCTAGACCATTAAATTTTTTTAGATTGATATACAAGATTTTATCTCAAAAGTTTTTAATGATCTAAATTGATTAAGATTTCAAGTTAAAGTATGTGCGAACGATGATTAAATGTGTGCGAACGAAGTGTGTGTCAATCAATCCAGACCATTAAAAAATATTACATGGATGCACAAGATTTGATCTCATGATCTTACCTAAACAAGTGATCTCATTGGAACCCTACCATATATATATATATATATATATATATATATATATATATATATATATATATATATATATATATATATATATATATATATATATATATATATATATATACATACACTAGTATTTTGTACTCGCGGTGTGCGAAAATTCATGTCCAATATTAAAATATTAATAAATACAAATAATTAAAATTTATAATTTGAATTATATATACACTAATACGTATCTGATACACATATATAATTTACCATTAATATAAATTTAATTAAAATATAATCAACCACTAAATTAATTATATAATGATTTTAATAAAATGGTAATTAAAGAATATGAAAAAGATATGATAGATACAGGTGTATGGTAATAATGATTAAGTTAAAAGTAACGGTGTTATAACGGTGTAAGGGTAGTTTTGTATAACAAAATGTAGTAAGGACAATTTTGTCTAATAACATTGAAGTGTACAACATTTAAAGCAAAATGTATACATTTATTAGCATACAAAAAGATTGACATAAATCAAGGATATAACCTTGATTGAGACTTATTATTATTATTATTATTATTATTATTATATATATATATATATATATATATATATATATATATATATATATATATATATGTATATATATATATATATATAATGGAATAAGGGCCAAATTGGCCACTGAACGTAACACGAAAGTGCAAACAGGCCACTCGACCAAAAAAACGTTCAATTACATCACTCAACAGCGCAAATCCATTCGATTTCACCTGCTAGCCAGTTTCCACCCCTTCTTTCTGGTTAAGTGCTGACCTTACCGATTACTTGGCAATTTTTAACTTATTTCCTTTATTTTCCTTTGTCTCATATTCCACCGTGTAAGCAAGTGAAGTAGCATCGCGAGTGCAGACCCCCAAATCGAAATCCCCAATTGTGAAACAAATTCAGAATTGAAAGAAACACCCAAATAAGAAATTCACATCTCCTTGTTTAGTGCGACTGCAATCAGAAACCCCCCGATTTGAAGTGCCTGAGTTGTTGGTTCGTTGAAGAGTTTTCACTTCACATTTTGAGCAACCGAAGTGGAGGTAAGATTTTATGACTTAATTTATAGTTGGGTCTAGGTTTATTGTTTATTTATGAGGAAAAGCATGATACTTTTTGTTGTTTGTAAATAGAAATGGAGACATATCTGGTGTGCTTTACTTATGTGGTCCATAATTGTCTTTTCCTGAGCATTGTTGTACAGAAAGGGAAAAATCTTGATATCGTTTTGCTGTGCACTGTTTAATGGAACATAGCTTTGCTTATGTGGTTCCTAAACCCTAATAATAAAGTTGAAAAATTGTCAAGTTGTTGAATGGAATATTGAGTCATACTTGTGGTCCATAAACGCTAATAATAAAGTTCAAAATTGCTTGCATTGTTAAGTGGAATGTTGAGTCAGGGTTGTGGTCCCTAAACCCTAACAAAAGTAGAAACGTTGGTAGCTTCTTTAATATAACAGATATGTGTTATATTTATTGTTGTGATAAATATGAAAGAATTGTTTGTTGTTAGGTTTAATTGTTTAATTCATTTTGTAATTAAAATGCTGAAAGTGGATTGTTTGTTGTTAGGTTTCCCAGTAATATGCAGTGTAAAACTAGTAATACACCATGAGGGAAATTTTGTGAAAGACCCATAATTGAAGTACATTGATGGGGATGTTTGGGAAGTTGATATAGACCCAGATTTGCTTTCATACCCACACTTAGTGAAGTTAATAAAGGAAGGTCAGTATGAAAAAATAGAAACATTGTATTACAAAACACTCCATGAGCTATTGGACAAACTAAGGGTCTGTTTACTAACAGAAAACTGTTTTCTGTTTTCTGTTTTTCAATTTTTCAGTTTTCATTCTCTGTTTTCCATTCTCTGTTTTCTGTTTAGAAAACTTGTTTACTAACACTTATTTTTTCAAATTTATTTTTTCAAATTAACGTTATAAAATTAACAATAAGTTTAATTTCGAGTTATTTTTAGACCTTATATTTAAAATATTTTAAAATATATTTGATTTAAATAGAATAAATATATATTTTACTTTGAAGTCTAATATATGTAAAAAAAAATTTACATTTGATATCCGGACCAAATTTTTATATGTATATAACATAAATAAAAATACATTTGAACCAATAACCTATTAAGTTCACAAAAAATTTAGTTTAGATAATATTAATATTTTTTGAGCTAATATTTAAAATATGTTTGGATATATTCATTTGAATGACATGTATGTAATATATAATTTTTATTTTGAATTCTAATATAGTAATATATGTGTGAAATTTTGATATATGATATCTGAACCAAAACCAATAATCAATTGAGTTCAAACAAAATATAAAGTGTGGTATAGATTTCAATTTTTAATTTAGATAATGTGAATGATGTATAATTTTAAGCATAATCAAATAAATAATAAATGTAATCATAGTAATGAATAAATATGTAAGTAGATAATGGTAAGAATGTGGTTATAATGACATATAGTCTAATAGATGATAGCTGATTCTGTTTTCCATTTAGAAAACAGTTTTTTATAGTGTTTCAGTTTTCTAGAAAATTGAAAAATTATTTCCTGTTTTCAAAATGGAAAACTGTGTTAGTAAACATGTTTTCTGTTTTCTGTTTTTCAGTTTTCAAAATTTCCAGAAAATTAGAGAAAATTTCCAGTTAGTAAACGCACCCTAAGACTTTCATGGAATGGTGCAAGTGTTCTAGACCTCATTGAACTAGCCATTAGATTTAAGTCATGCGATATATATGTGGATCATGGAATAGATGAGGCTGAATTAATTCCATGCTAATTTGTTACTTGGGTATGAAGGGAATGCTGAGGGTAATGACGGAGATTGCAATGTAGGTGATGAAGGGAATGTTGAGAGTAATGAGGGACATTGTAATGTAGGTGAAGAAGGGAATGTTGAGTTTAATGATGAGGGTACTAATGAGGAATTAGATGATGGTGATTGTAATGTAGGTGAAGAAGGGAATGTTGAGTTTAATGATGAGGGTACTAATGAGGAATTAGATGATGGTGATTGTAATGTAGGTGATGAAGGGAATCATGAGGCTAATGAGGAAACAAGTGATAACGACTGTACTGTAGGTGATGAAGGATATGAAAATCATGAAGGTGATGAAGGGAATGAAGCCATGAATGTGATGAGGACAGTGATAATTATGCTGAAGAATATAATGGATATTATTATTTTTAGACTAATATTGGAGGAGTTGTCCAAGAGGATGATGCACACATTAATGTAGATGTGTAGTATGAAAGGGAAAACGAGGGTACTATTAAGGGAAATGAGAAGGAGGTTAAAGGCAAGGTTAAGACCACCAAGGCTAAGGTTAGTGCAGTGAATGCAGAAGATTGTAAACAGAAAAAAATTGAGGGTGAGGCATGTAGTGATGACTACTATTATGACTCAGCAGGCCCACTAACCCAAGAGTCAGAATAAGAAGAAGTGACACAAAAAATAACACCTCCAAGCAGGAAATGTAAGCTACCATCGTATAATCCTGAATGTAATTTCCCTAAGTTGGAAAAGGGGATGTTATTTGAGGATGCAACACAGTTTAAGACTGCTGTGATCAAGTATGCAATTCATTTTAAAAGGGATATATATTTCTACGAAAATGAGAGTATGAGGGTGAGGGTAAAATGTGTTGAGGGGTGTCAATTTCTTTGCCATTGCAGTTGGGAAGAAATGTATAAGTGTTTCCAGCTGAAAACCTGCATACTTGACCATAGGTGTAATTGTAAATACAAGCTGAAATTAGTAACTCAAAAATGGTTGGAACAAAAAGATGAGGATATTATTGTAAAAGACCCACCAATGCTCAAGGGTCATATTCAGACATATTTGAAGATTAATTTGACAATAAGTATGGTGAGGAAGGCACAAATAGCAGTTTTACAAAGGGTGAATATTGGGTATTCAGAACAGTTCAAGAGAATAAGAGATTATGCTCATGAGTGTTTGAACTCCAATCCTGGAAGCACAATTATTATCAACACTACAAAGGTAGTTCCGGAAGCACCTTGTACATTTCAAAAGCTCTATGTATGTATCCAAGCAATGAAAAGAGGGTTTCTAGATGGGTGTGGACCTATAATTGGTTTGGATGGATGTTTTCTCAAAGGGGTTATGAAAGGTGAGTTGCTAGCTACTGTTGGGAGGGATGCTAATAACCAAATGTATCCAATTGCTTGGGCAGTTAGTGGAAACCAGCTAGCAGGTAAATCGAATGGATTTGCGCTGTTGAGTGATGCAATTGAATATTTTTTTACCGAGTGGCCTGATTACACTTTCGCTTTATGTTCAATGGCCAATTTGACTCTTATTCCATATATATAATTAACATGCTTACCAAATTCGAGTTGTTCTCACGGATTCTTACATCTTACAAGTCTGGGTTGGTATGTACCGGAAAAATACCCGGGCTAGTGTCCGTTACGGCCCACGTCGACCACGGCCTGTCACCCTGAAATGGGTCCTATAGCGTTCCACTATAAAACCGAAAAGTAAAAAGCTGAAGGGCAACACTCCGCTAGAGGAGCCTCCACCATACGACGCAACACTCCTCTCGTCTCTACCTGTTTGAAAATTGAATATCTCGCTCCCCTTCTCCCTCCTCCTCCTCTCGCTTTTTATTGCTCTCATGTATTGGAGTCACATGAATCTTCCAGTGGCATTTTGGTAATAAGCTTGAATCGAGCTTCTTCTCTCTTCTCCAATGGAAGCCATACTCGTAGACTCTGTGCAAAGCAGTTTGCGGCATTTCATGTGCCGCAACGCCATTTTCATGTGCGAACGCCTCTGCGCTGAATTTCCCTCCGAGGTACGTGCAGACATGGCGCTCAAAGCTTTATCTCGCCGATAAATTCCGTAATTTTTTTTAATAAAAATTTGAATTTTATAATTATCTGTGAGTCTTGATACACACATTTCTCGAACATACTGGTTAGGGTTCTTCATCTGTTCATTATATTCGTTTTTTTTTTCTTTTAAATTTAATAATTAAATTCATTTTATTTATCTGTAAAAGAACTCAGGGTTGTTTAGACTTTGATTTAAAAAAAAAAATTTAATTGGGTGTTCAAATTCATATTTGAAAATCGGATTAGCTGCTTTACTTCAATTTTCATACTGAATGGGTTGTTAACTGGAGCTGGAAATTCAAATCTTCCTATGATTATTAGATTTTCCCGTTTTATCTGAGTCAGGGAGCTGTATGAACTCACTAGCTGTTAGATTTTAAATTGCATTAGATGAGTCAGAGAACCGTAGCTAAACATCCCATTGCTGAATCTATTACCATAAACAAAACTGGAATGTGAAGAACTGGTGGGCAAGTAACAGAAATGGAAGAAGATGGAACCACAGGATGCTCAAATAAGTGGACATGATTAATATGCCAGGAAAATAAAGTATCATAATTCTTGCCCACTGGCAGTATACACATTGCTGGCCTTTGCTAATTTGAAATAGTTTGTAGAGTGATATAAACTCCAGATTTTGAATAATATAACCTGATCTACTCTCTCTTTTCAGTTACCTCTCCACTTACTGATGATCTCTAGTATGCAGTTTCGATTGGATATCCTGTAGTGTAATATATAATGCACTGACACTGAATTGCTATTAGGTCTTCCTTACATTTTCTACTAACATGATTCGGCAAATGCAGACAAATATGCAGCTGCTAGCTGCTTGCTACTTGCAAAACAATCAAGCTTATGCTGCATACCATATTTTAAAAGGTACATAGAGCAAATTCTTGTTGGTATTTGAACTGAATTTGATTTCTAGCAGCATATTTGTGTTCATTTCAATTGTTATTATGGTTTATGGACTTGTTGCCAAAAGCAGTGCTCATTAATCTCTCTCTTTTTTTTTTTTTTTATAACTATTATATGAAGGAACGCAAATGGCTCAATCCCGCTACTTATTTGCGCTATCATGCTTTCAGATGGATCTTCTTAATGAAGCAGAAATGGCTCTATCTCAAACTAATGACCCTACTTCAGAGGTACAACATAACATTAATATTCCCAGTATCATTACGCTATCGACTTGTTGAAATACATAATCATAGAAGATCATGTTTACTTTTGTTTGTCTTTAAATGCCATTTGAATTAAGGGTGTACTTGTTCATGTTTGACTGCTTACTTGCAGGTTCCAAATGGTGCTGCTGGGCATTATCTTCTTGGGCTTATTTACAGGTGTTTCTCTACTTTCATGTTCTTCCAATTAATCCAATGTTTGATTTGACTTAATATTTCAATAACTGCATAATGAACTCTTATTTGCTGCCGTTGCAATGACATCTCTATCTCTTCAAACAAGGGCATTATTATTAATCACGAGACATGTACCCAAAAAGAAAAAGAATTTGAGACTTGTTACTGGACATGGATCTGCAAGCAGCTTTATGCTGATCTGTTTAGTTATCTTATGGCTTTCTAGTCTAAAGTAGAATGGATATGCATCTTTTCCTTTTGTTAGTAGAATTTAATTGATTAAAGCAGTGTGTTCTCATATTTCTTTACCTTTCAGTTGTCTTTTGAAAAATAAGAGGAGCATGATATGGCTTGGTTTAAAACTTCTCTTGATGCATAATACATTTTTAGAAAGCAAAGGATCTCTGGGACACTATAATAGTATAATTTCTGCCAACTTTGTGCATGAATACTAACCTTTCCCTCCCATCCACCCCAATAAAATCCTGGTGTCTTAGTTTGCTGTCAGCCTGTCAGTTTGGTCCCATCTTATCACATTTCTCTTACTTCCTCCAACTTTCCTTTCACAATCCTTGTTTTACGTCAGTAAGAGTACTTGAGATGTTCAACTATCTGTTATAGAAAATAATTAATTCTTTCCGTGTGGTTTGATTGATAACCCCTTGAAGATGAATATGAATAGTGTCTGCCTCAATAATTTTCCTTGTGTAACGATTAATCTTTCCTTCTAGCTTCTAATTCATTGGGAGTAATCATTTCAGGTATACAGACAGAAAAAAGAGTGCTGTTCACCATTTCAATCAGGCTCTGTCATTGGATCCTCTGCTATGGGCTGCATATGAGGAATTGTGTATCCTAGGTCTGTGTGCACTGTATATTTACAGTCTTTTAAAGTGTTTTCCTTGGAAACACTAGCTTTTTTGCTAGTGTCATAAAAAGAACCTTAGTTTTCAGCATTCAGTAGTTAGTACTGTGGACATCCAAAAACTTGGGGTGTATTTCTTAGGATACCTATAACCCTAGATAGACATTATGTTTGGCCCAACTATGGTTTATCATGAATTGGCACACTAATGGTCATGTAAGAAAGGTCTAAGATTGTTAAGTAGCTGCCCTTTGTGATTACTAGGCTGTTCTAGTAGCTGCAGTACCATTTCATTGAAGAAGATATTGTGTTTGGATTCATATTAAATAGCTTACCACTCTCCTACTAATTCTTGCTTGTTGGACCAGCTTTCTTTATTTGCAAGTGGTTTATAATTATTTGATGAATTTGGTGTATGGTGTAAGTTGGGGGTAGTAGTCCTTTAAGTTTTACTCAATGGGCTGCATTATTTTGTTTTTAACAATATGCACTGTTCTCATGATTTTGTCATACGATTATTAGCAATTTTATTTTAAAATGTTATCTTACTAAGTTTGAAGTAAATCCAAAGTTTTCTTATCTGAATGAGTAATGCTTTAGGCTTCAATATTATTGTTTAGTTGATATCTGATATCTTTGTATCAATTATTGGTTCTGCTTATTCTTTATGAAATGTTCCAGGTGCTGCTGATGAGGCTGCTTCAGTTTTTAATGAAGCAGCATCTCTTTGTGTTCAGAAGAAACATGAACATCATGGAAGTCAATCTCAAATTTTGGCAGCATCTGCTGAAGATCATAATGTAGTTTCTAATAAAAGTTTTGTCTCAGAAGATGCAAGTCCAAGGCAACTGAGACATATGCATAGCAATAGCCTTCGAGAATTTTCTGGAAACTATAATGGTGTAATTGCGAGTGGAGGAGTTACAAGTCAGTCTCTCAGCAGTGGCCCTGCTAATAATGCATTCTGCAATACTCCTTCACCAATGGCTTCACAGGTATAATGATAACTTATCCATTCTATTAAAAATTGATGACTCCCATTTTAAAATCTTTTTAGTATTTGAGAGATATGTTCCTTCAACCATTTCATATTAGCTTTAAAATACATTTTTTGGTTTTAGCATTTCAATGCTTTTCAGATTTCAGGTCTTGCTCCTCCTCCAGTCTGCCGAAATGCACAACAAAATGGGGTTCACCCATCTGCACCCGGTGGTGACAACTCTTTGCGATCGGCTGTAAACTCGAATGTTCAGCCCCCCCGCAGAAAGTTTGTTGATGAGGGAAAATTGAGAAAGGTTGTAACATATTTTGATGATTTCCTCTCTGCATGTACTCTAGTCTCATTATCATCCAATGGAAATTTTGTTTGTGAAAAGTCTAATAGAAATTGATTAGAAAATCAATAGAAGCTCTGAGCAATCCTCTACTTCGTCCCCCTTGAAAACACAAAATTCTGATCCATCTTTTCATTTATCGCTCTGATGATCTATTCTTCTGTTGCAATAATGTAGATCACACCTCCATGTTTTTAAATTGCACATGCACTTGCTTTTATTTTAATAGTCCAGTATGATATGCAATATAGTGTTCTCATCACCTCCAAAATGCACAATGATGACACAAGTATTAGTCCACAATAGCCGACATAATCAAAACTGGTAGCTTTATGTGCCTAGACCTTTTCATAATATGGCCTCAAAATTTGTAGTGATCAAGAATAACTTCCTAACTTGGAACTTTGAGGTTTGTAATAGCATAATGTTATTGGCTTCTAAACTTATTATGAAAGGAGGAGAGATCATAATCAACCAACCCATTCTGTCATGCTCCTTTAATATGTGTAGATTACAAAATCAAACTTTTTGTTCATGAAATCTTAAATTTAAGTGTTTTCTTTCAGTTTTCTCCCTTCCTTTCTTGTTGGGTCTGAGATGTTGATCTCTTATTTGTTCAGATATCAGGTAGGTTATTTTCTGATTCTGGCCCTAGGCGAAATTCAAGACTCGCTGGAGAATCTGTGAGCAACACTAGCTCGAATGCATCTGTAGCATCTGGAAATGGCACAGGCAACTCATCAAAATTCCTTGGTAGTTCTAAGCTTAGTTCAATGACATTACGCTCTATGACAACTAGAAAGTCACAACCATGGTCTAGTGAAAACATTGATGAAGGTGATAAATCTTATTATTTCAGTGTTTCTAGCAACTTCTGTGTTAATATCTTATTCTTGATCAGCTTAGTGGTTAAGGTGCCAGCTTTTAATCAACATATCCTAAGATTTGGTGCTCCTCTCAACCCCTTGATGCCAAACTTGATTTTCTTTATCCAAAGTATCTCCTAACGGACTACTATCACTTGCATTTTTACTGTGCTTTGGACATCCTTAATAAATTTTCCTGTGAACTGAGTTTTGATATTCTATGCCCTTTCTTTGTACCTGATAATTTAGTCGGATAAAACTAATGTCAGTAATGTGTGACCATTAGCTTGCTATGCTTGCACTTCATATATTTATATTGATTTACCTAAGCCAAGTAAGACTTAATTGCACCAAATGAAGTAGAAAGTTAGAAATGGTTTTGGTTCCCTTAGGATAGATGCCTGGTTTGGATTTTGGTCTCAGTTTGTACCATTTGTCTTGTTGAGTGTTGACATACTGTTTTTCAATTCTTTCACTATCATGCACAATTGTACTGCTAATCTTGGAAAATTGTATTCATTTTGTAATCTTTAGCATTGAGAAGTGAATAACCTTAACCAAAAAGTTGGGAAGTGATAAACTTAGTGCTATCTTTAACACTCTTTTTACTAGCAACTATACGCTGTTATGACTTATCATCTTTAGATTTTGGTTCCTGGAATAGATTGGCCTTTTTACATGGCAACCCTAATGTGTTTTCCTTATGTGTATCACAATCATCCTCATGTTCCTTTTTTATAGAAGGCAACTTCAAAGTTTCTGCTAAGAACTAAATCCCTCACACTAATGACTTGCTTTATGTGTAAAGACTATGCAGCAAAATAGATGTAATTAAACCTTTGCATTGTGCCCTGTTAGAGATGTAAGAAAATAATGGAAAGGAAAAAGACAAGATAGAAGACTTCATATTATGTTGATGCTGAATTGTCCTTGTCATTTCTGCTCTGTGCATTCTGAAGACTAACTAGTACTAAACTACTAATTGCCTAATTCTACCTCTGCAGGAGTTCGGGACGTCTGTGATGATTCACGGTTAAATATCCCAACGGTGTCCCCATCTGGAGATTGTACAACTGTTGAACAGGACAGGTCTAATAAGTGTCCAGTTGGTACTAACATGAGTGGCCCAAATCTTCTATCTGGTGCTTTGGAAATACTGGAACTTTTGAGGACTCTTGGGGAAGGCTTCCGACTTTTGTGTTTGTATAGATGCCAGGTATCAGATTTTTATTATTATTATTATTATTATTATTATTATTTAAAAATGTAGAATTTTGTTGTTTCATTTCCCTGTTCTGCTTTTGATCATTTTCTTATTGATGTATCATGGTTGAGCAGGATGCCTTGGATATGTATAACAAACTTCCACACAAGCACTATAACACAGGATGGGTGCTTTCCCAGGTGAAATTATTTTATACACACACACACGCACACTTACTTTTGAGTTTTGGCTCTTGTAACCAATGTATTTAGTTTTTGTTCTTGCAATGAAGTGGAAGTGAATTCACTGGGTTTTTTGTTTTTTAAAGTGTATATGAGTTATTCCATTACTAAGGTTAGTTTTTTTGGAGGATAGGAGGGAAAATAATGAAACATGGAATACAAGAAACCACTGGGCTTTTATATTTTGAAATTGCACAATTTTGTCCTTATCTGCTCGAGATCTCATGATGTGAATGAATTGATTGTAGTAGATCTATAGGTTCCATGTAGTATACTATCTCATCTCTCTATGAAACTCAAAAATCTGGATTGAAGGCCTACAATCTTGTCACTTCCTCTTCTAATTAACACCTATACAAAAGGGGAAAAGGAGGAAAAACTCTATCGGAAGATGATAATATTTAGAAAATGAATTATCAAAGCATCACATCATCAAAGACCATTCTTCAATTTCCCCTTAACATTTTTTTAGACACCAACTGGGCATCATGTCATTCTGTATTCAAACTTTGAAGATCTTGCTTTTCTGTTTTTCATGGTATAACTCTTCATATATTTGCATCTGCTCTGAAATTTAAAGTACTGAACTATTTCTGATATTTTGGTATCTTTTATTTCGGATTAATTCAAACACCAGATAGGGAAAGCATACTTTGAAATGGTTGATTATCTAGAAGCAGATCGTGCGTTCTGTCTTGCCCGTTTAACTTCACCTTACAGTTTAGAGGGATTGGATGTACATTCTACAGTGTTATATGTGAGTCTCTCCTTTGCTCCAAACCTTGGACCATTAGAATGGATGTGCTGGACTGTTTGTTTTGTTGTGCATAATATAGCATGGATGGTTTGCACTAATGTTGAATTGTTTGAATTATTTTATTTTATTTTTTTTATTTTTAATGTTGCTGATAAAACTACTCCTTTGAAAAATTTTCAGTGAGGACGTTGAAATTGTAGGATTGAAAATCCGGGCGGGTGGAGAAACCAAAGAATAATAGAATATATGAATATATTATATGAAAGAGTACAATAGGTTATTCTCTATGTTCCTAAGTACCTCTATATATACTAAACTACATACCAAATCTATCCTAATAGGAATAGGAAACTAAGTCCACCCTCCTAGGAGTTTCCTAATATTCGATAAAGGTTTCCTAATATTCAACACTCCCCCTCAAGTTGGAACATTTGAAAGTTCCAAGCTTGGATAAAAACAAACACTCTACCTCACTCAAAATTACAAATGAAAATTAAAAGCAACTAGAGGATCAGAATGCTAGATGGTTTCAGAGGGACAATGCTATACACAACTCTTAGAAATGCATCAAGGGCGAAGCTTGTCACGAACATCCTTGGGAATGACGGCACCAAGGGTAAAAATTAACACGAACACCACCACAACAACATAAGCACTCTAGGATGGATGACTTCAAAAGGGATTGTGCTATGCCTGACCCTTCCTCGGAAATGAAGACGAATGCACCAAGAATGGAGCTGAACGCAATCCTTGGGAATAAAGGTGAACACACCAAGGACGGAGCTTAACACGATCTTGGGAATGAACACACCGAGGATGGAGTTGAACACGAACCTCGGGAATGGAGATGAACACACCAAGGATAGAGTAGGACATGCTAACAAAGCCTTCATTGAGAGCGGTAGAGGCAAAAATGGAGCAAAGAATAGCAAAGGATGCAGTAGAGCCCATACTAATGAAGATAAACCCAAAGCAACGAGATAAAGATAACCGGGAAAACAAAGTAAAATAAGTAAAACTAGAACACCGTTTGATTATAGATAGTCAATACTTACTTGAAACATGGGAAATAATCGAAGGCTTTTATAGTAGTGCTGAACCTTAACATCTGTGGGATAAGGCATACCGGAGATAAAGGAACAAACACGGTTATACCAAAACACAAACAACATGGGGAGAAGTTTGGCAACCAACCCAACAAAAGCCTTCAAATTTCACCCAAAAAAGGGTCCAAAGAATGGCAAGAAAACTGCCTCAGGGAAAGGTCAGCGATGTTGACCGTTGACCGGCGAAGTTAACCGGCATTGACCATTGACCGGCAGAGATGGAGGATTTGAAAACACTGAAAGGAGCGCCTCTTCAAGGCGAATCCAACGGAGGTAACGGCGCCTTAAACGGAGATCGGAGGAGGGAGATATGGCCGGAAAACCCTTCCACTCCCTGCGTGACGGCGGCGGTGCGTGAGGTGGCGTACGGCGACGAAATTCTAGCCCTAGCCTCGCGACTGGATTCCGAGACAGCCTGTGATGTTAGATTGGAAGAAAAACAATATGGGAAGACGGAATGGAGAGTACACTGTCTCGGCGGTGGAGAACTCCTGTGGCGGCGGCGACAGAAAAGCTAGGGTTTGTATTAGGACTTTGACTCTGATACCATGTTGAAATTGAGGGATTGAAAGTCCTGGCGGGTGGAGAAACCAGAGAATAATAGAATATATGAATATATTATAATGAAAGATTATAGCAGAATACTAAACTACACACCAAATCTATCCTAATAGGAATAGGAAACTAAGTCTACCCTATTAGGAGTTTCCTAATATTCAATAAAGGTTTCCTAATATTCAACAGAGGAAACAAACGCCTAGATAATTTTTATTTAGTATAAAATCTATTTTATTTTAGTTCAACTTTCCAAGCAGCAAAGGATTTGAATTTTGAAACTCTATATGTTGCTAGTTACTTTGTTAATCCCACAGCTTTTTGATCTTTCAAGTTTCAATCATATTAAAGCAAACTTATCTCAATGTTTTTTTACTTCAATTGCTTCTATTTTTGCTCATTATATGTTTCACCCATTTCAGCATTTGAAGGAGGATATGAAATTAAGTTACTTAGCACAGGAGCTGATATCAACTGATAAATTAGCTCCTCAATCTTGGTAATATTTCTGAACTTGCTAAATACCTTCTGTGGTTCAAACTTTGACTTTAGTTAATGCCTTATGCTGTATTGCTTCTCCTCTTATCTTTTCTGAGCAAATGCAGCAACTGATTCTTTTTGTTTCTTCTCAAGACTTGGGAGGCATGCTTTTGCATTTGAAATGGCTATGTTTCCCATAAATATCTTCAATTATTTATTTTTTAGTTGTCTCTTCATTTTATGGCAGGGAATATATTTTGGCTGAATAGCTGCATATCACCATATTTCTTGCGAGATTCTCTTACTAAAAAGCATGACCGTTTTGTAAACCAAACTGATCTATTAGTGGATACATTTATGCTGCAGGTGTGCAATGGGCAATTGTTATAGCTCTCAGAAAGACCATGAGACTGCTCTTAGAAATTTCCAGCGAGCTGTACAACTAAATTCCAGATTCGCATATGCTCACACTCTCTGTGGTCACGAGTATGCCTTACAACTTCCCCTTTTATGCTTTGTTTCTCTTGACATAACATTCAATCAGGATTTAGTCTGTTAGTTATAGTTGTGACAATCAATTTCTCAATAATATATTATACTGAAAGTGCGCTTTCCTATTTATTTTGGTGCTTTTATATTGAGAATACGATTATAATTTGTTCTCAGGTACGTTGCAGTGGAGGACTTTGAGAATGGTATTAAAAGCTATCAGAGTGCACTTAGGGTGGATAGCAGACATTATAATGCGTGGTACGGCCTTGGGATGATCTACCTCCGACAGGAAAAGTTTGAATTTTCAGAACATCACTTCCGTATGGCTCTCCAAATCAATCCCCATTCTTCTGTTATCATGTCATATCTAGGAACCGCTTTACATGCTCTAAAGGTTAGTGATTGGTGCTGATCTTGTGCAGTAGAAAACCACGACTTTTTGCCCAATCTCGTAACTTTATTTTGTTTCCATCAATGGCCAGAAAAATGACGAGGCATTGGAAATGATGGAGAAGGCTATTTTAGCTGATAAGAAAAATCCTCTCCCAATGTATCAGAAGGCTAACATCCTTGTAAGCATGGAAAGATTTGATGCAGCTTTAGAAGTCTTAGAGGAGCTTAAAGAACATGCTCCTCGTGAGAGCAGTGTGTATGCTTTGATGGGTAAGATCTACAAAAGGCATAACATTCACGACAAAGCCATGCTTCATTTTGGCCTAGCGTTGGATCTGAGACCATCTGCCACAGATGTTGCAACCATTAAGGTCATTGACTAAAATTTTTGTTTTTGTTTTTTTTCCACAATGTTATGAAGATTGCCCAACTCTGCATTAGCTGTTAGTTGATTTTGCATATTTTAGGATTTGAATCGCTTTCCAATCTCATTCATGCAGAGAGTTCGGAAAAGCAATTTCAAGTTGCGATATGCTCATCTGTTTGTTAATCTTTTCTGCAGGCGGCTATCGAGAAGTTGCATGTACCGGATGAGCTTGAAGATTCATTATAAATCTTTTGATTGCAGAAGATAGTCAGCCCGCCCTTCAAGTAAAGGCCTCTCTCTATAAAGTTGTATACTAATGTTGTTTCTTAAGGTTCCTTTCGGGCGTCCTGACAGCCCGGTCGCTGATCTTAGTTGTCTGTATCCCTCTTAGGTAATCCTTTGAGCTCCTCTTAGTGTATGTATTCGTTGGACTACATTGTATTCTCCAGATTTTGATATAAAATGCTCAAATTTCTGTGGTCCTTTGCTTTGGCTGATGGCTCAAGGAAACAAATAGTGTTTTCTTCAATCTGCTATTGATATTTCTTTATATTTTTTGTTTTCTTTTTAAAATTTTAAAACTTTATTAAGACATTAATATATTGATGTTGCCAGTTTCGTATTACTCATATTAATTATCTCCGTACTTTTGAATCCATTCAGATATTCAGTTGCCAATGGTCGTGATTTAACACCTTAATTCAACTATATCTTAGTGGTCACAGACGTGCTTGAAAAAATCGTTAGACGTTCTTTGGGTGCTCGGAGGCGTCTAGACGACAATTAATCAGTGTCTAGATGTCTGTGTATTTTTTTAATTTTTTAAAATTTGTGTGAAATTTTTTAATTTTTAGGACTTGATAATTATAATTTATTTAATACTTTAATAGATAATATTAAAATATTAAATATTAACCTAAAAACATTTAAAGTTTGAAGTTATTTTACTTAAATGATGTCGTTTTAAGTGATCAGCTGACTAAGCGACCTAGGTGGCCTAGTCGGTCCGCGCTTAGGCGATTAGGCTACCTAGACCATCGGTTATGGTGATATGCTAGGCGGTTGGTTGGCGCCTAAGTACCGATTAATCAGTGCTTAGACAGGATTTTTGCAACATTGGTTACAAATACTACCATGTAAAGAATCTAATAGTGTGTTTCAACAAAAAATTTAACACCTTAATAGTGTCAATTTGTTTAATGATTTATATAAGAATTAATGATATTTTACAGCTTTTTTTTTTTTTTTTTTTTTTGAAACAATGAACGATTGTAAGACTTAAAAAAAAAAAAATCATTTCTTAAGACATTAAAAATATTTGCAGCACTAGGGAATAAATATCGATCACGCAATATTGGTTATTTTTCAAAAATAAATTAAAAATAAAAATAAACTATATTCGTGGTTGTTGCGGATTCGCGGTAATTACAGTTGGAGCGTTGCCCGACGTCTATCTATCCGGTGCCGGCGGAGGACATGGTAGGAATACTCTATTCCGCAGCTCCGCTCACTCACTACAGCAACACACGCTTCTTCATAGCCGCCGCTGGCGGAATCAAATTCACCCGCGATTCTCAACGGAAAGGATCACCGGCGTGCATTGCACCTAATCCGCCCACCAACTGCCTCGTCCGACCGATAACTGCAGCATTGCTGGCCGCAACCGCGTGCGCCGTGGTATTGGGCGGCCCAGCTGTCGCAGTGGAGCTTACTGGAGCTCAACAGCAAGCCGACTCGGAGACGCTTTCCAATATACCGCAGACGCTATCGAGCGAATGCGAGGGCGGGGATTGTGCGAAGAAGGATAGGATTCAACGCCCCAAATCGAAGCAGGCGGAGACCTGCACCGTCAAATGTGTTAATACTTGCATTCGCGGCGGCTACGGATCGCCCGGCGAAGGTCCGCTCAATGTTAGAAGGTAGTTGAATGAATTTCAAGTACTCCTCTATATCGAGTGTTCCTATTCGGAGTACCGATCAATGCTATACAAATTTATACTGTTCAATTAGATTCAACTTATTGCAATCAAAATACTGTGAGCCATTATAGGGTTGAAGCATGAAGAACACCCGCTCATAGTTCACCTAGGTTACGGTGTTTATCATTATGTTGTTTACTGAGTTGCTAAATGTTCATAAATATAACGTTCATCATGTTTCAATTGATTCTTCTTCAAAATTCATGTAGTTATGTGAGTCAGGGCTCAGAATCTAGCAATTGGAGAAAATTATGTGTTTTCCCTGCATTATCAACTCATTTAATTTAGATCATATCTTTCATCTTGTTTCCCCGCTTTTCCTCAGCAGGCCTCTGGTAGTGTTCAAGGATGGGTTCCGGAGCCGGCATTACTGGTATTTCTTCCTTGAATCACAACTGTTGATTAGCTTATTCTTTTCTATTGCTTAATTTCCATCTCAATAAAACATGCAATATAGAGCCACTAGAACCTTTGACTTATTGCCAAAGCACATCTCAGCTTATGGAATTGAGAGTGATGGCATATATTGCAAGGAAGAAGAATGTGTTGCTTATGGAATGAAGTAGCTATTTTCCTAAGAAATAAATAAGTCAATGGGAAATAATAGGTCTAATTCATAGTATTTACTGAGCTCTATTTGGTTTATGCTTCCTCGGATCATCCATTTAGGTCTACTTCATCCCTTTCAAAATGAAAATGAAATGAAAGAAATAGATATTATTTACCAGGCTCCTTCATCTAGTTCCCACTTGACCCTTCACCCTTCCAAAATGAAATAAAAGAATAATAGTTCCATGATATTGTATCATAACTACAAGTATGATGGGTGGTTGATTTGTACATTACAAGTGGAGTACAAATATATTCGTCATAGTGATCCCGGCTAACAAGTATGCTAGGTTAGTTTGTGCAAAACTGCAAATGCAAGAATAAAAATTGGTTGGAATTGTTATTCCATTGTAACCTCATTCTTCTGTACAAGTCAAGAATTTGTTTTCTAATCCTTCGGTAAGATAGTGTCCTTTCTGTATGAATCAAGGATTGATTTGGGGATTAGCTGTGCTGTTTCAATCACAATTGTACAGCATCATGAACAATGGCATTACTTAAGCCAAAACAACTCATATAAGAAAATTCCGAAAGAAAAATGCTGAAGAAGTAGCTGAAAGATTTTACTATTTCTGAAGTTCCGTGACATGCTTCATTCTAAGAAAGATTGATCTAATTGCTTCTTCTTTTAATGGTCTTTGTATTGCCCTTCTTGCAGTTTGGTGGAGTGTTCTGATATATGCAATTTGATTAGAGATGGTGAAGATGGACCATAGTGTTTGCATTCTGTCCATATAATCTCTCCACTCAAAGCTTATAATTTCTCCAATCCCACCTCTATCATACTGAAGGATGAAAAGCAGGGCTGAGTTGTAAACAGAAAGCGTGGAGGTTATGGATTTGAGTCACGAAGATAATCCATCCCCACACATTATAATGTGGAGGCTCCAAGCATCCCTTCACCTATAGTTCTTTCTTTTAGCCTTTAGTGTTGATGCAGAAACCCTACTGTGTATCTGATTTGTTTATTACTCCAATTAGCTTCAACAATGCAATTGCACAACCAACCAATTTATGTATGGATTATAGAGATGTGTCTTTGTACAGCATGATAACATCACGATGCAAATTTCCAATTGAGGCAGCACTGCTAGGCTTAATTAGAATGACTTTTGCAAAAACATTCTTCAAAGTTATCATTTCCTTTAACTTTTGAGCAATCCATAATTCTGCCAAACATGTGAATTCTCAATGGTCAAAACAATTAACACTAACCAAACACCAACTAAATCCAGTGAGTATGAAACTGGCCTGTTCAACTGCTATGTTTATGGTCACGGAAGACTGCCGTTTGCACTTACATAATCTATAGATAAATTACATCACAAACCAAATCGCAAGAATTGCCCTATCTTTTCAAATGACCCCTTATCTAGTTGAATCTTCAGAATCTTCTCCAGTTGAATTTTCAGAATCTTCTCTAGTTGAATCTTCAGAATCTTCTCTAGTTGAATTTTCAGAATCCTGTCTAGTTGAATCTTCAGAATCTTCTCTAGTTGAATCTTCAGAATCTTCTCTAGTTGAATCTTCAGAATCGAGCTCTATCGGCACTGGTTCTTCATTCCTCATCGGTGAACCATGTCGTCTTTTCACTATCAAGTCATCCATCGGGTCAATCTCCTCATCTGAGAAGTCATTGCAGACATCTGGCTTAAAATTTTGTAACTGCAGATTGTAGTGAACAAAAGCCAGATCCCTCAGCCTCTTCTGTTCAATCTGATTTCTCCCTTCAGTGAGCAAGGCCTCTGCCAATGTCCTCTTTAGATTATATTTTGAAGCCCCATCACAGGTCTGACTCAGGATCCGGACAGCCATCTTTTGTAATTCAGGGCATTCGTCTCCATACTTTGACCACCAAAGTGCTGCAACTAAAGTTTGTTAGTAACAAACATAAAAGTGTAGAGGATTTTATGCCTATCCAGTAGGGCATCTACAATGCTGGAGGAGTTTTCTTCTTCCACATCAAAAATAAATAAATAAATCATGTTTAATTAGAATATCAAGCATCCAAAATATCCCTGTATGTTTTATAAATACATCTATTTGCCCTAGTTTCTATCATGCTTCCAAAACTTCTGCTGAAGATATTATGAGCCCCATCTCTCTATTTTGTTCTCCTCCTACTTTCTATCTCCCTTCTGAAATCAAATGGTGATTTTAGCATTGAAGCTTAATTAATGTAGATGTTACTTTGATTCATAGTGTGAAGAAAAAAGTGGGATTCAGGAAATGATAATTCAGATAGCGTATACAAAGATGGGAGAAGACAAAATATTTAGGTTTTTGAATCCTCATGAAAAAAAAATCATGTACTGTGGAAATTGATATCTTATACCAACAACTATAGCTGTAGTGGTGGTTCTGTGCGGGTAGAAAGGGGAAAAGGAGAGAGGTATGAGATTTGGGTGAGACTGGGAGAAAGGGAGATCAAGACAGAGGAAGAGAGGGGAAGAGGAACTTTCAAAATTGCTGACATGCAGGGAGAGAAAAGGAACTTTTTTGAACCATGTTTCTTTATTTTAATACAATTCCTTTTTTTTGCTTTGATTCCAATTCAAAGGTTGTATATATCCACATAACAATTTCATTAATAACTCCTATTCCAATTTAATGCAGAGTACCAAATAGGCATGCTATTTTTAGTCCAATTTTGTTTCTAATACCTATGTTTGAACCAAATGTCCCCTTAGTTGCACTAAACAAGCTCTTAAAATATTACTGGAAAGCAGAAAGTATTATGACCTGGATGAATCTTTTCCAGCTCGGAACTGCCTAAGCCAAAATCACCCTTTGCCATCCGGTACTTGTCAATCTGCAGCATAATCGAATCCTGAAAGCTAAAATTCGCTGCCATACGGATAATGCAGCAACAGAGGTCACATGAAACTTCTGGATCAGCGAAGAAGTCATCTGAATAGAAAAGATTAGGGTTCAAAAAGTATCCTGCAGAATGGAGAGGGCTGTGAAGATACGTGTTCCAAATTTCATCTATTACTTCCCAGAATGGTATGTATTGGGATTCCCTCTTCTGGAATTCTAATCTGATTGTCTCCTTAGCATCGTCCATTGTGTCATATAGAGAACCTACTTCTGGCTTATTACTTCTACCGATCAATTTCAAAACTGTCACCAGCGGAATAGTGGCCTTTAAGACCATCAAAGCTCCATCCCAAAAAGTTTGATCCGCCACCAAGTCAGCAATGCTTTGCCCCTCCACGGTAGAAGCACAAACTAAGGATTTCCAACCCGATGAGCGAAACATCTTTCGCAAGTTTTCGTCCTCCATGACCATGTTCTCAAGGGTAAGGAACGGAACTATTGACTTTATCTTGGAAGGCTTAACTAAGTCAGTAGAGCAAAACTTTCTTGCAAGTTTCAGGACATCCTCATTGCTGTAAACAAATTGTGTAATAGTTTTTGCCTTCTCCAATATTTCCTTGATGGCATCCATCATTGCAAATTTGTTTAACATGAGTTCTATACAATGAGAAGTACTTACAGTCCAAAAAATTCTCTTATGCTTTTGGTTCAGTCTCTTCCCTACATCCTCCATGAAAGTTGATGTTGAGCACGAGACAATTTGAACCACATTATCAGCTCCAACATCCTCAATAACACTATCCAAAAACTCTTCCATTGCGACAACATTACCATCAATTGCTGAAATATCATAGGAGTGGTGATAAACTGTGCCCTTTGGGCAATATACTAGGGCATTAACAAGTTTTCGACCCTTTGAATCTACCCATCCGTCTAACAAGATGCTACATCCTGTGGTTGCCCATACACTCTTGATATCAGATACATACTCTTGCATCTCTTTCACCGCATCCTGAAGGATCCACCCTTTCAAATCATTACAAGTAGGAAGTTCCATTGTATTCAAAATAGATTTTATCATCATCGGGAAGCTAGGTGATTTGATTTCACTGAAGTCAACTCCTGTTTCATAAAAGAACCTGCCAATACTTTTCTGGGCTTTTCTTAATGATGAATCATTGACACCAACACCACTACCTTCAGCTGGTGAGTCCACTCCTTCTCTTGGAATGACAGGAGCTATCACATTGCCAGAATTTTGAATGCTGTCTTGTTTGCCAAGCCTGGCAGGACTGTCCTGCCTGTTCCTCTTCAATGGAAGGTTCGGCTCGTTAAGCTCCCCAACATTCCTCATTGCATTTCCAAATCTCTTCCCCAGTAACTCAGTTCTTAGCATTTCCTTCACATCTTCAGGAACCTGCAAACAATGAGTAACACCTCCACTGACTCCTCCTAAGTGGCATTTAAGACGATGGATGCCACTAACAACTTTGCCACAATAATTGCATTGGTATCTACCCTTCTGATCATCCACAATGGTACCAAATTCACAGGTATTAGCAGCCATTCCCAATTAACCTACAGATCACATATATCAACAGTTCAGCATTCTTTGAATAATTGAATCTGAATTCCATAAGATACATTAGCTACTTAATAAATTCCAATAGATTATAATACCACACCAAGCAAAACCCTCTTCCTTGATACAAATACAACAGAAATCAAATTCGATCAAAATTCTGCACACACACAAAAAAGGAACGCAGAACGCACGTCTCATGCACGTTTTCACTATCAACAAGTAGAATTCAAAGGAGGTGAAGCAAAACCCTATTCCTTGATGCAAATACAACAGATCAAAATTCTGCACACACACACAAAAAAGGAACTCAGAACGCACTTCTCATGCACGTTTTCACTATCAACAAGTAGAATTCAAAGGAGGTGAGCGTGAAAATCATAAGAATGGCTATAACCTAGAAAATTAACAAGCAAATCACCGATAACTAAGGCATGAACAAAGGATGGTACACAACCGAGAACTGATATCTTTAAGAAACAGATAGGATGGGGAAGGTACATTACCGAATCGAGTGGCAGATACAAGGCCAATGAGCACGGAAAGCTCAAATCTTCCCCCGAGACCCCGACTTCAGCTTCTTCGTCTCGACGGAATAAGGGTTCGGGAAGTGGGTTTTTGACAAAAATACGAAAGAATGAATTTCTTTCGAAAAAAAACGAACGAAATTTTTGTTTGACAAGATTGTGAAAACAGCATTTCTCAAATGCGGTTGAGTTTAAAATACGAAACTTAAACGCATTTCGAAAATGCGTATGAACTTTAAGGCGACCCAGTTGGGTTGCCTTCTCCTTCGCCGGAGAAGGCAACCATTTGGTCGCCTTCTCCTTGAGGCTGGCTGTAGAGTATCTTTGACTGTGCCTTTGACTATTTGAGCCAGTTGATATATATAGAGTCAACACTCAACAGAGACTCAGAGCGGGCTGGGAAATTTAATTTATTTTCGCGTCCTAATACTTTTTATTTGCTTACAAATTTCATCTTTAAATGTTATTTTCGTGTGAGTTAATTTTATTTTTGGTCCTAGATTTATAAGGTATAGTTGACTTTTAGTTATTTTTAACAAAACATTCACATTTGGTCCTAATATAATTTGGTGTGATCATATTTTGTTCTCTATTAACAAAATCGTTGAAATGTCGTTAAATACAAATGCATTTCGATCATTTTTATACAAAATGAGTTGACCTAACTATATTTTTATGTTTTTTTTTTTTTAAAAAAAATTGTAATTGAAGACCCAAAATGTCATTGTATTTAACAACGTTACTGTTTTATTGATAGAGGACAAAAAATGACCATGTCATAATAACAATATAATATTATGACAAAATATATGGGATTAATCTAATAAAAAAGAACTAAAAATGGACTATCACCTATAAATTTAGGACATAAAATGAAATTAACTCTATTGATTCATAGTTTTCACTTATTTTGTCACCATTTATCCTTTTAACCAAATATATATTAAAAAAATGTAAAATGTATCATATTTTTAGTTTAAATTCATATATTTTCTTTTAAAAAATGTCAAAATGTTGGAAGTTAATATGGTGCTTTTTTGGTTTTAACTTGATTTTTTTTAAAAAAAGTTAAGGTGAAAAATATAACATGACAATTTTACCAACAACAATTTTAGTCCATTTGCATAGTGTTGCATGTTAGGTAAGTTGGAAATACAGTTATTCTAGCGAGTTGTATATTGACCTATTGAGCTTACAAGTTGTATTTTGAGTAGTTACATATTAGTCATAAACAGTAATGAAGTTAATAATAAATCATGAAAACGGTATCGTCTGAAGTTGACGGTTATTATTGTTTAAGTTCTTAAACAATAGTTTGAAAGGTATCTCACTTTATCCGCATAAAACATGACAACCCTAGTAATGATAGATTTAGCTGGTTTGTATAGTATTATGTATTAGGGAAGTTAGATATCTATCTATTGTAATGAGTTGTAATATAGAATTATTTAGCTTGCAAACTGTACTTTGGGTAGTGTCATAATGGTAGATTAGTCAAAAACAATACCACTCTGCTCTAAACCTCATGTGCCCATCAATCCAGATCAACTTGCTTCAATGAATATACGGTGGATCATGGTTCACAGAGTAGCGTGAATCATAATCTATTACGATAGTGTTTTAATTAATTAAAAAGTATAGAGTTAGCATTAATGTACTATTATTAATGTCAAATGACAATCAATAGAAATGTTACGTGCAAAAGGTACATTATTTGTATATTGTTGGGTCATTATTTGTATATTTAAATGGCATGTACAAAAATGAGTTAAATCCAGCAATGGTCCACAGACTATGCTGATTTTCCAAAATTAGCCCCCGTCTTTCAATTTGGACGAAATAAAACCTAGACTATCAGATTTCTTCCACCAATGGTCCTTCCGTTAACATGGTTGTGAAGTGGCGTTAACATACGGGGTAAAAGAGTACTTTCCGTTAACATGGTTCTGATAGTATCTGTTCATAGCTACTTTCTCAACCTATTGAAGCACAAAGAGTCAACAGTTGCCACAGTAGCCTCCACTGAGACTCGAAACCACTCCCTTTCATGGGGGAGTGTAAACCGAGTGCCACTTAAAACATAAGTAACTGTAATCAACACTTAAAACATAAGAGTCATAAGACAACATGAATCAAAGTTAGACACATGTTTTTAGTAGGTGACATCTCCGTTTAAACACTTTTCATTTTTTTTGAGTGTAAGCAATTGATAACAAAATAAGCAATGAATAAGAAGATGAAAGATAGAAGTACACTAATTTTTAGGTCGAGACTACTCTACTACTTAAAGGCACCTCCTTCAAGATTTTCAACTTCACTCTCTAGGCCACTTTAAAATTTTGGTGGGCACCACAACCGCCGCACTAACCAGTATTGGTGATAACACTTCTACGAACACCAATTTTTTGCAGCTTAGAGTGAGACAAGACACCGACCACTCGTCTCATGTGTCCCTTGCGCACCATCTTCCCCAATAGCACTTTAACAGCTTTCACCCCTTTGTAGCAAAGGTACAACAAATTCACAATTTTGTTGCTTAAGTTGCCGCTATAACCAGCTACACTTAGTGTTGGGACAAATGCCTCTTACACTTAAGTGTTTACACCATAACATGGCATATTACATACACATAAGACTGCCAGTTGCACTTTAAATAATCTACTGATAATTTACACTACAGCTACACTGGCTGAGCTCCTCTTCTGCATGAGAATCGACCTGTATTGTCAATTTTCAAACGACCCCTTCTCTAGTTGAATCTTCAGAATCCAAATCTATCAGCATTGGCTCATCATTCCCGATAGATGTACCCTGTTGTTTTTCCACTATCCAATCATCCATGGGGTCAATCTCCTCATCTGAGAAGTCGTTGAGTACATTTGGCTTAAAATTTTGTAATGAACAAATGCCAAATCCCTCAGCCTCTCTTGCTCAATATGGTTTCTTCCTTCCGTAAGCAAGGCCTCTGCCAATGTCCTCTTTAGGTTATACTTTGAAGCCCCATCACAGGTCTGGCTCAGGATCCGGACAGCCATCTTTTGTAATTCAGGGCATTCTTCTCCATACTTTGACCACCAAAGTGCTGAAATTAAAGTCCATTAGTAACTTAGTACGGAGTATATGTTTTGCCCAACTTACTTTTGGGCATAACTAATCCAAAAATAATTATTTAAAAAATAAATAAATCAAAAGCTGGACCAAACATAAAAAAGTATTAAGGATTTTATGCCTATCCAGTAGGGCACCTACAATGCTGGAGGGGTTTTCATTTTCCACATAATTTTTTTTTAAATTTATCCTGCTGGGGCGCAATGTATTACCTACGCTGCAGAATTGCCATTCTTGAGGGGTTTGATCCCCCATTGGAGATGCACTTTGAAGCCTCAAGTTGACACTTTTTTCAAAGAGCTCTTATGATCAGAGAAATGGTAGCTTTAAAGAGTATCAAACTTCCAAAATTATCCCTGTATGTTTTATAAATACATCTATTTTCCCAAATTTCTGCTGAAGGTTTTATGAACCTCATCTCTCTATTATATTCTCTTCTTACTTTCTATCTCCCTTCTGAAATAAAATGGTGATTTTAGCATTGAAGTAAGTTAATGTAAATATTCCTTTGATTCATAGTCCATGCGTTAAAAAATGTCAATGCTTTCCACTTTCTCAACAATCACTACTTCTATATCAGAATACCTCAAAAGATAGTCAAGCTTGAAGGAACTCCTAGCCATGGCAAGACTCAGACCTTGATCTTTCTTGAAGACAAAGTGTGAAGAGAAAAGGCGGGTAATTCAGGAAATGATTATTGAGATAGCGTATAACAAAGATGGGAGAGGATAAACTATTTAGGTTTTTGAATCCTCATGAAAAAAATTCATGTACGGTGGAAATTGATATCTTATACCAACAAATTGCCAGTTTATTCCTAATTTCTGGATCTACTATAGCTGCAGTGGTGTTTCTGTGGGGCTAGAAAGGGGAGAAGAAAAGAGGTATCAGATTTGGGTGAGACTGGGAGAAAGGGAAATCAAGAGAGAGGAAGGGGAATTCCTAAATTACTGACAAGCAGGGAGAGAAAAGGAATATTTTTGAACCAGGTATCTTTAATTTAATAATTTTCTTTTTTTGCTTTGATTCCAATTCTAATGTTGTATATATCCAAACAAAAACTTCATTAATAATTCCTATTCCAATTTAATACCAAATAGATATGCTACTTTTGCTAAAACCCATTCCCATTCCATTTTTTTAGTCCAATTCGAATTTCAATACCTATGTTTGAACCAAATGTCCCTTAGTTGCACTAAACAAGCTGTAACAATATTACTTAAAAGCAGAAAGTAATGACTAAATAAATGAATAGTATTATCACCTGGATGAATATTTTCTAACTTGGCACTGCCTAAGCCAAAATCACCCTTAGCCATCCGGTACTTGTCAATCTGCAGCATCATCAAATCTATTAGGGTTCAAAAAGTATCCTGCAGCATGGAGAGGGCTGTGAAGATACTTGTCCCAAGTTTCATCTATTACTTCCCAGAATGGTATGTATTGGGATTCCCTCTTCTGGAATTCTAATCTGATTGTCTCCTTAGCATCGTCCATTTTGTCATATAGAGAACCAACTTCTGGCTTATTACTTCTACCGATCAATTTCAAAACTGTCACCAGCGGAATAGTGGCCTTTAAGACCATCAAAGCTCCATCCCAAAACGTTTGATCCGCCACCAAGTCAGCAATGCTTTGCCCCTCCACGGTAGAAGCACAAACCAAGGATTTCCAACCCGATGAGAGAAACATCTTTTTCAAGTTTTCGTCCTCCATGACCATGTTCTCAAGGGTAAGGAACGGAACTATTGACTTTATCTTGGAAGGCTTAACTAAGTCAGTTGAGCAAAACTTTCTTGCAAGTTTCAGGACATCCTCATTGCTGTAAACAAATTGTGTAATAGCTTTTGCCTTCTCCAATATTTCCTCGATGGCATCCATCATTGCAAATTTGTTTAACATGAGTTCTATACAAATGAGAAGTACTTACAGTCCAAAAAATTCTCTTATGCTTTTGGTTCAGTCTCTTCCCTACATCCTCCATGAAAGTTGATGTTGAGCACGAGACAATTTGAACCACATTATCAGCTCCAACCTCCTCAATAACACTATCCAAAAAATCTTCCATTGCGACAACATTACCATCAATTGCTGAAATATCATAGGATTGATGATAAACTGTGCCCTTTGGGCAATATACTAGGACATTAACAAGTTTTCGACCCTTTGAATCTACCCATCCGTCTAACAAGATGCTACATCCTGTGGTTGCCCATACACTCTTGATATCAGATACATACTCTTGCATCTCTTTCACCGCATCCTGAAGGATCCACCCTTTCAAATCATTACAAGTAGGAAGTTCCATTAGATACATTAGCTACTTCATAAATACCAATAGATTATAATACCACACCAAGCAAAACCCTCTTCCTTGATACAAATACAACAGCAATCAAATTCGATCAAAATTCTGCACACACACAAAAAAGGAACGCAGAACGCACGTCTCATGCACGTTTTCACTATCAACAAGTAGAATTCAAAGGAGGTGAGCGTGAAAACCTTAACCTAGAAAATTAACAAGCAAATCACCCATAACTAAGGCATGAACATATATCTTTAAGAAACACATAGGATTGGGAAGGTACATTACCGAGTCGAGTGGCAGATAGAAGGCCAATGAGCACGAAAAGCTCAAATCCTTCCCCGAGACCCCGACTTCTGCTTCTTCGTCTCTACGGAATGAGGGTTCGAGAAGTGGTTATCAACTCTGATACAGAGAGAGAGTAAAAAACGGCTTGAAACTGGCTGCAGAGTATCTTTGTCTGTGCCTTTGACTATTTGAGCCAGTTAATATACACAGACCAGAGTCAACACTCAACAGAGAGGGCTGGGAAATACGGAGTATAATTTATTTTCGCGTCCTAATATTTTTTATTTACTTACAAATTTGATCTTTAAATGCTACTCCGTATTTTGTTAGAGAATTCTATTTTTTGTTCTAGTCTAGATTTATAAGTGTCCGCTCACTTTTAGATTTTTTTTTTAATCATAACACTCACATTTGGTCCTCGTATTATTGTGTTGTGATAATCTTTGATCCTCTGTCAACAAAATTATTGAAATGTCGTAAATACAAAGTCATTTCGATCATTTTTATACAAAGTTAGTTGATCCCGCTATATTTTTATGTTAATTAAAGACTGAAATGCCTTTGTATTTAACGAAGTTAAAACTGTTTTGTTGATAGAAGACAGAAATGATCATGCCACAATAATACTAGGACTAAATGTGAATGTTCTGATAAAAAATTAAAAGTAGACTACCACTTATAAATCTCGAACCGAAAATGAAATTAACTCTTTTTATTACGTTGATGCATAGTTTTCATTTATTTTGTCACCATTTATCCTTTTAACCAAATATATATTAAAAAAATGTAAAATGCATCATATTTTTAGTTTAAATTCACATATTTTCTTTTCAAAAATGTCAAAATGTTGAAGTTATTATGGTTCTTATTTGGTATTAACTTGCATTTTTTTTTTTAAAAAAAAAAGTTAAGTTGGAAAACATATTACGACAATTATATTTTACCAATAACAATTTTAGTCCATTTGTATAGCTAGTGTTGCATATTAGGCCAGTCCGAAATATAGTTATTCTAGCGAATGGTATATTGACCTATTGAACTTACAAATTGTATTTTGAGTTGTTGCAAATTAGTCATAAACAGTAATGAAGTCAATAATAAATCATAGAAGCGGTATTGTCTGAAATTGACGAAGTTATTATTGTTTAAGTTGTTAAACAATGGTTTGGAAAGTATCTCATTTTATAGAAGTGTCGCCCGCATAAAACATGGCAACCTTAGTGATGATAGATTTAGCCGGTTTGTATAGTATATATTATGTATTAGGAAAGTTAGATATCTATCTATTGTGGCGAGTTGTAATATCGAATTATTTAGATTGCAAAATGTAATGGGATGGTAGATTAGCCAAAAATTGTAATGAAGTCCATAATTAAGAGAGGGAGCGATGTCGTCTGAAGTTGGTGGTTAAGATTGTTTAAGTTGTTAAGGGGTAGTTTAGAAGTTATTGCAATTTACAAAAGTGCCACTTAGAAGTATAAAACAAACCCTATTTAATCAATTCAAATAAGAGTATTAAACAAACCCTATTTAATCAATTCGAAAGGTGGGTTTTATTGAAAAAATAAGACTAATAATGTAAAAATTAATGAATGTTGTGACCTAAAATAACCACTGCTCTATAAGCGAATCCATGAAGCAAAACAATACCACTGCTCCAAAATTGGAGGACTATTTTTAAATTTTATCTATTTTGAAACAACTGAAGCAAACATGTTGGTAGAGTTCGCTATGTGCCCATCAGTTGATCCATCAAACAATAACAATCACTTTGATACACATACCTTATGCCTAAACTCATCAACCAAACACACCGTTAGTATTTTTATTATTATCGTCAATCAATATAAATGTTATGTGCAGAAGGTTAATTATTTGTATATTGTTGGGTCATTATTTGTATACTTGAAGTTCATCACTTGAACATGCACATAGCAAGTAGTAAAAACTTTGTGCTATACTTTTGGAGAGACAACGAATGGAATTTATGATGTGCTTCATGGTTTTCCGACGTGGTAACGAATGGAATTGATGGTGGACTACGCTTGTTGTCTGCTGCAAAGAATGGAATTGCTGGACCAAAAATGGCGGAGTTTGTGGGCTAGAATGTCGGAAAATGGCGGGGTGCTTCCTCCGTTGCATTCAGGCGTGTTTTCCGGTCAATTTGGGTTTGGCGTTTTTCTCGTTTGAAGCGTGAAGACTATAGCGAGGCTCTCTACTTTTTTTCCTGAGTTTGCTTGGGTGGTGCAATTATTATCATGAGAACATGCATGATATTTAATTGAAATGTTTGGTGACTTTATTATGTTTGTGAATTGTGAAGCCTCTTAGAATAATTAATCTTTTAATAAATTCACATTTCAGTAAAAACTTTGTGCTAGACTTATTTAAGTTAACAAGAAATTGATTTATACCTTTCTTTATATATACCCTAAATATGAAGAAACTTTATATACCTTTGCTTTAATGCATACCTATATCTTGGGCCTTAATGCATAGGCAGGTGCGTTAAAGCTAGTTAAGGGCTAATGCATGTACGCTAGTGCATAGCTTTGCATGTATATTGAAGTGTTGTAAGGCCTATCCCCATATGTCGACAGCGGGTGCTTGGTCAGTATGTATACCGACCATTCTCAGTGTTGTAAGGCCTACCCCTAATGCATAGGCAGGTGCCGCTAGTGCATAGCTTTGCATGTATATTGAAGTGTTGTAAGGCCTATCCCCATATGTCGACAGCGGGTGCTTGGTCAGTATGTATACCGACCATTCTCAGTGTTGTAAGGCCTACCCCTAATGCATAGGCAGGTGCGTATAAAGCTAGTTAAGGGCTAATGCATGTACGCTCGCTAGTGCATAGCTTTGCATGTATATTGAAGTGTTGTAAGGCCTATCCCCATATGTCGACCGCGGGAGCTTGGTCACCATTCTCATGCTGGTCAGATACTCTCAGGACTCATATATCTGACACCCTCATTGATGCCCGCCCCATCCCCTCGCGCCTTTGCTGAAAATGTCATAAGCGCATATATATATATATATATATATATATATATATATATATATATATATATATATATATAGAATTATAATCAAATGAGACGAGCTATTTAGGTGAGAAATGCGAGCTAGTACGTGAGTGCACACAGTTTACTACGCGGATGCACAAAGCCCGAACTGTGTGCACTTAGCCTACATGAGTGCACACAGTTTAGGGTGTGTGCATTCGTGAAGTAGACTATGTGCACTCACGTTGTTCGCATTTCTCACCTAAATAGCTTGTCTCATATGAAGTCAACCCTATATATATATATAGCATTTACCTTATTGATGAACGTATAGAAATTGCTCAATACAATATAATGGGATTTGATTATATAAAATACTTTTAAAATACTCATAATAACTAACATATTCTAAGAAAAATCATACGATGTTTTTTCTTAATAAATTAATATTTTTTGAAGCAAAAAGCAGATGAATGATATTGTTAAAAAGTTGGGAACAACATCAATCCACTATGAGTGAAAATACTGAGCCACATTCTCCTTGAGCATCACGGTTACTATTTCATCTACATCTATTTGGTTCATGGAATAGGTTTGGAATGGTCTTTGTATTGCCCTTCTAATTGCTTCTTCTTTTTATGGTCTTTGTATTGCCCTTCTTGCAGTTTGGCGGAGTGTTCTGATATATGCAATTTGATTAGAGATGGTGAAGATGGACCATAGTGTTTGCATTCTGTCCATATAATCTCTCCACTCAAAGCTTATAATTTCTCCAATCCCACCTCTATCATACTGAAGGATGAAAAGCAGGGCTGAGTTGTAAACAGAAAGCGTGGAGGTTATGGATTTGAGTCACGAAGATCATCCATCCACACATTATAATGTGGAGGCCCCAAGCATCCCTTCACCTATAGTTCTTTCTTTTAGCCTTTAGTGTTGATGCAGAAACCCTTAAAGCAACTGTGTATTTGATTTGTTTACTACTCCAATTAGCTTCAGCAATGCAATTACACAACCAACCAATTTATGTATGGATTATAGAGATCTGTCTTTGTACAGCATGATAACATCACAATGCAAATTTCCAATTGAGGCAGCACTGCTAGGCTTGATTAGAATGACTTTTGCAATAACATTCTTCAAAGTTATCATTTCCTTAACTTTTGAGCAATCCATAATTCTGCCAAACATGTGAATTCTCAATGGTCAAAACAATTAACACTAACCAAACACCAACTAAATCCAGGGAGTATGAAACTGGCCTGTTCAACTGCTATGTTTATGGTCACGGAAGACTGCCGTTTGCACTTACATAACCTACAGATAAATTACATCACCAACCAAATCGCGAGAATTGCCCTATCTTTTCAAATGACCCCTTATCTAGTTGAATCTTCAGAATCTTCTCCAGTTGAATTTTCAGAATCTTCTCTAGTTGAATCTTCAGAATCTTCTCCAGTTGAATTTTCAGAATCTTCTCTAGTTGAATCTTCAGAATCTTCTCTAGTTGAATTTTCAGAATCTTGTCTAGTTGAATCTTCAGAATCTTCTCTAGTTGAATTTTCAGAATCTTCTCTAGTTGAATCTTCAGAATCTTCTCTAGTTGAATCTTCAGAATCGAGCTCTACCGGCACTGGCTCTTCATTCCTGATCGGTGAACCATACCGTCTTTTCACTATCAAGTCATCCATCGGGTCAATCTCCTCATCTGAGAAGTCATTGCAGACATCTGGCTTAAAATTTTGTAACTGCAGATTGTAGTGAACAAAAGCCAGATCCCTCAGCCTCTGCTGTTCAATCTGATTTCTCCCTTCAGTGAGCAAGGCCTCTGCCAATGTCCTCTTTAGATTATATTTTGAAGCCCCATCACAGGTCTGACTCAGGATCCGGACAGCCATCTTTTGTAATTCAGGGCATTCGTCTCCATACTTTGACCACCAAAGTGCTGCAACTAAAGTTTGTTAGTAACAAACATAAAAGTGTAGAGGATTTTATGCCCTATCCAGTAGGGCATCTACAATGCTGGAGGAGTTTTCTTCTTCCACATCAAAAATAAATAAATAAATCAATAAATCATCGTTTAATTAGAATCTCAAGCATCCAAAATTATCCCAGTATGCTTTATAGATACATCTATTTGCCCTAGTTTCTATCATGCTTCCAAAACTTCTGCTGAAGATATTATGAACCCCATCTCTCTATTTTGTTCTCCTCTTACTTTCTATCTCCCTTCTGAAATCAAATGGTGATTTTATCATTGATGCTTAATTAATGTAAATGTTACTTTGATTCATAGTCCATGCCTTCACAAATGTCACTTCTTTCCCACTTTCTCAAAAATCACTACTTCTGTATCAGAATGCTTCCCCTGGATGCAGGTAGATTCTGCCCTTCCAAAAAAGATGAACTCGGAACTCCTAACCATGGCAAGACTCAGACCTCTTGATCTTTCTTGATGACAAAGTGTGAAGAAAAAAGTGGGTAATTAAGGAAATGATAATTGAGATAGAGCATACAAAGATTGGAGAAGACAAACTATTTAGGTTTTTGAATCCTCATGAAAAAAAATCATGTACTGTGGAAATTGATATCTTATACCAACAAATTTCAAGATTATTCCTAATTTGAGGATATACTATAGCTTAGTGGTGGTTCTGTGCGGGTAGAAAGGGGAAAAGGAGAGAGGTATGAGATTTGTGTGAGACTGGGAGAAAGGGAGATCAAGACAGAGGAAGAGAGAGGAAAGGGAACTTTCTAAATTGAACCATGCTTCTTTACTTTAATACATTTTCTATTTTTGCTTTGATTCCAATTCAAAGGTTGTATACATCCACATAACAAGTTCATTAATAACTCCTATTCCAATTTAATACCGAGTACCAAATAGGCATGCTATGTTTACTAAAACCCATCCCAATTCCTTAATTTTTTAGTCCAATTTTGTTTCTGATGCCTATGTTTGAACCAAATGTCCCCTTAGTTGCACTAAACAAGTTCTTAAAATATTACTGAAAAGCAGAAAGTATTATGACCTGGATGAATCTTTTCCAGCTCGGAACTGCCTAAGCCAAAATCACCCTTTGCCATCCGGTACTTGTCAATCTGCAGCATAATCGAATCCTGAATGCTAAGATTCGCTGTCATACGGATAATGCAGCAACAGAGGTCACATGAAACTTCTGGATCAGCGAAGAAGTCATCTGAATAGAAAAGATTAGGGTTCAAAAAGTATCCTGCAGCATGGAGAGGGCTGTGAAGATACTTGTCCCAAATTTCATCTATTACTTCCCAGAATGGTATGTACTGGGATTCCCTCTTCTGGAATTCTAATCTGATTGTCTCCTTAGCATCGTCCATTGTGTCATATAGAGAACCAACTTCTGGCTTATTACTTCTACCGATCAATTTCAAAACTGTCACCAGCGGAATAGTGGCCTTTAAGACCATCAAAGCACCATCCCAAAAAGTTTGATCCGCCACCAAGTCAGCAATGCTTTGCCCCTCCCCGGTAGAAGCACAAACTAAGGATTTCCAACCCGATGAGAGAAACATCTTTCGCAAGTTTTCGTCCTCCATGACCATGTTCTCAAGGGTAAGGAACGGAACTATTGACTTTATCTTGGAAGGCTTAACTAAGTCAGTAGAGCAAAACTTTCTTGCAAGTTTCAGGACATCCTCATTGCTGTAAACAAATTGTGTAATAGTTTTTGCCTTCTCCAATATTTCCTTGATGGCATCCATCATTGCAAATTTGTTTAACATGAGTTCTATACAATGAGAAGTACTTACAGTCCAAAAAATTCTCTTATGCTTTTGGTTCAGTCTCTTCCCTACATCCTCCATGAAAGTTGATGTTGAGCACGAGACAATTTGAACCACATTATCAGCTCCAATCTCCTCAACAACACTATCCAAAAAATCTTCCATTGCGACAACATTACCATCAATTGCTGAAATATCATAGGATTGATGATAAACTGTGCCCTTTGGGAAATTTACTAGGACATTAACAAGTTTTCGACCCTTTGAATCTACCCATCCGTCTAACAAGATGCTACATCCTGTGGTTGCCCATACACTCTTGATATCATATACATACTCTTGCATCTCTTTTACCGCATCCTGAAGGATCCACCCTTTCAAATCATTACAAGTAGGAAGTTCCATTGTATTCAAAGGGCCAGTGATAGATTTTATCATCATCGGGAAGCTAGGTGATTTGATTTCACTGAAGTCAACTCCTGTTTGATAAAAGAACCTGCCAATACTTTTCTGGGCTTTTCTTAATGATGAATCATTGACACCAACACCACTACCTTCAGCTGGTGAGTCCACTCGTCCTCTGGGAACGACCGGGGCTATCACATTGCCAGAATTTTGAATGCTGTCTTGTTTGTCAAGCCTGGCAGGACTGTCCTGCCTGTTCCTCTTCAATGGAAGGTTTGGCTCGTTAAGCTCCCCAACATTCCTCATTGCATTTCCAAATCTCTTCCCCAGTAACTCAGTTCTCAGCATTTCCTTCACATCTTCAGGAACCTGCAAACAATGAGTAACACCTCCACTCACTCCTCCTAAGTGGCATTTAAGACGATGGATGCCACTAACAACTTTGCCACAATAATTGCATTGGTATCTACCCTTCTGATCATCCACAATGGTACCAAATTCACAGGTATTAGTAGCCATTCCCAATTAACCTACAGATCACATATATCAACAGTTCAGCATTCTTTGAATCTGGATTCCATTAGATACATTAGCTACTTAATAAATTCCAACAGATTATAATACCACACCAAGCAAAACCCTCTCCCTTGATACAAATACAACAACAATCAAATTGGATCAAAATTCCGCACACACACAAAAAAGGAACGCAGAACGCACGTCTCATGCACGTTTTCACTATCAACAAGTAGAATTCAAAGGAGGTGAGCGTGAAAACCTGATACAGAGAGAGAGAGAGGAAAGTGCGAATACAAATGATCTGGGCAGTGATTCAGACTCTTCTACGCTGATCTCGGATAGCAAAGTGCTTATGGCAGCCTTCAGAGAGATTAGCGTCTCTCACGTTCTCCGCGAAGGGAACGCCCCACCAGACGAGCTGCGTAGGCTCCTTGACCGTCACTCTCAGCAGGTTGCTTTCAGTAGGCTGCGGTAGTTTTACGGTTTTTCTTGGGACCGTCCGTCGCTTTCATCCACCAAAAAAAGAGAGAGAGAGAGAGGAAAAAACGGCTTGATGCTGCAGAGTATCTTTGTCTGTATTTGAGCCCCGTTAATATATAGAGTCAACACTCAACAGAGACTCAGCGAGGGCTGGGAAATTTAATTTATTTTCGCGTCCTAATACTTTTTATTTGCTTACAAATTTGATCTTTCAATGTTATTTTCGTGTGAGTTAATTTTATTTTTTGTCCTACACTTTTAGTTATTTTATCAAAATATTCACATTTGGTCCTAATATAATTTGGTATGATCATTTTTTGTCTTCTATTAACAAAATCATTGAAATGTCGTTAAATACAAATGCATTTCAATCATTTTTATACAAAGTGAGTTGACCTCACTATATTTTATGTTTTTATTTTTAAAAAAAAATTGTAATTGAAGACCAAAATGTCATCGTATTTAACAACGTTAAAACTGTTTTATTGATAGCGGACAAAAAATGACCATGTCATAATAACAATATAATATTATGACAAAATATATGGGATTAATCTAATAAAAAAGAACTAAAAATGGACTATGACTTATAAATTTAGGACATAAAATGAAATTAACTCTATTGATTCATAGTTTTCACTTATTTTGTCACCATTTATCCTTTTAACCAAATATATATAAAAAAAATGTAAAATGTATCATATTTTTAGTTTAATTTCATATATTTTCTTTTAAAAAATGTCAAAATGTTGGAAGTTAATATGGTGCTTTTTTGGTTTTAACTTGATTTTTTAAAAAAGTTAAGGTGAAAAATATAACACGACAATTTTACCAACAACAATTTTAGTCCATTTGCATAGTGTTGCATGTTAGGTAAGTCAGAAATACAGTTATTCTAGTGAGTTGTATATTGACCTATTGAGCTTACAAGTTGTATTTTGATTAGTTACATATTAGTCATAAACAGTAATAAAGTCAATAATAAATCATGAAAACGGTATCGTCTGAAGTTGACGGTTATTATTGTTTAAGTTCTTAAACAATAGTTTGAAAAGTATCTCACTTTATCCGCATAAAACATGGCAACCCTAGTGATGATAGATTTAGCCGGTTTGTATAGTATTATGTATTAGGGAAGTTAGATATCTATCTATTGTAACGAGTTGTAATATAGAATTATTTAGCTTGCAAACTGTGCTTTGGGTAGTGCCATAATGGTAGATTAGTCAAAAACGGTAATAAAGTCCATAATTAAGAGAGGGAACGATGTCGTCTGAAGTTGGTGGTTAAGATTGTTTAAGTTGTTAAGCAGTTGTTTAGAAGTTACTGCAAATTACAAAAGTGCCACTCAGATAAAACAAACCCTATTTAATCAATTTGCAAGGTGATATTTATTACAAAAATAAGAATGATAATGTGAAAATAAATGAATGTTGTGTCGTAGAAGAATCACTATTTTATAAGCGAATTCGTGAAACAAAACAATACCACTCTGCTCTAAAATTAGAATGCTATTTTTAAATTTTATCTATTTTGAAACAAAAGCAAACGTGTTGGTATAATTCCCTCATGTGCCCATCAATCCAGATCAACTTGCTTCAATGAATATACGGTGGATCATGGTTCACACAGTAGCGTGAATCATAATCTATTACGATAGTGTTTTAATTAATTAAAAAGGATAGAGTTAGCATTAATGTACTATTATTACTGTCAAGTGACAATCAATAGAAATGTTACGTGCAAAAGGTACATTATTTGTATATTGTTGGGTCATTATTTGTATATTTAAATGGCATGTACAAAAATGAGTTAATTCCAGCAATGGTCCCGGGTCCCCCGACTATGCTGATTTTCTAAAATTAGCCCCCGTCTTTCAATTTGGACGAAATAACACCTAGACTATCAGATTTCTTCCACCAATGGTCTTTCCATTAGCATGGTTGTGAAGTGGCGTTAACATAAGGGGTAAAAGAGTACTTTCCGTTAACATGGTTCTGATAGTATCTATTCATAGCAACTTTCTGAACCTATTGAAGCACAAAAAGTCAACAGTCGCCTCCATTGAGACACGAAACCACTCCCTTTTACGGGGGAGTGTAAACCGAGTGCCACTTAAAACATAAGTAACTATAATCAACACTTAAAACATAAGAGTCATAAGACAACATGAATCAAAGTTAGACACATGTTTTTAGTAGGTGACATCTCCATTTAAACACTTTTCATTTTTTTTTTTAGTGTAAGCAATTGATAAGAAAATAAGCAATGAATAAGAAAATGAAAGATAGAAGTACACTAATTTTTCGGTCGAGACTACTAATTTTTCAGTCGAGACTACTCTACTACTTAAAGGCACCTCCTTCAAGATTTTCAACTTCACTCTCTAGGTCACTTTAAAATTTTGGTGGGCACCACAACCGCCGCACTAACCAGTATCGGTGATAACACTTCTACAAACACCAATTTTTTGTAGCTTAGAGTGAGACAAGACACCGACCACTCGTCTCATGTGTCCCTTGCGCACCATCTTCCCCAATAGCACTTTAACAGCTTTCGCCCCTTTGTAGCAAAGGTACAACAAATTCACAATTTTGTTGCTAAAGTTGCCGCTATAACCAGCTACACTTAGTGTTGGGACAAATGCCTCTTACACCTAAGTGTTTACACCATAACAAAGATGGCATATTACATACACAGAAGACTGCCAGTTGCACTTAAATAATCTACTGATAATTTACACTACAGCTACACTGGCTGAGCTTCTCTTTTGCAGACACTGGCTGAGCTCCTCTTCTGCACGTCTTCTGCATGAGAATCGACCTTTACTGTCAATTTCAAGCGACCCCTTCTCTAGTTGAATCTTCAGAATCCAAATCTATAAGCATTGGCTCATCATTCCTGATAGATGTACCCTGTCGTCTTTCCACTATCCAATCATCCATGGGGTCAATCTCCTCATCTGAGAAGTCGTTGAGTACATTTGGCTTAAAATTTTGTAATTGCAGATTGTAATGAACAAATGCCAGATCCCTCAGCCTCTCTTGCTCAATCTGGTTTCTTCCTTCCATAAGCAAGGCCTCTGCCAATGTCCTCTTTAGGTTATACTTTGAAGCCCCATCACAGGTCTGGCTCAGGATCCGGACAGCCATCTTTTGTAATTCAGGGCATTCTTCTCCATACTTTGACCACCAAAGTGCTGAAATTAAAGTTTGTTAGTAACTTAGTATATGTTTTGCCCAACTTACTTTTGGGCATAACTAATCCAAAAATAATTATTAAAAAATAAATAAAAATCAAAAGCTGGACCAAACATAAAAAAGTAAAAGGATTTTATGCCTATCCAGTAGGGCACCTACAATGCTGGAGGGTTTTTCATTTTCCACATAATTTTTTTTTTTTTTAAATTATCCTGCTGGGGCGCAATGTATTGCCCACACTGCAGAATTGCCATTTTTTTTTTCTTTTGGGACAAGGTGCAAAGCATTTGTACACTCGGCGCCTTCTGTGTCTCCTCTCCATATCATCTTTCTGCCCATGCAGAGGAGTTTGATCCCCCATTGGAGATGCACTTTGAAGCCTCAAGTTGACGCTTTTTTCAAAGAGCTCTTATGATCAGAGAAATGGTTACTTTAAAGAGAATATCAAACTTCCAAAATTATCCCTGTATGTTTTATAAAATACATCTATTTTCCCAAATTTCTGCTGAAGGTTTTATGAACCTCATCTCTCTATTATATTCTCTTCTTACTTTCTATCTCCCTTCTGAAATAAAATGGTGATTTTAGCATTGAAGTAAGTTAATGTAAATATTCCTTTGATTCATAGTCCATGCGTTAACAAATGTCACTGCTTTCCACTTTCTCAACAATCACTACTTCTATATCAGAATACCTCAAAAGATAGTCAAGCTTGAAGGAACTCCTAGCCATGGCAAGACTCAGACCTTGATCTTTCTTAAAGACAAAGTGTGAAGAAAAAAACAGGTAATTCAGGAAATGATTATTGAGATAGTGTATTACAAAGATGGGAGAGGATAAACTATTTAGGTTTTTGAATCCTCATGAAAAAAAACTCATGTAATGTGGAAATTGATATCTTATACCAACAAATTGCCAGTTTATTCCTAATTTCTGGATCTACTATAGCTGTAGTGGTGTTTCTGTGGGGCTAGAAAGGGGAGAAGAAAAGAGGTATGAGATTTGGGTGAGACTGGGAGAACGGGAAATCAAGAGAAAGGAAGGGGAATTCATAAATTGCTGACAAGCAGGGAGAGAAAAGGAATATTTTTGAACCAGGTATCTTTAATTTAATAGATTTTCTTTTTTTGCTTTGATTCCAATTCTAATGTTGTATATATCCAAACAAAAACTTCATTAATAATTCCTATTCCAATTTAATACCAAATAGATATGCTACTTTTGCTAAAACCCATTCCCATTCCATATTTTTTAGTCCAATTCTAATTTCAATACCTATGTTTGAACCAAATGTCTCCTTAGTTGCACTAAACAGGCTGTAACAATATTACTTAAAAGCAGAAAGTAATGACTAAATAAATAAATGAATAGTATTATCACCTGGATGAATATTTTCCAGCTTGGCACTGCCTAAGCCAAAATCACCCTTAGCCATCCGGTACTTGTCAATCTGCAGCATTATCAAATCTTGAACACTAAGATTCGCTGACATACGAACAATGCAGCAACAGAGGCCACATGAAACTTCAGCATCAGCGAAGAAGTCATCTGAATAGAAAAGCCTAGGGTTCAAAAAGTATCCTGCAGCATGGAGAGGGCTGTGAAGATACTTGTTCCAAATTTCATCTATTGCTTCCCAGAATTGTATGTATTGGGATTTCTTCTTCTGGAATTCTAACCTGATTGTCTCCTTAGCCTGGTCTATTGTGTCATATATAGAACCAATTTCTGGCCTATTACTACCACTGATCAATTTCAGAACCTTCACCAGGGGAATTGTGACCTTTAAGACCGTCAAAGCTCCATTCCAAAAAGTTTGATCTGCCACCAAGTCAGCAATGCTTTGCCCCTCCCCGGTAGAAGCACAAACTAAGGATTTCCAACCCGATGAGAGAAACATCTTTTGCAAGTTTTCATCCTCCATGACCATGTTCTCCAGGGTAAGGAATGGCACTATTGACTTTATCTTGGAAGGCTTAATTAAGTCACTAGAACAAAACTGTCTTGCAAGTTTCAAGACATTTGCATTGCTGTAAACAAATTGTGTGATAGTTTTTGCCTTCTCCAATATTTCCTTGATGGCATCCATCATTGCAAGTTTGTTTAACATGAGTTCTATACAATGAGAAGCACTTACAGTCCAAAAAATCCTCTTATGCTTTTGGTTTAGTCTCTTCCCTAAATCCTCCATGAAAGTTGATGTTGAGTATGAGACAATTTGAACCACATTATCAGCTCCAACCTCGTCAATAACACTATCCAAAAAATCTTCCATTGCGACAACATTACCATCAATTGCTGAAATATCATAGGATTGATGATAAACTGTGCCCTTTGGGCAATCTACTAAGATATTAACAAGTTTTCGACCCCTTGAATCTGCCCATCCGTCTAACAAGATGCTGCACCCTGTGGTTGCCCATACACTCTTGATATCAGATGTATACTCTTGCATCTCTTTCACTGCATCCTGAAGGATCCACCCTTTCAAATCATTACAAGTTGGAATTTTCATTGTATTCAAAGGGCTAATGATGGATTTTATCATCCTTGCGAAGCTAGGTGACTTAATTGCATCGAAGTCAACTCCTGTTTCATAAAAGAACCTGCCAATACTTTTCTGGGCTTCACTTAATGATGAATCACTGACACCACTACCTTCAGCCGGTGAGTCCACTTGTCCTTTGGAAAAGACCGAAGCTATCACGTTGCCAGAATTTTGATCGCTATCTTCTTTGTCCTGCCGGTTCCTCTTCAATGGAAGGTTTGGCTCGTTAAGCTCCCCAACATCCCTCATTGCATTTCCAAATCTCTTCTCCTGTAACTCATTTCTCAGCATTTCCTTCACATCTTCAGGAACCTGCAAACACGGAGTAACATCTCCACGGACACCTCCTATGTGGCATTTAAGACGTTTGAGGCCACTAACAACCTTGCCACAATAGATGCATTCATATCTACCCTTCTTATGATCCACAATGGTACCAATTTCACGGACAGTAGCAGCCATTCCCACAAAACCTACAGATCACATATATCAACAGTTCAGCATTGTTTGAATCTAGATGCCAATAAATTCGTCCATAATGCTGCATAGAAAATTTTTAAAAAATCTGAGAACGCACGTCTCATCACTCTCATGCACGTTTACCCCTATCAACAAATAGAATTCAAAGGGGGAAATGCAAAACACTGAAGAATGATTATAATATTGAAAATTAACAAGCTAATCACCGATAACTAAGGCATTAACATATATTCCTAAATTTATAGATGCAACAAAGGATGGAAGATAACCAACAACTGATATCTTTAAGAAACAGATAAATGCGGAAGGTTCATTACCACGTCGAGTCGCAGATACAAGGCCAGTGAGCATAAAAAGCTAAAATCTTTCCCACACTTCTTCTTCTTCGCCTCTACGGAATGAGGGTTCGAGAAGCAGGCGATAAACTCTGTTACACAGAGAGAGAGAGAGAGAGAGAGAGAGAGATTCAGTTTTGGCTGCAGAGGTGCTTTGTCTGTGTGCCTTAGAGTCCACTGTATGAGTCTGTGCCTTTCTGCTCGTTGATATACAGAGTGGGCTGCGAAATATAATTTGTTTTCACGTTCTACAATTATTAAATTACTTACAAATTTGATCTCTAAATATTTCTTTTTAGTTACGTTTAAGGCTGAGTGCACAATAACTAGTTTAGTTACCGTGAGTAGTTATACACTCTTATCTTTTTGTTGTGTTATGCATCAAGTAATTTAAAAATATAGTTATGATTAGTTATATATTGACTTATTGAGCTTATAAATTGTATTTTGAGTAGCTGTAAATTAGTCATAAATACTTTAGATGTCAATAATAGAGGGATGTCACTTAGATAAAACATTGGCAACATTACCAGTGATAGTTTAGTCCATTTACATAATGTTATGTATTAGTTTAGCTGAAAATCTAGTTGTTGTGACAAGTTATGTCAATTTATTTAGTTTGCAAATTGTATTTTGAGTAGCGGTAGATTCAACAAAAATGATAATGAATCAATTGTCAATGGAAGGAACGGCATTGTCTGAAGTTACGATTAAAAAGATTTAAGTTGTTAAGCAACCGTTTCTAAGTAATGATAACTTTAGTGAATCTATATAGTTTTATTAGTTATATACCACGTAATTCAAAACTTGAGTTGTATTTTTTTTTTTAATTCACCGGGTCTTTCTCCGTCATCCACATTCGCTCGAGAGGCACAGGAGCTTGAGAAAATTCTTCCCCACAAAGAGAATTTACTTGTCACTTGAGCTACCCCATTGAGTTGTATTATTAAGCTTATAAATTGTACTTTTAAAATCTACAAATTAGCTAAGAATGGTGTCATTTGATTTATCGAAATCGAAAACAATAATAAGAGAGAATGACATTGTTTGTAGGGGTGCGCAAACTTCAATCAAAAGTCAGTTAACCAACTGAACCAAAGAATTTCGATTAATTGTTTTTAACTGATAAAATTTGGTGTGATTTATAGTTAAGGAATTTATAAAAATTTGGTTATTAGTTAATTCAGTTTGAAATTTATTTTCGGTAAACCGAATGGTTAACCGAAAACACACACACATCCTTAAGAGAAAACTAAAAACCAATCTTAGCCTTACATTTGAAAAAATCGAACAAATTATATCAAAATTTTTTAAAAATACGGTGATATTTTCGTAATTATCACAAATTTTACTGTGTAACTTTTCACATGGTATGTGTTACAATTTACAAGAATGCACATTTAGTTGTTACAACTTACACAGTCAATTTTTACTAATAAAATTGTACTTTGCAAAATGTCATTGCATTTTTGTTCTGAAATGCACATTTAGTTGTTATAAAGTGCACTTTGCAAAATGCAAAAATGCAGTGCACTTGGTGTTTAGATTTTAGAGTTTATGATTTAATTTTTACATTTATATCCTTCATTTTCCTTACTCAAACCATTCCAACATGTAAGCAAAACGGTAACATAGCCTGAGAAAATTTCCCAAATCAATTTCGACATTAATGTGTGCATCATCCTCCTGTGTAACTCCTCCAATATCATTCTCAAAATTAGAATATTCACTGTATTCTTCAGCAGAATTATTACTGTCTTCATCACCTTCATTCCCTTCATCACTTGCTTCATCACCTACAGTACAGTCTTCCTGACTTGTTTCCTCATTAACCTCAACATTCCCTTCATCACCTACATTACAATCACCTCAGCTATTTCCTCATTATTTCCCTCAGCATTAAGTTCAACATTCCCTTCATCACCTGCATTACAATGTCCCTCATTACCCTCAACATTCCCTTCATCACCTACATTACAATCTCCCTCATTACCCTCAGCATTCCCTTCATACCCAGGTAACAAATAGCATGGAATTAATCCAGCCTCATATATTCCATGATCCACATATATATCACATGACTTAAATGTAATGGCTAGTTCAGTGAGGTCTAGAACACTTGCATCATTCCATAAAACTCTTACGGGATGTTTGGTTCACGGAATAGGCAGAGAATGGCATAGCATTCCCAGTAATAGCCTATTCCGTTGTTTGGTAAACACTTGTATTCCCAGGAACATTATTCCTGGGAATGAGCTATTACCCTTGCAAGGGTAATAGCTATTACCAGCACCCCCCTGGTATTAGCCTATTACTGATCTATCAGGAATAGGTATTTTATTTTATTTCCATTTTTACCCTTTTTTAAACATTAATTTTTTACGCTCATTTTTCTCTCTACCATCATACCCATCTTACTTCCGCCATTGCAAATTGAAATTTCTTCAAAGTATTCTTCTAAACTTTTTTTTTTTACAATAATTTATATATATATATATATATATATATATATATATATATATATATATATATATATATATATATTTAAAAAAATAATTCATTTATATATATAAATATATATATAAAAACTCCAGCACTGCTGCGGACTGCGGCACGGTGCCGCAGCAGCAGTGTATATAACAAATATACTGCTGCGGCTGCGGCACCACGCCGCCGCAGCCGCAACAGGTTTTATATATATTGCTAGGGTTTATGTATATTGCTAGGGTTTATACATTTAATCAACGCCAACAGTAAAAATTCGGGGATCAAAACATGAAAAAGAATTTTTTTAAAAAAAAGTAGCAGAATTCGAAATGGATTAACCTTATGATACCAGAATTAGGTTGTTGTGATGAACGAAGACACTATAACGAGGGGCGAGAGCTTCTGAGCCTGAGATTGTGTGTGTGAGAAAAAGTATTCTAATTCCCCGTGAAGATCCGATGACTGTGGCAACAACCTAGTTTATATAGGTTTGTTATAATAATAATAATAATAATTTATACAGGTTTGTTATAATAATAATAATTTATTATAATAATAATAATAATTTATAATAAAAAAATTAATACGGAGTAATAATTTATAATAATAATTATAATAATTATTATAATTAATAATAATAATAATTTATAATAAAAAAATAATAATCATTTATAATAATAATAATAATAATAATAATAATAATAATAATAATAATAATAATAACAATTTTGTACAAGGGCATTTATGTCTTTTAAATATATATTTCATTTCTATTCCTTCCGCGAACCAAACAATGGAATACAATTCCCAAGTCTATTCCTTCCGCGAACCAAACACTGGAATACAATTCATATTCTATTCCTTACCTATTCCATTCCTTATGGAATCGTATTCCTATTCCCTTAAAATTCATTCCGTGAACCAAACGTGCTGTTAGTTTGTCCAATGGCTCATGAAGTGCTTTGAAAACAAATCTGGGTCTATATCAACATACCAAACAGCCCCATTAATGTACTGCAGTTTTGTATATTTAACAAAATTCCTCCCCATGGTGTATTATTAGTTCTACACTGCACATCACTAGAAAACCTAACAACAAACAAGACATTCTCAGCATTTAAATTATACATTCAAGGAAATTAAACAATTTAGCCAATTTTGTTGGAATTATTAAGGGTTTATGTTTGATTGTGACTCAATGTAACCACTTTTCAATTTTATTCATAGGGTTTAGGGACTACAACTCTGACTCAATATTTCATTGAACAATGCAAGCAATTTTCTACTTTATAGTTAGGGTTTAGGGATCACAACTCTAACTCAATATTCTATTCAACAATAAAACTATTTTTCAACTTTAATATTGGGGTTTAGGGACCACATGAATGACTGTATGTTCCATTACGCACACCAAACGACAAAAAAAATTGTTCCATTCTGTACAACAAAGCTCATCAAAAGACAAGGATGGACCACATAAGTAAAGCAAAGCAAAGATGTCGGGATTTCAGTTTACAAACACATAATCTCGCATGCTTTTCACAAAAATAAACAATAAACCTACACCCAACTATAAAAGAAGTCAGAAACTAATACTACCTCAGCTTCTGAAGTTGATAATGCGATGTGAAAGCCTTCAAACAACGAACCAACAACGCAAGTACTGATTGAACCAACGAACCAACAACGCAACTTCAGGTTTGTTAATTTCAGATTTGGGGAGTTTAAATTGGGGATGTCGAAATCGATTTGGGAATTTTACACAGGCTATACGATGTTGTCGTTTTGCTAACACGCTGGGGTGGTTGGAGTATGGAAAATAAAGAAATTAAATGCAACATTGCCATGTAGGAAAACCATGTCAACGCTTAACTGGATCGACGGGTTCCAGCCGGCTACCAGGTGAAATTGAATGGATTTGCGCTGTTGAGTGATGTAATTGAACGTTTTTTTGGTCGAGTGGCTTGATTGCACTTTCGCGTTACGTTCAGTGGCCAATTTGGCCCTTATTCCAATTATTTTTTAAAACTTATTTAGAAATGCATATTTAGTTGTTACAAAATACACATTTAAGTATTATAAAGTGTAGGGTATAGGGTTACAAATTGCAAAGTAAAATTGATAATAATTATGAAAATGTCACTATATTTCTTTTTTTTTTTTAATTGATCAATCCATTCGATTTTTACAGATATAAGCATGAGATTGGTTCTTATTATGTATATATTATCGTCTTAAGGGAAATATAGATAATTTTAAAATATGAATAAATAATATTATCTTTTTGTTATATGTAATGCTATGTAAGTTTGTGTAGATAAATATTAATTAGTTAGTAGAATTATCTTTTACGTTATACCATTTGTCTTAACTTTGACCAAGTATATTCGGATATAGATTAAGAAAAAAAATATCAGAAGTATGATTTGAAAGTCACATTTTTTAAATTTGATAAACAAAAAAATTCACATTATTTTAATATGTCGATCAACCGTGATGAACAAATATACAATTATAATTACAAAAATATCATTATATTTTTCTTAATTTTTAATCTTTGATTTTAAATATATGTGTAAGATTATTCTGTACATCTATCACGAGAATCATAATTTTCATTCGGACCTATTTATATATACACACACATTAGCTGATTATTGTATTAGTATTAGTATTTATTTTTAAAAATTAGACAAATACATGTTAATCTTTTAAAATGTAGTGCACATAAAACAACAATTTTATCCGTCATATTTATTATTCATTAATCAAATCAACTCTTTATTCTTTATTTATTTTCTTTAGTACTTTTTATTTATTTATAAATTTAATTCTTTGTGTTGAATAATAATTTTAATATAGTTTCTAAATATATATATTTTGTATACTAATACTAAACTTAATATTATAAAAAATTGAATTAAAAATAACTTTAGTCTGGTTAACAAGTCAGACACATCAAATTAGACGGAGGAGTAGTATTTATGAAAATATATTATTATTATTTTAAAAAATTATTATTATTATTATTACGGAGTATTATTTTGTAAGTTAATTCGTGAACAAACGTATTAGTGGATTAACCCTGGGCGTCGGGGCCCCGGATATTTCGCGACCAATTATTTCCCAACAAAAGGGAGAACTAAAAAAGAAAAAAATAAAAGAAAAATAAAAAGAAAAAGAAAATAACTGTTCTTCCGAAGATTGGAAAATGTCATATATTTTGCTTCGGGTTGGTTGACTTTGAAACAATTTGTTGGAAGAAAAGAAGACCAAGAGATTACTTCCATTTTCCCTGAATTCCTTTGATTTCAACGAGGTATGTTTCTCGCATTCTGCTCTTCCAAATATATATATTTTTTGTTGTCGGGTTTTCTGGATTCATTTCTTTCATCTTGCAAACGTTTTCTGTGCGAATCCTTGCAGCTGTGGATTTCAGCTTTGCCTTATTTTCTTTTCATTCCTTCGTGCCGGGGGCGCATTTTCTGTATTGAACAAAACAGCGTTCTAAACCAACACCGAAAGTACGTGCTTCATTATTTAATTATTTTTTAAAATTTTGCATCAATCCAAATGGATTGTGCTTTTTTTCTTTCTCGAATGTTCTAATTTGCAAAGGGTCCCTGCAAAATTTGATCTTTCGATTTTATTGTTCAAAAAAAACAAAATTGCAAGGAATGTGTGCGTTCTTTAGTTTTTGGATTATGCAGATCTAGCAAGGCTTTGTTTGATCATCTATACGCAGTTTTGGGGGTTTTTGTTATAATTAGGGGAAAAAACTCTTTGGATGTGTGCAATGTTTGTGATTCTGGGGTACAATTAGAGTCAAAATTTTATTTTGAGATATTTGTAGTGTTTATGGCCTTCTTGTGATGTAATTGAATTATTGAAGGATGACTTAATCTGATATGCAGGGTGGCAAGGATATTGGGAAGATTTTTAAGCTAATAGCACATTATTTACATAATTATAATGAAATATGATGATCAAGAATCATTTAAGTAGCTAGATGTGTGCTTTGATTTCTATCAAATAATTTATGCATATTCCACTCAAGTAGTATTGTTTGAGTAGCATATAATCTATCAATCATGGATCAGTTTCTAAGCTCTGTAGATAACAACACCAATTTTCTACCCGTCTCTATTACAGATGGACGATGAAAGCAATGCCTATACTGTGGAGGAAGCGCTTGTTACTATGGGCTTTGGAAAATTCCAAGTTCTTGTGCTCATATATGCTGGGATGGGTTGGATTTCTGAAGCCATGGAAATGATGCTTCTCTCTTTTGTAGGACCAGCCGTGCAGTCTGCATGGGATCTTTCTCCTCATGAAGAGAGCTTACTCACTAGTATGGTTTTTGTTGGAATGTTATTTGGAGCCTACACATGGGGCATTGTTTCAGACAATTATGGAAGGAGGTAACTCATTGCGCCTTCTGTTGCTCATAAAGTCATATGTAAGAATTGTATATCTAGTTTTTGATTGTTTTTTTTTTTCCCGATATCTAGAGACTTGCACTGTTCTTTACTCTTCAATTCTTATTGGTCTAATTGAATGGCTATGTTTTTCACAAGTATGACCTGACTTTATTTACACTTTGGCCTTTTCTGCTACTATAAATGATGCAAGGGTGCTCTTTGGTGTCTATTAATGGAAATCCACCGCAATATGAGAGAAGTGGAAGTTCTGATTTCTGAATGAATGACTTTGTGTGTTTCATCTCTGAATGGATCAAATGTAGTTATGTGCTTTTCTTAAAAGTGGCTTGAGAATCTATAATGCACTGTCATGATTTACATCATAATTGTGAAGATTTTGTATAACTGTGAGTCTATGAATTTTGGGCTGGTTTTTTAGCATTTTTTTTTCTTGACATTCAATCTAATGGTCTGTACCTGGCAAAGAAGAATAAACTCAAAGCCTGGAAATTAACGGAAATAACACTTGCTTCACTTCAGAATGCAATGAAAAAGGGATGGTGGTGTTAGGGGAGGAATATACTAGTAAACATTCTTGCCTTAGGTTGAGCATATTTCCCAACTATTTTGTCAGGTAGGGAACCTGCTAATCAACTCTGCTGCTTTTCTTTTGGGTTAAGAAGTTACCCATGTCTTGCTCTAATCAAAGGCAACAAATGGGCTTTTCCCCGCTCCAAGAGTTTAGCTAAGATCTACTGCATGGCTAATGTTGTGATTTAAAATGCTCCTTTGTTTGCCTCCCCCGGCTCCTTTTTTTCTTCAGTTAATTTTCTATGCATAGTAGTCTAACAATTTCCCCCTTCTCCTTTTGTTTTTTCCAACTATTTTATTCAACAGGAATGGATTTTTCGTGACAGCAATGATTACAGCAATAGCTGGTTTATCAAGTTCTTTGTCCGCAAATATAACAGTGCTGATTATCATGCGTTGTCTAGTTGGTGTTGGCTTAGGAGGAGGTCCTGTACTTTCGTCATGGTTCTTGGAGTTCATTCCTGCTCCAAATAGAGGCACTTGGATGGTAGTTTTTTCGGCTTTCTGGACGATTGGGACAATTTTAGAGGCTTCGCTTGCATGGGTATGCTAATCCAGGTTTCTCAAGTCGAAATTTGCATCTTGTTTTCTCTTTTGATCTGCTTAACATGGAAGTGTTTCGTATTGGCTACTTTCATTGTCTTCTGGGTGAATTTGCCATTTGTACTTTGATGTGCCCGCTTCGTTAAGCATTGGTGGGATTATTCTTTTTCACTTTTCCTTCAAGAACATGTACTAATGAGTTTCTTCCCCACTTTCTCGTGCAAGTACGCAAATTATCTTATCAGGCATCTCGAAATCATGCATATGATGCTTTTTTCCCTGTTATTTTCTCAAAAGATAAATTACTTAGCTTTAATATCCTCGTGTTAAACTGGAAAAAATAGTGGGAATAAACATGTTTGTTGCTGAATCCATATATCCAATACTTCTTCTGCTTATTGCAGGCTGTCATGCCAAAACTGGGCTGGAGATGGCTACTTGCGTTTTCTTCCGTACCCTCTTCATTGCTTCTTTTGTGCTACAGTTTCACCATTGAATCACCGAGGTATTTATGTGCAAAGGGGAGACGAGACGAAGCATTAGTTATCCTGGAGAAAATATCGAGAATTAATGGAGCGAAACTGCCACCTGGAATGCTTGTTTCTGACAGAGAAGTTGCTGTGGAAGGTAATGGCTCTGCATCAGAAGATAGACATTTGCTGTCACCAAAGGCAGAAGAAAGTGTAAAATCTAAACCGGTGGAACCTGCCACAGGATGGTTTTCTTCACTGGTTATGCTTCTTTCACCCGAATTAGCTAAATCGACTCTCCTTTTGTGGACGGTTTTCTTTGGGAATGCGTTTTCTTATTATGGCCTGGTTCTGCTGACAACCCAGTTGAACAGCAGTAAAAATAAATGCGCTGCCTCGGGGGTGCAATCTGACGCTCACGAGGGTGTTAACTACCAAGACGTTTTAATCACTAGTTTTGCAGGTATGACTTCTTGTTCCAACCCGTTTTACTAAACACGAGACTCATCATCTTGATTACCGTTTTTTGTGTTTGGTTTACTTGAAGAAATCCCGGGACTTCTCCTCTCTGCTGCAACGATTGACAGGCTTGGTCGCAAACTCTCAATGTCATCCCTGTTCTTCATCTGCTGCGTTTTCCTTCTCCCGCTCGTGTACCCTCAATCCAAAGTCCTAACAACCGGACTCCTGTTTGGAGCTCGCACATGCATCACCGCCACCTTCACCATTGTTTACATATATGCTCCAGAGGTAAGTCAAGAACCTTTCACGACACACATTGTCCCAATCCGAACATTTCCCCTCCCATGTTTTACAAAAACCATGACAAGTTGACAACGTGCAATACCTCTACGGGTGTCAAAGTGGGTCAAAACCTGCGGGCTAACCGTAAACCGCCCCTCGTGGGGCGGGTTAAGGCCTAAAATTTTTTACCTCCGTGGGTTTGCGGGCTAGGGTCACCTGAACTCTAGCCCGCGGGCCGGTCTGCAAAAGTCCGCCAAAAGTTAGACCAGTGATGGGGTGGGCCTAATGGGGCGAGCTGGTCTGTTTTGACAGTACTAATTCAGTCATTCCCTCGTTACCAACTGCAGGTATACCCAACGTCTGTAAGAACCACCGGGTTTGGAATCGCGAGCTCGGTGGCAAGAATCGGGGGCATCGTGTGCCCGCTGGTTGCAGTAGGGTTGATCCATGGATGCCACCAGACTATGGCCATCTTGCTGTTTGAGGTCGTCGCCTTCATGTCTGGCGTTTGTGTTATCTTCTTCCCCTTCGAGACCAAGGGCCGTGAGCTGAACGACAATGTATCCAGAACTAAGCGAGAGAATACACTAGAGATAAACTAATACAGGAGTACAGAACCCCAACACAAAAGAAATTTTTTTCTAGCTATCTGTTTATCTATGGAGTTGCCATACGTTGTATAGTCATTCTTTTATAGGAGGATTCAATAACTAATTTTTGTCTGTTCATTTGAGTCACTCTGCTTATCCATTTCTCTAAATCCTGGCAACTGTTGTTACTCCAGTATGTTAATAGGGATTAGGAGATATATACACTACTCTGTTACAATTATAATTTTTCCACCAATGGACTTATAGATTATAATCAAAAGGTTTATTGGTGGATAAAAAAAAGTTAAAGACAATTATATTTACTTTTTTTTTTTTTTTAAATACATTTTAATCTATTAGTAGTGTCTCAATTATCATGTTCATAGTATATCTAAGTGTTTTTTCTAAGAATTATAAATTCATCTCTCTAAGGATTTCCATCAACCCCTACTTATGTTGAAAGAGAAATTTAATCTCAAATTGTCATATAACTAAAAGTCCATCACAAAGTCTTGGAGTTAGGTATTAATAACTCTAAATAGGTACAAGTTTTCAAAGCAAAAGAGTACAAGCAGATATAAGAGCATTCATATCACTTAGAAACTATGCAATTCAACCGGCGTGTTTGCGGTTCAGCGGAGAAAAACAGAGACCTTTGTTTCCATTTCAGCAGTAGTGAACCTCACAAAAATCTTGTCCTTGCAGATCTTTTGCACTATTCCAAAACCCCTCTAAAATCCGTTGATATGGATGCTCTAATATTATGTTATTCTGATATTCGAATATTCAAATATTCAGTGAGAAAAGATAGAGCTCACATGTCAACCAACAGGTCTATGAGTGCCCATTAATGACCATGTTGTTTGTCTTCAATTGCTACTTCACTCAACGAAGTTGCTTACATGACTATGAGAGCCCCTCATTGCACCCGTTGTTCATTCAACTCACTAGTGAAACTCTTCAAGGGCTTGATAGAGAGGAAAAATTATTTGTTATCATTAAGATCAATTTTTTATGCATGTTATCCTTTCCATTTTGAAATGAATTGGATCTAAAATCTCGGTCACAGTCAATTAGAAAGAAAGATCTATCACTATTCATCACGAATACACTTTTGAAGCAACCCATCTTTGACCCATGTCACCCATCAAATAATTACAAATAGCACTATCTCGTATCTCTTATTTTGTTTTTGTTTTTGTTTTTTTTGTTTGTTTTTGTTTTTGTTTTTGTTTGTTTGTTTGTTTGTTTTTTTTTTTTTTTTTATCTATTTGGGTTAAGGACATGAATTAATTATAAAATCAACTATGAATGTAATAAAAATGTTAACAATATTTACATTTGATAAACTTAAATGTTCACAGTACATATAGTGTGTTATAACGTTGAATAGTTGATTTTATAATACAATAGTTAAACGTAAATGTCGTTGAAAACCTTACTACATTCATAATATTTTATTTTTTTGAAAACACTATATTCATAATATAAACACAAATTATACGTGAATCCTTAACTCCTACAAAATGAACAATTGTTTCATTAAATGAAAAAAAAAAAATTAAAGACTAAAAGGTGACAAATTATTTCGAGAATAAAACTTTTTGCACTAAAGTTACATGTCAATATGTTATTAATATTCGTTTTTATTTAAGGAATTTTATTCATTAAATATGTGTAAACTATCTTAATCTAGTGTTTACACTATTATTAGAAAAAAAAAAAAAAAAAGTAAGTAAAAAAAGGTTTACATAATCTCCCGTATCACCGTATGCAAAATTGCAAATAATTGCAGAAATGTTGGAAAGCTTTTCACCATTGGTCTCCGGCCCATTACTTCCTCTCACCCATCGTTATACAATGGACCATACAATTTTTATTTTATTTTATTTTATTTTTTAAGATATGGACCATACAATAGAACATGGTCCAAACAACATCCTTTTTCTTTTTAATGAGAAGAAATGGCAGTCTCTACATTTTGCGATGTGTTTAATTTTTTTTAGCAATGCTTTAATGAAATTATAATAGGTATAAAATGAAACTGAATAACATGTCTCACATTTTGAGTGTATATTATCAAATGAAACTATAATTAAGTTAAGATAATACTTTAGTGATTCTGTAATGAAACTACAATGTGTATAAAATGAAACTGAATAACTGAATGTAGTATTGTGGAGTAAGCCTTCTTCCAAAATTATTTTTATTTTACCAAAACTAAATGCCTAGAAAATATGTTTTTCCAAAATTTCTAAATTGATTAAAAAAATTCCTCTCCGCAAACCAATTAATAATACTATTATTAGTAATGGAAAAATTGCTAATAATATTCTTAAAAAAAAATTGCAAATAATCAAAATAGCAATAATTGGCCATAACATTATTATTAATTTAAGTAGGAGACTAATTTTAATCATTGTAGAAAAAAACAATGATTAAAACTGCTAACTTTTATAAAATATTTTCGGATAAAATTTTAAAAGTTTAATAAAATTTGAAGTCTGAAAAATATTACAATATTAATGTCACATGAGTTTATTTGGAAATAGTTCAAGATACCTAAGTGAATACCATAACAATATTAATGTCATCATTAATTAATTATTAATAGTAATAAGTAACATTAAAATCACTATTAATATTAGTAGTAATGACAAACTAAAGTATGGTAATGCACCTATTAATGTTTTCAGTTTTCTAAATACAAAATATGTGACTAGTCTAAATTAGCAGTTTAAATGTAGCACTAATTATCAATAATAACAATGACTTACCTTAATGATGCAAACCACATCTTCCCATTGCGCTAACAACGATGATGATCCACGAGAGAAGAAAAAAAAAACTCCAGGCAAGTTTGCATGAGCTATACCTACCTAAATCTTTAAGACTGCTTAATTTATAGAGATTTCAAATATTATATCTATATTCCATAGCATCTGCCATAGCTGATTAGTGAATACTGGTTTTTTTTTAAAAAAAAAAAAAAAATTCCGATGATTTTATTTTTTTTTTTCTCAAAATTAAAAATTTCTTATATTTGAAGTTAATTTATTTTTGCATATTTTAATCATTCGTAAAAATAGGTGGGCCTCCAAAGCCATTGCATAAGATGTTTTCTCAAAATTAAAAATTTCTTATATTTGAAGTTAATTTATTTTTGCGTATTTTAATCATTCGGAAAAATAGGTGGGCCTCCAAAGCCATTGCATAAGATGAATCCTATCAGACTTGCTTTCATCAAGTCCACACTTTGTCGGCATTTCGGGTAATTTTGTAAACTAAATTGTTTATACAAGTAGAAAATGTTAATAATTTATGTGGCAATTCATTTGCATTCAGTGTTTTGCTAAGCAAAGTCTGTAATGTTAAAAGCATTTTTAAGTTAGAAATTGTTCAAAAATATGCAGTGTATGTGCTTTGAAGCACCGTCTTATTCTAAAGATTTGCCCTTTTTCTTTTGTCTTGTTGCTCTTAGTTTATTTGCCTAATCAACATTTAAATTCAAAAGCATGAATTTTTGTGATTAATAGCCTAAGCTCCAAAAATTTAGGAAGAAAAAATAGAAGCTTCTTTTTTTTTTTTTTTTTTTTTTATGAATGATTTTTTCCGTCCCTATACACATCTTGAATGAAACCAAACCATTTAATTTGATCAACTCCAACTAGCCCGTAGCCATTGTTCCCCCAGTTGGTGTCCCATGCATTTTTCAAGACGCCATTTACAACCAAACATCTAGCTAGTTAAAATTATGGAAGAGTGGGCTATCGTAATAGTTTAATTGTTTATGGCATAAACTTTGATCGATAATTATGGAAGATGGAGTTGCAATGTGTTGATACTTGCACTAAGAATAACTACAAGATTATCCCGAGACTATATATATCTTCCTGCATTTTGTAACTTCAACCCCTAGAGTATAATTTTTTTTCTCTCTATTTTTACTAAATTCAATGTTGATTTACTTAACATTTTTATCTATTCTCATAAATTTCAATGACAATTTAACAATTATGTAATGACATTATGTTTTTTGGAAGGGATGTATTGACATTATATTATTATTTACCTAAGCATATATATATATATATATATATATATATATATATATATATATATATATATATATATATATATATATATATATATATATATATAGCATTCACCTTATTGATGAATATATAGGATTTGCTCAATACAATATAATGTGATTTGATTATATAAAATATTTTAAAAATACTCATAATAACTAACATATTCTAAAAAATCATAAGATGTTTTTTCCTTAATAAAATAATATTTTTTTTGAAACAAAAAGAAGATGAATGATATCGTTAAAAAGTTCGGAACAACATCAATCCACTCTGAGTGAAAAAGCTGAGTCTCATTCTCCTTGGGTATCACGGTTACTATTTCATCTAGTATAATGGATCTTGCAATCAACAATTAAAACAACAAGAGATAGACAATCGTGTATTATAGAACCCACTTACAAACGATCAGTGCTGGAACTCAACATATTAGAATAGAGATTAAGGTAGACAATCGGTCTCCACTCTAACATGTGCTAAATTATGCTCTTTAATTCATGTGAGTGCTTCTCGAACTGTCATTGTTTCCGTCTTTAAAGGATCTAGAATGGACCATTTTTTGCCACTTTGAAGACACCTTGGGTAGACCTCACGATAAAGTTGTAAGTAGCTATAAAAATTAAGTATGCCATACTGAATAAAGTGTTAAGTCAATGACATATTATAATTACTAATAAAGGTCCATTTGAAATTACTAATAATTAATTTTCCATGTCAATATATTATTAATATTTTTTTTATTTGTGGCATTTTAATCATTAAATATGTATTAAATATATCAATCTAGTGTGTACATTATTATTAGAAAAAGAAAATAGGAGAAAAAAGAAAAGAAAAAGAAAAGGGTTTACCTTGATAATCTCCTGTACGCAAAAAACTGCAGAAATGTTGGAAAGCTTTTCACCATTAGTCTCCGGCCTTTCTTTGTCATTCCATCTGTTTTATCCTTAATTAAGCACTAATCTCTCTCTGTCTCTCTCTCCCCCAATCCTCCTTAGGGGACACACGTACACAACAAAGGAGAAAAAGACAGAAGAGAATAGCGCCTAATCAAACCTTTTACAAACAGACAGACACAACCCCTCCCCTCGCCTGAACAAAACTCATCCCATGTTGTTCAATTCGCGAGAAAAGGGGGCAAAATGAGAAGATTAATGCTTCAGAAATGCCGTCAAGATTGAATTTTTCCCACCGCTTTTTTCTCTCTTTCTTTAGTTTCGATTGAACGCCCTGATAGTTAGTTGGGTTTCCTTAGATTGTGATGATCAGGGTCGCGTACGTTGACGCGCCGCCGCAGACGGCGGCGGCGGCGGCGAAAATAGGCAGACGACGGCGAGAGAATGTGGGTGTTCCGTCCATTGTTGTTGCGGTTATTTCTGTGTGGTTGTTTTCGTCACCCGCATGGGCTGTGTCGCCGTCGCCGTCGCCGTTAACTAGTGGCGTTGAGCGAGACGGGGACGCTCAAACGCTCGCCGGCGCCGCCTCCGCCGCCGCTCTCATGGAATTCAAGAATTCCCTTGTCTCCGGTCCCACCGGCGCGTCCGTGGAGCGCGTGCTTGTGTCCTGGAACCTCTCGACCAGCCCCTGCACCGGGAACGTCGGGAATTGGTTCGGCGTGCGGTGCTTCAACGGCGACGTGAACGGGCTCCAGCTAGACAACCTGAACCTCGCCGGCGACATCGACGTGGAAGCCCTGGTGCCGTTGCGATTCCTCCGAATTTTAAGCTTCGAGCACAACAACTTCGAAGGGTTGATGCCGGATTGGAAAAAAGTGGGCGCCCTCAAGTCTCTATTCCTGTCCAATAACCGACTCTCCGGCCAGATCGCCGACGATGCTTTCTCCAGCATGGGTTCTTTGAAGAAAGTCCATTTGGCTAACAATAAATTCACCGGAAAAATCCCCACCTCCCTGGCAACCACCGCCAGACTCCTGGAGTTGAGGCTCGAAAACAATGCCTTCACCGGTCAATTGCCGGAGTTCCGCACCGGACTCAATGTGTTCAACGCCTCTAATAATCAACTCGAGGGACCAATCCCTCCAGCTCTATCTTCCCTGGATCCCTCTGTATTTTCCGGTATGAACATTCCAATTTTATGTAACATAATATTATTTAATTTTGAGTTACCCATGAAAACTCATAGCCATTACTAAGAAGGATATGTATAGCTATATAGGTAAACTTTACCTAATGACCCTGACTGATAAACACCACGTAAAAACCTAAGATACTGACTCAAATCAAGAAAATTAATAGACAGTGCCTACTAAGTAATATTGTAGTTATCAAGTTAATAGCTAATCAAATTGGCTAGGGTTGTTCCCTAACATAATATTATTTGTTGGGCTCCTAACCTAATGGCCTTCTAGATTTAATTCGATTAATTATGAACAATTTAAACTGATTTAGTGAAATTTAACTAATACATACCTTAACTTTTGTTTCTCTCTTCGCTACTATAAAAAATACATTATTTATTGGGATACCAAATTGAATGATGCATTAATGCAGGCAACAAGGGACTATGCGGAAAGCCTCTAAAGTCCATTTGTAAGGCCCCTCCTCCAAAACCATCTCCCCGTGCCGCCGATGCTGAAACTTCATCGTCGTCATCCAATCTGTCTAGAATCCTAATGATTGTAGCAATATGCTTATTGGTCGTGGCAATACTCATCGCACTCCTCATCCTTTCTCGCGCCGGCGCCGGCGGCGGTCAAGAAAACTCCCAGGCGCTCGACCCCTTATGCTCGCCCTACAACGCCGCCGCCCCTGCCAGCCCCGCTTCCGCCGCCACTACCACGACGACGCGCGCATCTCCGTCGCCTGATAAGGCGGCGGGAGGCGGCACCCCGACCACGAACAGCAGCTCCAGAGCCGGCGAAGCGGCGGGCGCGTCCCCGGCGGTCGGAAAGTTGGCGTTCATGAGAGCGGATCGGACGCAGTTCGATCTGCAGGATTTGTTGAGAGCGTCGGCGGAGGTTTTGGGCACCGGAAGCTTGGGGTCCTCCTACAAGGCCGTGCTTATGGACGGGCAGTCCGTTGTGGTGAAGAGATTCAAGCATATGAACCTGGTTGAAAGAGAAGACTTCCATGAACACATGAGACGCATAGCTCGGCTTGAACACCCCAATTTGCTCCCTCTTGTTGCCTATTACTACAGAAAAGAAGAGAAATTGTTGATCTCCGATTTCATGTCCACCGGTAGCTTGGCTGCTCATCTTCACGGTAAGTAAACATCTCAGTTCAGTTAAGTGCACCAATCAATTCATTAAATTGCTCAAATTTTTGATACATCTGTTGATTTGATAACTACAATAATGCAGGCAAAGCAAGCAAAGAATCAGGGCTAGAGTGGGCTAAAAGATTGAAGATCATCAAGGGAGTGGCGAAGGCACTAATGTATCTTCACAAGGAGCTAGCAACCCTAGTTCTTCCACACGGCCATCTCAAATCCTCCAACGTTCTCCTCGACAAATCCTTCAACCCAATCGTAATGGACTACGCCCTAGTCCCGGTGGTCAACCCCGACGACCTCCCAACCCTCCTCGCCTCCTACAAGTCGCCGGAGTACACCAATCTCCACCGTCCCACCAGAAAAACCGACGTCTGGACCCTCGGAGTCCTCATCCTCGAAACCCTAACCGCCACGTCACCCGCCAAGTACCAGGACTCCCAGTTCCGGACCTGGATCAGCTCCATCGCCGCCCGAGACGCCGAGCCGGACGACCGAGCCGAAACCATCTTTGACTCGAAGATGGCCGCCGACGCCAAACACAGCAAAGGACAAATGCGAAAGCTCCTCAAGATCGGCGTGGCTTGCTGCTATGAAGATCCCGAGGACAGGTTGGAGTTGAAGGACGCCGCTGAAAAAATCGAAGTTTTGAAGGAGAGGGACGATCAATGAATTGAACTTAATTGCATTATTATATTGCCCAGTTCATAACTAACTTTAGATGCATATATGATTCAGCATTTTATATGTATAGTATAATTACCATACTATATGTACGTGTATTTTAAGTGCTAACCCGGCCTATTGTATGTATGTATATATGTATGCCCTTAGTTGCAAGCTAAGTTGAATGCAACCAAAATAGTTGGAGTAGTAGATTTAATTTTCTAGTTTTTCAATGTATATATGTTTTTTAAAGAACAGAAATGTTACAAAAAACCATTGAATAATATTTGTACCTACTCCAACTACAAAATATTTCGTGTAATGTACATACTATGATTGACTAATTATTCAGTTATACACTATATAAATCAGAGCAATTATAAGAACGCAATATAATAGGTAGCTGGTTCTTCTCTACTTCGCTTTTCTTGATACTCAATAAAATTGTTGACGTAGATAGTGGATTTATAAATATATCTTAAAGTTTGATATTTTATTCAATTATTATTTTTATTTGGTTTCTTTTTGAAGTTTAATATATTAGGTTAAAAGGTGAATATTGAAAAATGATGATGATATTAGTCATGAAAAAAGCAAAACCTTATCTGATGCAGAGGAAGGGGACAGTGCAGTGAGTAAATTTACATCCGCTTCAGAATTGAGATCAGAGAGATGGTCGTTGCAACCGCAATAACGGTTCAGTCTTCTTCCTCTACAAACCCCCTCCTAAGTACTCGCCGCCGCTTACATTTGCCGTGCGCTTCTCCCTCCGCCGCCGTTATCACTAAAAATTGCTTCATCACCTGTAAAATCTCAACATTTCATCGAATACGCTGCTGCTCGGATTCATCATCTTCTTCGTCGCGCGGTTTTGGCTCCAACGACTCTAAGGTATCATCATATCGCCTCCTATATGATTCCGAGAGCAATTCCGTATTCTCCTAAGCTATATTGGTGTATTTCCGTTTTTGTTCTTATGAATTGAAGAATAAATTGTACTGTAGTATTCAATAGCTGATATTGCTCGACCTCAGGTCAAGAAGAAATCTTCAACCTCCAGAAAGGACTCTAGGTGCTCCTACTATCTCTGCACTTCCTTTTTATGTTTCGGATTATGGAAATTCTCCCAATTTACACACTGAAGATTTCAAGAAAAAAAAAGTAAAAATCATTTAAAGGCCAATTCGGATTTTATATTTTGCGCGATAAAATATTGTTTTGGCACAACGGATGTTACTCTTAGCCTAGTTTGTTCTTTTTTTAAGGATCAGAACTTTGGGCATTTGTGAGATACGGTGTACTTTTGAAGAAGAATCACTCAAATCTTTTATTTGTATTATTCTTCTTTTCTTTTGAGAACACTATTTTTCATTTCTCTTATTTACTTATGAGTAATGTATGTATTTTGAAATATAAATGGTGACAATCCATTTAACTTATTGTAACTATCTGAAAAATATTGTGGTTGTTTGTGACAGGAAACCTCCTTCTCAAAGATCTGGTTCTGACCTTAATCGTAAGTGGTTGTTCATACCTCGCATGTTATGTAATTTCTTTTAGTAGGATTGATTTTCTAGAAGTTTAAAGGCAGATAAATTTGACTTTTGAGGTGTTTTGATATTGATAAAGTATAGTAAAGGAAGAAAGTTCACTTTTAGAGAAGCTGGGCTGCATGTTTAGGAAATTAGAATGTACATAATTTATGCCAGAGAGAGAAGTATTCCCCTTAATGTGATGCCTCATTGGGTTCCTTGTTTGAATCATGCCATATTTTCAAGTCATTCTTTTTCCCCATTGCAGAAGCACCTAGTCTAAATCCCCAAAACAATGTGTTGAAGTCAACAAACAGTGTAACGGATATCGAGTTTGAGGAAAGGCTGCAAGCGATTAAAAGGTGTCTCTACAATTCAACTTGTCTTTTAAGTAATTATGTCGCCAGCAACAATTGAATTTTGAAATAATTGTTTAATTTTACCAGTACTTGCATAAATTGATTAGGTCAGCACTTGAGCAGAAAAAAGTTGAGGAAGAGAAAAAATTTGGAGCAATTGACTATGATGCTCCAGTTGAGCCCAAAAGTAGTACTGTTGGACTAGGTACTAAGGTAGCATTCCTGACTGATGCCATTCCATACCAGTGTGAAGCTCTTCACATGAATATTGATCAAGATAGCAACATCATGGAATTGTACAGATCGGAGTAGGAGTTGCTGTTGTGGTCTTTGGATTGGTGTTTGCCCTTGGTGACTTTCTTCCCTCTGTAAGGTGTGGTTTATATGTTCTAGCTGGACAGAGTTTCTTAAATTTCGATTGGGACATTAGCTATTCTAAAATTTCTAGAAACTTTCCGAAATTTCATTATGTCCTTGAGTTGTAATGTTCCATTTAATTTTTCTGTATATCAGAAATTAAAAAAAGAAATGAAATGAGACTAATAGGTGGATGCTACATCCTGATAGTCGTGCTTCATAAATGTGTTACTGCTGGATGGAATACTGAACTCCTTTCAACATCCCGTTTCCAATTTTATTATGTCTTCTTTAACTCATCATATCCTGTAATTGTTTTTGAGCCAAATATGATCCTAATATGCCTTTTGGATGTCTAGTGTTAAGCCCACAAAGGAAGTCATCACAGCTGATAAGAAAATTTCAGAAGAGGAGAAAGCAAATCTTCAGGTAAAGTGTATGACATTAATTGAATCTCATTTAAAGTCTTCGTATGTACAAGCATACTTTGTTTAGTTGAGTTGGTTGTTCCTGTCAAGGGGATCAAGCTATATTGGGAAATGATATAACTTTTATATCACCCTTATCCATTTCTTTATGCTTTCAATATCAGTTTTCTAAGTCTAGAGAGTTGCCAAGTCCTTCCTTCTTAGAGAAAGGAAGTTTGCATGTCTCTTGAGAGATACTACAAATGCAATTTAGGGTGCATTCTTTACCAAGCTATAGGGGTTGTATTGTTTGCTTCTCTATTTTGCATAATTTGTATTTTATTGTTTCCAATGGAAAATTCTTTTTATTCTTTTCCTAGTTCTCCATCTATCCTCTTATAAATTATATTCTGTTTTAAATATTATTATCCCTGCAGATAATTAAGACATCATCCTTAATTCTTTTTGCAGAAGAGGCTGAAGCAATTTGAGGACACCCTTGCTACCAACCCAGAAGATCCAACTTCCCTCGAAGTTAGTTGTGATCTTCATCTTGTAATTCTATAGTGCAAAGTTCCACCTTGATTTGCCACATCAAGATACAACATTCTTTTATTTCCTTGTTGAATGTTTTAGTTTACATTCATTCAGTTTGGCAATGTCTGTTAATCACATTGAGAGCAGATAAAAATAAGAATTACTTATTGATTAAATAAAAAAGAGTTGAATCTCATCCTTGTAGCTCTTTTAGTGCCCTAGCTCAAGTTTTGAATTGGCATTTATGAAGATGCAGTAATTTTTCTGCTTTTTAGATGATAAATTACAGACCATGGTATTCTGCATTTTCCATCTCTAATATGGGACTTCTTAAAAATCTTCTTTTGCACAATTGCCTTGATCTTGTGATGTACACTACAAAATATTTCACATTTATTTCCTTTAATATTTTGTGCCAATGGATTCACAATCTATTGTGGATGTTTGCAGGGGGCAGCTGTGACCTTAGCAGAACTAGGAGAGTACACTAGAGCGTCCTCTCTGCTCGAGAATTTGGCTAAGGTTTGCTATGTCTAAGCTTTTTTATTTTGGTTCACAAAGGAAATTTGCCATTTACATATCACAAAATGTTGATGCTACTTAAGAAATCACTTGCTGAGATTGCAGAAGAAGACAGATGACCCTGATGTTTTTCGTTTGCTTGGAGAAGTTAAGTATGAACTTGGAGATTATGAGGGCAGTGCTAGTGCTTATAAAAGTTCTGCAATGGTCAGTATTTTAATCTATGGGTTCCCTTCACATATTTCAGCATGATTACTGCTGCAAAATACCACCACATTTGTTGTTAGTACATATACAGTGCTGGTGTAATTCGGCACTAGGTTTTGCTGATAACATATGTGCAGCATGTGCTAATGTTTTTAAATTCAGCATAGTTTCTTTAAGCTATTAATCCTTTCATCATTTCATTATAGGTATCAAAAACTACTGATTTTGAAGTTCTCCGTGGCTTAACAAATGCACTGCTTGCTGCCAAGAAACCTGATGAGGTTGGTCTACTTACTATACGAATAGCTACTGTATTATTTATTATTTGTAGTACCACTATTTAAGAAATAAATTGTTAGAATCTAAGATTGGGCCAAGGTCACTCAACTAGGTTGTAATGCACATGGGTCAAACCACACTTAAAGACTAAATCCAATCAATTAGCTAGTCTAATCCATGACCTTATAAATCAATGTGTTTCTCTCTTATTTTTGAATGTGGGACTCTTAACATAAATAAATAAGAACTCTTTGGACACAATACTTTTTGGGATTGGAGGTTTGCTTAGTATTGGTTTGTCAAGTACTAAATAAACTGTTTATTTGTAGATGCATTAGTTAACTTGAGTTGTATATATGTTTTGCATACCTCAAGGAATAACTGTTTATATGATACAAATACTTCTTTTGTAGGCTGTTCAAATGCTTCTGGCATCTCGTGAACACCTAAATGAAGAAAAACCATCTGGTGGTAATGATGGATCTGAGAGCAGTGACACCAAATCTAGTTCACAAGTGGATCCAATTCAAGTAAGGCCTACTTTTTATGGCACTGATTAAACATCTAATATCCGTGATACTCTTGATTATGGATCTATATTGTCTTTACATCTTGTATAGTTTGCACAGTATAATAAGCATCATTTTTCTACCACAGAAGAGAGAAAGAGAAAGAGTTCCTTCTTACTGGGAAAAGACCGTTAGTCTGTCTATAATATCACCTGCCTGTTTATGTTTAATTTGATTCCTAAAACGACATGTTCTGACCATGTTAATCTGGCAAAGAATCTTTTGTTGTACTCCAAACTTGAATTGCTATTTAGAAAATTAAGTAACATACACAAATTAAGGATTAAACCCAGCAATTTTGTTTTGGTTTTAATAGGTCGACTTGCTTCTTGGAAAAGCCTACTCAGATTGGGGGCATGTCAGTGATGCTGTAGCTGTTTATGATCAAATCATCTCTAGCCACCCTGACGATTTTAGGGGCTACCTAGCAAAGGTTCTTTCTATCTTTTCTTGATACACGCATCTTATTGACCAGCCTCACAGTTGAACAACGATTTGCATTGTGCATTATAGAAATTCAAGATTTATGCCGGCCTTTGCTTATTAATCTTTGTTTCTGCAGGGGATCATTTTGAAGGAGAACGGAAGTGTTGGAGATGCAGAGAGAATGTTCATCCAAGTAAGTATATGAATGTTATGGAGTCAGTCACACACGGACTCCATTACGAGTTAGCCTTACGTTACATGATAGCTAAATATGAGATAAAGCCACGCTGACCTAACCTGTATATGATCTTGGAGTATTTGCATCATCCCTAGATGAAACGTTTTCTGCTTTTAAGTTGTCATCACATTCCTTGCAATACACTCTAAAAGTAGAGCGCTTATCACATATTAAACATTATAGAATGTTCCTCAGATCTTGATTTTTGCATATCAATATATCATATCTACAACTTGCTGCAACAGGCACGGTTCTTTGCACCCAAGAACGCGAAGGCACTTATTGATAAATATTCGAGGTGACAGACTATTGCAGTATGAACCCCTGCATCTTTGTTTGATTGACGCATTCCTAAGGAATGATTTCTGGTACCACTCATTTCTCCATGTCTTTGGCCACATGTAAAATGCCATCGGCTATCAGGATAAGTCCAGCACCAAAATCATAGCTCCTCTGAATTTTTGAAGTTAATACATTGGAGGTGAGAAATTTGCAATATAGTTACAACTTTAGAAGTGATTCCTGTAAGAAAATCTAAACTTATAACATAGACTCACATTTGTACAGAGTTGGCTAATTGTGAAGTAAAATTTTCACATGCGCCATGCTATTGCTTGTGCAATCCCCATAATTTAATGTGCCCGTTAGATGTAATGTAATGTAATCTTTTGTTTTGTTTTTTGTTTTTGTTTTTGTTTTTTGTTTTGTTTTGTTTTGTTTTTTTTTTTGTTCCAAAATTAAATATCTATATTGAAAGAGCTTTGGGCCAAGTTTTTCTTCGAATAAGAGTCATGCAACCTTACCACCACGATCGGAATAGAATACAGATTAGTCTCATAATATATATATTGATCTAAGCAACCTCAGGCGGTCGGCAGTGGGCTAACAAGGCTCCGAGGCAATGAGGCTGATTGTGTCTCCCGGTCTCCAAAAAGTCTCCTCTCTCCATTAATGCGATATATATATATATATATACACACACACACACACACACACAAAAGGGGGTGGGTTGGGAGAGGGAGCAGCTACCCCCACTGTGGCTCCACCATTGTATCATTTGTTTCTTTTCTTTCAAGGCTTAAGAAGATGAGATCAATCCAAAATCTTAACGGAAGGTGGAAAAAGAGAATGTAGAGAATGTATAAATTGATTCCTTTTAACTTTTTTATTTTCTAGATCAATTTTAAGTTTAAATTAATATTCGCCATATTGACAACTCAAAATTAAAAACAATAACACTTACATATAATACAAAAATTAAATTTGTTATTACTTTATAACTTGAGAATTGGGATCAAACCAAAAATACACCTTTCTCATTAATTAATTAATAAAATAGAATCAAATAACAGGTACATACCATACTAACCAACTAGATTTGAAAGCAATAGAAAACGGTAGTACCGTGGTACCAAAAGTGCCGCCCATATCAACAAGTTGGTATATATAATAATTAATTAAAAATAAATTATAAAGTATAAACCAATAATGTTGTAATAATGAGCAGCTAGGCAGATCATCTAGCTGGTCACTACCACTCCTCATCATATTTATAATAATTTAATAATATCTAATCATCAATGAACAAACAATATTCTGAGATCAAGACATGGATGTAACAATAACAACCTTTTTCATTCAAATTTTTTGATTGGGATGGCAATATGGATTGGATTTGTCTATCAACAATACCTATAATTTTGATTGGTATACATAAATTATGATTTTTTTTTTTCCTTTTTAATCTTGAAATGTCAACCACCTACTTGGCTACTAACCGAGAAAATTAAGTTTAGATAGAATTATACCAACTATTATAAATGAAAAAATATCTGAAAGATGAGCGATGTATGTTAACTCAAGTGAAAAGCGTTTGAATTGCTTAAATATTTAGAGTTTATGTTTTTTTTTTGTTTGATTTAGTATTTTGTCTTTTAATTCGATTTATTGGTTCACTCTTCATTGCTTAGCTTAGAGTTTAGTATTTACGGTTTAAGTTTAAGATTATTATTATTATTTCGGTTTATGTTTTAGAGTTTATCTAGAAATGCATCCTATACGGTAAAAAATGCACTTTTGAAGTCGAAGAAAATTACCGAAATGTCACTGTATTTTTTCTCTCAAATTGCATTAGATCTGTTAAATTATTCTAGATGGAGGACTGAGATTGGTTATTAATTTTCCTTTAAGAATAAGGGCGGATCCAAAAAAAAAAATTCAGTGGGGTGAAAGATTAAAACTAATGAGATATTAAAAAAAAAAACATTTAGAGGCAAAAAAAAAATGAAATTTTAAAAAATCAGGATACTAAAATATACCTTACCATCTAGTCTAGTTCATCATTTGGTTAAATTTATGTATATTTAGTAGTTATAGACGTTTATTGTGTATATATATGGAGCATATACATACAACATATATAAACAGGAAGGGGTAAGGGTGGGGAAGGGGGAGCTGCTACCATTGTAGATACGCCCCTACCTAAAAACAAGTTTTCATGTGAGTGCCTATATAAATACACAACATTCAATTTCTCCATCCTTATGAAACTAATAGAGATTCCTTAACTCATAGCTTTACATACTATTTGTCTTAACTCTCAAGGGTTCACTTTATTACAAATATTTAATTGATGAAATGGTAGCAATGTCATTGTAATGCCGCGTGGAAGCTAAGTGTAAACAAATACTCTTGCATGCTAGCAACTCACTTATGGATAGAATTAGTCAATTCGATGTACAATAAACGCAATATGACTATGAGATTATAAATAATCATCCTAATAATAGCAAAAGCAAATGATTATACAATCATAGCAACTAACAAGCACTCATCATGCAATAATCAAATAATTTTAGTCAAGTCAAGCAATTAATTAGCTAAATTGTCTCACTTATCCTTTTATTATATTCTACTTTTTTTTTTTTAATGTACCAATCGATTATATTATTGATTCTAAAAATATTTTTTTTTCTTTTTATACTAGCATAGTTTTGCCAAGGACCTTGTGGTCTAGTGGCATCAAACCCTTCCCTATATATGGAAGGTGGTGGGTTCGAGCCTTAGTGGAGGCAATGCTGACTCTTGTGCTTCAATAGGTTGAGAAACTGCATTCTAATAGAGTTAGTAGTATTCAAAAAAAAAATACTAGCTTAGTCTTAAGCTTTTTATCATCTTAACGTCAAGCTATTTTTCTACAAGACCACCTCTATAATATCGTCACTGCAGAAAAGTTTAACAACCAAGTTCACTGTGGACGATGGATTGATGTGAGCCTACATGGGCAGCTCAGCTGTGGATGGATTGATGTGAGCCTACATGGGCAGCTCAGTTGGTCACAGGAGTGAAGTTTGGAAACAATGACCCGGGATTGAGTTTTATCAACGACAGTGTGGGAGCAACCTCTCAAAGTGAGGAGGGCTTCTTGTGCACAGTAAACAAAGGTCTCGTCTCTGTGTTCATCTGAGTTACCATTATTTATATCCCCACATGTTTTGTCAGATCGAGGCGTGGAGGGTCTTTAGAGTTGGAGATTCAACCTTTATGGTAACAATGGATTGATGTGCCGTGATTCCTCGATCCACGGACACCAAAAGATAGAATCATGAGTAAAATAAAAAAAAAAATTAATATCCATGCTAAAATTTGGATATCTAAAAATTTATATGTTAAAAAAAAATTATATGTTATTTCATACTGGATGGTATAAATAAGGAATATAATATGAATTATAATATATTGCTTGGTTCGCTAAAGAAATAATTTTCAGGAATTGTATTATCGTATTTTTTTGGTTTAAAAAATAAGTATTCAAAAGACATAAATGTCTTTTACATTGAATGTTATATACGTGTGCGTAAACAACAATAATAATAATACTCCGTAATTATTATTATTATTATTAGTTAAGGAAAACTTAGACATTACAAAGATAGATGTGTATGTATGTATGCATAAACATAACAACAGCAGCAGCAGCAGCAACAACAACAACACTAATAATAATAATAATAAAATAATAAAATAATAATAATAGGAAAAATGGCAGTTTTACCCCATCAATTATATCTTTATTGTAGGCTCGGTCCATGAATTATTACCATACACATATTTTCCCTTTGATTATGTGTAAAGTGACAATTTTAGTCCACCACTAACAAATTATGTTAATATTAATAATGCATTTTAAATTTCAAATTATTGAAGGATACCTTAGTCATTTTTTATATCATTTTGTATTAAATAATTAATTAGTCGTTAAGTTTGACAGAAACATTTTTTTTTTACTATTGGAGTGTAGCTAAAAATTCAAAATTATTTTGGTTTATAAGTTTACTAAATATTATTAGTTGAAATAAATATTACGAATTTAAGTATGTTGTTGTTTTCATGTCAATAAGTTGGAGTGAGTCTTCAATTTATAAGCACTTTCAAATCATATGTCATTTCCATTTTCTTTATAAAATAAGAAAAAGAAAAAGAGAATAGTGATTCTACTACAATTGCATTTCAATTTTTCATTTGCAACAAGACATCACAAAAACAAGCATATTAGATCATATCAAATCTTCATTACAAATGAAGAAAATCAGTATATATGAATATTTAGTTGAGTGAATTTCAGAGAACTTTATGAAATGACTAATGTCTTTCAATAATTTGAGAATTTGAAGTGTAATGTTAATTTTTTTAGCTATACTCCAATGGCAAAAAATTGTGTTTGTCAAACTCAATTATTAATTAATTATTTAATACAAAATGATAAAATTAAAAATGACTAAGGTGTCCCTCAATAATTTGGAAATGTAAAATACATTGTTAATATTAACATAATTTGTTAGTGGTAGACTAAAATTGCCACTTGTCCACTGTACACATAATTAAAGCGGAAATTTTGTGTATGGAAATAATTCATTGACCGAGTCTACAATATAGGTATAATTAATGTACTAAAATCGTTATTTTGCCATAATAATATTGTTATTATATATATGTTCAATTAAGAACAAGATCCTCCTATAAAAAGTGAAGACGGATCTCAGTCGTCCATCATTGTTTATCAATGGTTAAAAATTTTAGTAAAAAAAATGTGGAGTCAATTTTATAATTTTTAAAAACTTTTAAGTTTTTAATATTTATAAAAAGACCCTCAACTTTATTTCATTTTTTTCAAAACTCTCGACCGTTGATCTATCCAAATGAATGAATTAGATCAGTCATCACTGTTAGAAATGACTATTCCCCTTACGGAGAGAATAAATCATTCACAAGAATGTTATTCATAGCAATAAAATGTTAAAATAAACAATAGAATGGGTATATTATTTCAATTTCTGACTTATTTTATGAAGCAAACGTTGCTGTTAAGGAAGGATGTTACTTAAGAGAGTGAGGACAATTTTGTGAATTAATATAGTGGTGAAGCACATGCGAAATAATTACGTAGCAGTCACAGAGACAGTGCACGGCAATCCACACAGTTAATACAAAGTAAGAAAGTGGAGTGAATAATGAAAGGCAGTCATGTGACCAATTGACCAAATATCATCATCTGACTGTTAACGTGCGCCTTGCGATTTTGCCGGAAACTTGTCCGCCGGTCAATTTTCCGTACGGACACTTTGCACCGTCCAGTTATTCTTCCCACCAGGTAAAGCCCATAGTATATCTCTAATTTATTTAATCTTCAATTTATAAAGCGGTTATTCAATAGTACACAAGTAAGATTTATTTCTTTTAGTACTATTGACTTGCAATGCAGTATCTGTTCATAGTTACTTTCACAATCAAATGAAGCACAAAGAGTCAATATCACTTCTACTGAGGCTCAAACTCACCCCTCCCATGTAAGGGTGCCACTAGACGACAAGGTATTTGGCTGCATTAAAGTACATTTAAAGTAAATATGTTTAGAAAAATTAAAAGTAAACCAACAGATGAATCTTAAGCTTGACTCATGGTAACTATTGTTATTGTACAAATTAATTAAGTTTCGCTTTATTTAGATTATATTAGTCATAGATCAATTGAAGAGACAAATTTTTCTCTGGTCAAATATACACAAATTATGTGTATATATAATGTTAACATCGTGTGAGTTCATCTAATCTTTTATAAATTCTTAAGCTTGTCGTGTATGTGATATATTGAATGACAATCAATTCATTAGCTAAATGTTTCGGTGGACGGCGAGCTGAGACTGCACCAACAAACTCTTCACTCCATTAATAGTACATATCGGTTAACTACACAATCCGATCCATGCCATCATCTTACACTCAACTGTTATCCTAAGTTAGAAGCATATATACATTAAATCGATCTCTTTTGTTGAGCAAGGGATAATTTTAGATAGGAAAAAGATGTGAAATTATTTGTTATCTATCCTTGTGTTACACGGAGACTTAAATGCATATAGAAGAACCAATTTGAGTAAAACTTGCAAGCACATACATAATAATCTAGTAATGCAAAATATTGTTTATATAGTTTGAGGAAGGTTTAAAGTTATACAATTCCAAGTAGTATAGTAGCACGAGGTAGCTAGCTAGCTACTATGTAACACCATGTAATATGTTATGTTGCTCTGATCTGATCTGTGTGCATTCAGAGAAAGGAAAACAAAAATAAAAACAAAAACAAAAAAAAAAACTTTTTAATTTGAAAGTAAAAAACGGTGCAGCTTTTGAATTGATTAATTATCTGCACATTTGAGTTTGGGGAGGAATTCCGGCGGCCGGATGATGGGCATGGGCGTCCGGGGAATAGCAGCTGGTGTTTGCTAACTCGCCCAAATCGTGAAGCTGAAAGATGGGTTGTTGTTGCGGCGGCGCCGGCGCCGGAGGCCTCTTGCCGTCTTGTTGCTGCACCGCCTTGAGGATTTTCTCGAAAACGGCGAATTCGCAGGGGATCTTGAGGATCCCTTCTGTCTGGAACCCGAACTCTTCTTCTGCTTCCCTGAGCAAAACGCCGAACAGGTCGTGTGCGAGATACTCCGTCGGGATTACGAACCGTTTCACCTCGCCGGACTTCTCCACGCACTGCACCGCCAGGCACCCCTTCGGGACCGCCGCGTCGCCGCCGCCGCCGGCCGCCGAGACGTCGCTGAAGGACAGGGTTTTCTTCAGGAACTTGTTGATGCTCTTTCCGGTGCCGGTTTTGGTGGTGGCGGTATCGGCTGTGGCGGTGGCGTTGGCGGCGGCGCTGTTGGTGGCGGCGAGCTTCTTCCACTTCTTGAGGAGCTGTCGGAGCCTGACGATATCTCTGATCTTGTTAGAACTTCCGGCGGGGGTGGCTGATAACAGCAACTTCTTTGAGTTCTGATCCATTGTGTTCTTCAATTCTTGTTGTATTTGCAGTTGCCTGGCAACAATATTTATAATGAATTGAAAGAGAAGTGACCCAAAGTGATATATGTGCGTGCGTGCTTGTCGATCTGAATATGTATGAAAGTGGCTTTACATATATATAGAGCCACCAGCTTGGGGTGTTTATTTATTTATTTTATTTTAATTTGGGATGGGGAGTGGGTGTGGGGAATTTACTGTATAGTGTATACAGTACTTATTTCTTTCCTCAAGGCAAAATCTCTTGCTCCAGGCGGACCAGGCATCCTAACTCCGATAGGATTGTGATAGTACTAATTTTTAAGTACGGGAAATTGTAATGCCACTCCATAATATGTTAACTATCAATGTCACCCCTGAATTATTAGTGGTGTAAATATTGTCTCTTAATTTTTAAAAACGGTACATATATTGTCCCTCCCGTGGTGTAGATATTGCCCCACAGTCGGTACGGGAGGGGCAATATATGTACTGTTTTTAAAAATTGAGGGGCAACATTTACACCACTAATAATTCAAGGGTTGATAATTGACATATTATGGAGGGGCATAAATTATAATTTTCCCTTTTAAGTATTATACTCAATTATTACTATTGTTGTGTAGTTATATACTCAAAATAGTAATTACTTTATGAAATTTAAAAATAAGTAAAAAAATACTTTAAAAAATAAACAAAGAATAAAAAAGTTGGTTTAACCGATGACTAGTAAGTATAACAAATAAAATGCGACATAAGGAATATATTATATTATATTTATATAATTATATGTAATATACTTTGAACTTTTTTCAAGTTCTTATGTATGAATATTTGATATTTTGGTTAAGAACTTAACATTTGAACAATTTAAATAAGTATTGTTTAATGTTTTTAATTATTTTGTACTTAGTTGTATGTGAGATGAATGGATATTTAAATATAACAATTTGTAAATTAATTGTATAATTTAAATAAAATATGATTTTATAATGTAGTAAAAGTATATTAAAAATATATAAGACAAAGTGGGCAATTATATTCTCGCCTCCAAAAAATTTCCACGGGGATAGGGATGGGGTAATTCCCCACCCCCATCGAGAATTGGGCCAGAGTCAGAAAATAGGGGATGAATTTGAGGGTGGGGAAGGGTGCCCTATTCCTCGCCCGTCCTATCCCGTCCTATTGTCATTCATGTCAACAGATATTATTTGATAATTATATCATCTCCATCAAGCTATTAACTAATTAATACAGTTTTGATACTCAAATCAAGATACTTAAACATGTAATTTATAACCCTTTTTTTAGGAAATGTAATTTATAACTTATGAATATCATATCATTTATATTTTGATCAACTAAAGTTTCAATATATTACATACACCAAGAAATCTTTTTCATAAGAATTCCCACTTGTATGTAGTCTTATTATTTATTAAAAACATAACTTCAAAATAATAATAAATAAATATTATATTATAATATTTTATGTACAACTTAATAGCTAATTTTATAGTCAGCCTAGTTCAACGCCTAATAATTTTTACTTCTAATTTTTTGGTTTATCAATGTACAGTAAGCATTAAAAAATTTTGTCTCTCTGTAAGTGGAAAAAGAATTTCCATAACAAGGCATGGAAATGTGAATAAAAAATTAAAATTTTATAAAGAGCAAAGAATGTAGTAACGTAATGTTTAACATTATGTAGATCTTAGCATGTATGTATATATGTATAGTACGCCTCTGTCAGTCGGTCACTATAGGTCTATAGTGTCTAACTGCCTTCATTTTTCTAACCTATCTTAATCATAATAAATATTATAATTAATGATAAAAATCTCCAAAATGATCCAATGACTTCAAATATTTATCTTCTTATTATTGAATGCAGTTTTTATCCTTTGAGGCTCGAACCCACTCTCATTCATATAGAAGTGTAAATCAGATACCACTAGACTACAAGGTCTTTGATTCATTATGAAATAGGAGGTCCTTAGAACACATCCCAACTTGTTAACAAATTTAAAATAAGTTCATAAGTTTAATTTTGCTAGTTGTTGTAGGATGGGAATCTTTACTAATGAAAAAAAATCAAATTAAATTAATTAGATCAAGAGTTTCTTGAATATATAATTTAATTTGGAAAGAACATGTAGTAAAATGATTGCATTTAATTAATATACTGTATGCTATCCCATCTATGATTTGTTACGTTACGTTGCTTGACTAATTAGAATAAATTTAATTTATACAAAAATTGACTTTGGGGTTTATAAATGGAATAATAAACATAAGAACAATACTTTTCTATGGGATTAACAATAATTTAACTTTATAATGCAAAAAACCTCTTGGTGATGAGCATGTCCGCGTTTCTAATTCATTTTTAATTATAGGTCAAATTAATAATAAACATTTCGAAGTCGTTTATGTAATTTTTTAAAAAAGAGGTTTTCAAACTTTCCAATTAAAAGAAAATTGGTCTAAAAGAAATGTGGGTTCTCTCATTCTTTGCTTCAATCCTATATACCCCTATTTTTTCTATTGTATATTAGTATATTACATACCCTTATAGTGTATTATTGTTAATTATTCAACTAATAAACAATTAATATTGATTAATATTTAAGAAAAAAAATTATAATAAGCCAAAGACCTTGTGGTCAAGTGGCATCCGGTGTCCCAATTAACACTCTCACATGAATGATGGGAGTGGGTTCGAACAGTAGAGGCAATTGTTGACTCGTTGTGCTTCAGTACTTTGAGAAAGTAGCTATAAACAGATACTATATTGTAACAGAGTCCGCCGTAGTACTCAAATAAGAAAAAAAAAATTATAAATTTAGTCATATATTTTCATGTTTTTCCATGTCTAATTTCCTTAGCTTAGCTTTCTCGTTTCTCATTCCATTCTACTTAGATTTAACATTTAATTAGTCAACCCCTAATATGAAAATCAAATATATGTTTAAAATTTTCTTATTAAAAAATTTAAAAGGGAGGAATGGATTAAAATGTAAATGCATTATTGCTTTTGATATTAATTTAATTCCCTATTCCCAATGCCTTTTGTGCTTTCACTTTAAAAAAAAAAAAAAAAAATCTTAATACATTTCATTTAGTAGAATGGACATGGGTTATATGCACTTATGCCAAGTTGCTAACCCCAACGAATTCCCATGTGAAATGCCTATTCTTTATTTCCCTTTCACTTGATTTATCCACCCCACCCCCACCACCCCTCTATCCCACCCCACACCCCCAACCCCAATTTATTCAATTTAGAACATCAACTTGGCGCCTTGGACCTGATGCAAACAAATATTGACTTTTTTTTTTTTCAAACACTAAGAGCAACCACAATAGTACGTAGTTTTTACTCAGTTTTTCAGAGAATTGTGGTTGAAGAGGAAGAGAGAATGAGGACAGAGAAGGATTGTTGTAAACTTGATTTTTGTTGTGAAGCGGGGCCCACCACAGCGCAACAACACCACCAATTTTTTCATGTGGGATGCAACAACAGAACCTAGTCAAGCGCATGTACTGTACGTGTCCGCTAGGTGAGCTAGTTCGTCCCACTCCACCACAAAAGCGGGAAGGACTTTGAATTTTATGGTTGATATTTTGGCAGGTTTTTTAGTCTGCCTCTGCCAAAATGGCGAGCTTTGGCGGGCAGGGTCTGCCAAGCCCGCCTAGTACGTATACATTATTAATATTAGTGTATATATACATCATTTTATATAATTATATATATATATATAAATATATGTTAATTTATTTATTTATATTGAAAAATGTATAATTAGTATTTAGTAAGTAGTACATTGTATAAATTATTTGTTATTGCCTTATAGATTCACATATTATTGTATTTGATTATTTATTAGGACTTATTACTATATTAGTTAATATTGTGTTCAACAAATTACAAATGCATTAATATATGTTTAAACTATTCAAATGATTTTAGTATACACTTATTAACTTTTCATATTAATTAATTTTTATTAAAATGTTTAAATTTGGCGGGCCTAAGCGGGGCGACCTATTTTAAGCATGTATTTTGGCAAGTTTTTTAGCCTATCCCCGTCAAATGGCGGGCTTTGACGGGCTCCGCTCCGTCGATTCGTTTTGACAGTTCTAGTATTGATTGAATGAATGGTAAAGAAAAAAATGTCTTACCTCTTATAACAATTAACGGGCTATTAATTGATTATTAAGATTGAGCAAGTTGATAGTAAATGTAGTATAATTTCAGTAATTTTATATTGGAGCAAAATATACTTAGTGACAGGGATGGATACAGTTAAGATGTTAAATTATTAGCAAACACTTCCGAGAGTTTATTAAAATTCTGGGACAACGTTAACAATCTAGTGATTATAGGTCAAAGTCAAAGGAGAGCAAACATGTTCATACACACCATTAATTTTTACGTTAACCTCTGGAACGTAACTTGATTAATTAGTTTAATTATATTAAGTTTTTCATCGTTTAGCCCGTATTATTGAAAGCAACAGTAATATGTTATGCATCAATGTACGACCCATTATATATTCTTAACTTCTAGAAGCAGTATAGTGTTAAAAAATCTTTTTCTCATCTTCTCTAAATACTGCTTACTAAACTATTGAATTAAATATGTGCGTGCTAGTGTTCAAAAATCTAAAATTAATAAATGATATTAGTGTTTTCAACAATTCTTAAAATTAATATAAAAAATATCCACCTGTATTATTGAAAATTTATATTTATTTAATTTTTGGTCCATCAAGTATTGTACATCTTCTATATTTGGACACTTGAATATTAATTTTTTTCACATTTATATTTAATTCAGATTCATCCAATATTTGATTTTCTCGATCAATTTTCTCTTTAGTCTTGTCTAATTTTTCAACAACACTAGCTAACTCCAATATCACTATATTCAATTATGTCGCCTATATATTGTTTAAATTCAACTAACTTACATAACTTGATAACTGCCATGTGTGAGATTTTAGTTAAGGTTGACCGAGAAATTAATTAAAATGACTAAATGTAGAAGCAGCATTTAATAAATATGCACCAAATATGAAAAAAAAATTGATAGTTAAAGACTGAATCTAGAAAATGCACAATACTCAAAAGAACCATAATTGAAAAAATTATTTTAATTTCAAGATTTTGTGATATGAACAAAACCTCAACAGGTTAGGGCAAATACAATAGTGATTTTTGAGATTGTAATGCTTACGTATAGAAGAGGGTGAGAGATAGAGAAGGAAATGTGTGCTTGCCGGAGAATTTGGTTTTTAGAAGAAAAGTAAGTCCCACTCAAAAATGAAATTATACGTGTGAAGCACACCAGAAGTGCCCAGTCTGGGGTGCGTCTGCTAAGCTTTTGAAAACTGATTTTTTTTTCTTTTGTCCTTCTCTCTTACTTGACATCTTAAAACTTATGTAAAAATCAAGCTATTGAGAATGCTCTAATATATACTTCTCTCTTCATGAATGTCAAACTTTAGAAAGACAATATATGAATTGAATCTAGATTAACTTTACGATAATAAAATACCGAATGTGGTATGCAATCATATAATATGGTTTTATGAAAGCGCAACAATCAAGGCAGAGTACGTGATCCGTTCCTTACGTTTTACGTACACAGAGCAATTAATAGTAACCCCACATGCTAATACTGCTGACGAGGAAATAATAATATATTATTTTATACAAATATAGTCATTATTAAGATTTAAGAGCATAGGATTGGAGTACTTTGGACTGTACTTGTAATTTACTCATTAATATGGTTACAAGTACTTCCTTCACATGACTGCTGCCACCATGTGAAACTCAAAACTTTAAAATATTTTGTATAATGTCAGAACATAACTGTCAACTTCTTTCTAAAATCTTCCACTACTTGGTATTATAATGTGAGGATCATAACGCATCTTTTAAGAAAATTTTTAATTTTAAATATTGAAGTTTTTTATGGTAATTTTAATTGACAAATAGCACACTGGTTTGGAAAAAATGTTAAATAAAATAATTTGTTTAATCCGTATTGTGGTTGGATGTAGTATGGGGTTTAGATCTTAAGCGTGCAAAGATAGAGCAGAAGTAAATCAAGCAATGGTACAAAGAATCCAACCACATCTGGCAGGAGAGATTCTATATATTGTAGGATAGAACTAGTGTTTTACCCGTGCGGTGCACGAATTTTTTTTTTTTGTTATTATGAAATTAAATAAAAAAATTAAAATACAAATATATTAAAATGTACAATATAATACGGAGTAATATAGTTAGTAGCCTAGTAGAGTTTAAAGCCAACCCAACTCTCGAGTTGGCAAGCTTAACATTTTCTAATATTAAGGTTTGGTTTAAAAATTCAAAAAAGAAAAATGGCTTTGAAAATTATTTTAATTTTTTTCAGTATTTGATTATTAACGAAAAATAAAATCAATGAAAAATATTTATTCCGAGCAGTGAAAGATGCGCAATTCTCACTCAATTTAGATTTTTTGATGAATTGTAATTTTCTGTCGTAAGTTGAGATATGCTTTTTATGGGTTGAAGCATAATGATGTATACAAATATGATATATTTATAAGAAAACTTCACTCTATAACTTGACACACACACACACAAAATGTAATTAAATAAGTTATATACATTTTTAGTTATGACAAAAGAATCCTGAAAATATGAAATTTGATTCTTATTTCTTAATTGACTTGACCTTCACCGAACATGAGAATAATTAACTAGACCAGTAGACACTAATGCAATTTTTTTTTTTTTTAGTACTACTAACTATGCTATAATGTAGTATATATTTCATATATATATACTTTATCAACTTAAAGCACAAGAAGTCAATATCGTCCCACTAAGAATCGAACCCATGATATCTCATTTGGAAGAGTCACTGATGCAACCAGGGCAGTCGTGTGGACAATGAATGCAATATACATTTTTAATATATTAAAAATACATTATTTGTGTACTGAATATACATTAATTAATAATATATAAAAAAATTATGTATTTTCAAATATGTATATAAATAATGTACTTTTAGTATATTAAAAATCTACTTTTTATTTATGGTTCACACAAATGTGTGGACCATGATTCATGGAATAATGATTGCCCAATATAGTAACACAGAAAACCAAATAATATTTTCATGGGCCTAATGGGTAATGGCCACCTTTTCTTGGGCGCAGAGAAATGGGCAGCACAGATGAAAATCTGAAATCTAGGCTGGCTGGGGAGATTTTTGCAAGCAAAAGATGCACCATTCAAACTGCACTTACCTTACTTTTGAAGTAACCAAAGGACCATGAAAAAAGTACCGGATACAGGGTTAAACCCGTGCACACCTTTGAATAATGACTGCGAGTTTCCCTCGTTACTAAAAAAAATACAGTATACAGACAGTATGAAATAACAACTTGAAAAATAGAATGGGAGGATTGGGTGGGGCGCATGTTTAATGTTTTACATGTCATGCAAATGCCAGTCTGGAGCTCTAAAACTACACTTACAAAGCACAGAAACAACCAGCACTATACAAATATAGAGTCAATTATTTGAGTAAACACCCCGCGTTGCAAAAAGTATATTCAACATCTTGACGGGGATTCAGTTTTGGTGTACAACTATGTACGAAATAGTGAACCTGATTGTGCTCTGCTAGTAACCCAGCCAACTTGATGGTATTGGCTGAAATCTTTGTTTCGCATATGCCAGTATCTCACAGTACTTGACATGATCCAGACAGTCGCGAAAATCTGTAAAGAGTCTGTCAAACACTCTCCACTGAACTTTGGAAGACCTAGAGTACGGGAAAGACAAAATGACCTGCCAAGGTATGCATTATACAACGCACTTGGATTAGCAGTGAAAGCATGAAATGGCAACAAAACAAGAGAAACGAGCAACTTTACGAGACTTGGCTATTGACTATTCTGTTTCCTCCATTTTCCTCAAGTGTCAAAGAACTTGCAGATATTAACAGGACTAGGAATTTCTGGGATTCAAGTATTCAAGAATGGCAACAAAATGTACAGCTAATGATGATTAGGATAATGGTATATTGGTATGATATTTACTTACGTCTCCCTCTGATGCCAGACGCTTAAGTATGAGAAGTGTTTGTTCATTTTCTTCCATGTTGTCGATCACAGCCAACCAGATTAACGATGCCAGTTCATGCGCCTTATCCCTTGATTTACAGCATGCAATAAACTGATCTGCCAGAAAGCAAACTAACTCTAAGTAAATTAAGAAGAAATATCAATACAGCACATCTAGAACCATATTTCAGAGTTTCTGTGCTATTGAACTTTCGATGTTGCATCAAGGTGACTACTCGTTAGAATATATTCCACTTTGTCTGATGGGCAGAACACTCTCAAAAAGTTGTCCTCAATTGGTTCCCTTCCCATGGAAGATTAAATAAAGATGGTGTGCATAAAACGAATGAAAAGAAACTTCGGTAGTTGTAGTACCAATGAAATGTTTCTCAGCATACAACAACAAATTCTATTGAGAGTGGTATAAAGGGTACCTATTATAGTCCCATGAAGTATCCCGGATGGAGGAGGCATTTTTGAAATTTCTAGCTGTTCTTTCAGAAACAAATAACTGTGGCCTACAATCTCATCCACTTCATCATCCAAAGAAAACATGTGTTTACTTATGTACAATGCAGCATACCTCCTGAAACGAGGAAATAACACCAGATAGCCAGTCATTCGATTTGTAATGAGAAGACAATCAAGCCCTTTCTAAAAAGAACTAAAAATTCGCTTTGACCTAAATTTTGAAGCAAGAAATATTCTAAGATTGATGTTATCTTGTCATAATCAAAGTATGCATATGCTAAAAGGTATTCATTCCTTAGTACCTTTTGTTCGTCCCCCGAGGGATAGGCCCAGGCCACCGTCTGGCTTGGGCAGCCAAAGGAAAAGTCCTGATTAGAGCAGCATGCCACAAGCATTCTTCTCGGAACAGATTGGCCCATTGTTTCTTAACACAGGATAACTGGCTCCACTCTGCTATGGGTACCCGAATGAAAATCTCTACCAATATATGGTCAGGAAGCCTTGCAAAAGGATTATCAGCAGTAGGGAAAGAGGCACCTTTCCCCAGATCTACCATTGGGCTACAGAACAGCACTGCTAAACACATGATCAAGAAAAAGATAGTACACCATACCAATATTAGCCAATCAGCAAATAAATACACAGGGAGTGCCCAACAAGTGAGCAGATAAAAGATTTGTTTGAAATGGCATAATATAAAGCGGCCATACTTTGGAATCGTAGAAAACTCTCTCTTAAATCACAACCCATAACCTATGGCATATTAGTATATTACTGCCAGCATCAACAATCAAAGTTGTGCACTGGGTAACCCCGCCCTGTCACCCTAGCCGGGACCACAAGGGAGTAAACCAATCAGATTGCCCATAGCTGACCAGTAGGCCACTCTCGTTGGAAGTCGAACTTGAAACCTCGTGGTTTACTAAGTCAACAGTCTGAACAACTTGGCTGGGTTACTTTAACATCATGATTAGAGTAGCTAATACATCTGGATGAATACATGCAGAGAAATCACAAGATTGTTCTTGGTTTTTTAATCATTTTTCTGTAAGTTCTAAAATCCCCTTCAACACATGATTGAAAAGTAAGGAGCTCCGGGAGAGTTTACTAACGAGAGGAAGTTCAATGAAGAAAACAAAAAACCAGAATGAGCAGAGCACTAAACAACAGATTAAAAGGTCAGAACCTTGTTAATATCATGTAAATTAGAGCAAATTCGCCTCCACCGATAACTAATTCCGGCGAAATGAACCGCCGGAATTACAAGAAACGAAAGCCTAACAGAGTACCAGAAGATAAAATAGACATCAAAAGAAATGAACCCGTATGCACAAAAACAGATTAAGAAATCAAACTTGAATGAAAGAAATTTCCAAATTGGGAATTGAATGAGAATTCAACGTAAGCTTGGGGAATTCAGAGATTTTACAAGAAAATATGTGCGTATAATTCTAAAGCTGTAATAATTAAGAAGGGGAGTATAGAGCTCACCCGAGCAGTTGGTTTCCCGCAGTCTGAAAATTGGGTCGGAGCAAGAGAAGAGACGAGAAGCCGGCAGCTGCCGCTCAAGGAAAAGAAGTCGGTGTAAGGTTCTTTTCTTGCTTTATTGCCGTTTGTCATTTTTACTGCTTCCTGAATCGCATTCGATATTCCCCTTCAGCCTGATTCTACATTTCTTACATCAGTAAAAAAATTTAGGCAAAAAAATTTAATGGTTTATGGATTGAAATAGTACTTATGAAAGTCATAGTCCGAATTAAGAATCGATTTTAGTTCAGGTTGTGAAATAATATTTTAGTCTTTATTTCGGAAAAAAGTCAAATATCTCCTCCAACTTATTTTAAAAAATTAATTAAGTCCCTAAATTTTTTAAAATTGCAATTAAACTCATTACCATTTTATTTTGGTGCAATGAAGCTCAAAAACTAATTAATAACATGTGATACCAGAAGTAACCAGAGAAGAAGCCAAAACTCAAGACGTACAAATTTTGCTCGTGGTTATTTGACACCTCGTGTAGTCCGCGAAAGACATACAAATTTTCTGATAGGGTACTGTCACCTTGAAGACCAAGGGCACGAGCACACATGGATGAACCAAGTGCATTTTCAATAGCTTACCAAATCAAACGAGAAGTGGTTCGGCCAACAACGTAACAAGATACATAGCTTCCTCGAAGAGTGACGAAACAAACATGGACAAGATGGACTAATCTTGTTGAACACATGCATGCTAAGAACGCTAGATTGTCCACCATTAGAGCACCCTCAGACGCAACCCCGGAGGACACAATGTTCTACCATGCAAAAAATAACCAAAAATTGAACTGTCCGAATATTTCAATTTCGGTTCAGTTTTGGTTATTAAGGATAAAAAAATGATTATTTTGGTTTTTCAAGAGTAAGAAAGGAAAAAAAAAAAAAAAATGTAACCCCATCCCATTTACCGGCATTTGTAAATCATATAATTTATAAATATAGTTCATTTATATTTCACTAAACTACTATTGTATGTACTTGAGGACATCAATTTTAAGTATTGTTTTTCCCTTAATAATTTAGTCTCATAGCATCAAATAAATAAAATAAATTTATCTATTTTACTAAAAAGAATAGTTATATTTAAACCAATCGAAAATTGTCGGTTTCGGTTATTTTGGTTATGAATGTCGGTCGGTCGGTTATGAAGGTTAAGTTAAAATTTCGGTTATTTCGATTATTAACCGAAAATCGCAAGATACTTACCCCTAATTATGACCACCTATAAAAAAAACCAGTTGCATACACTAGAATAAATAGTTGCGTGATGTTAACTTAATGGAGACGAAGTGGTGAGCTGATATGAGAGAATTGGAGACCAAATTCGGAGACGAGACCTTGGCAATAACCGTGTGCTCGGAGGAGACATGAGCCATGCTTCCTTGCGTGGTAGGGTGATGAGACGCCATAGCCATGATTCCCATGAACGTAACAAGGCAAAACTTATACCAGTGAATGTTGTTACTCCATTTAATTATCAATTATGTTTGAATATGGATTGTGATTAGTGAATGATGATACGTACAAAGCTTACAGAACATAAATACAAAGAGATAACTACGGAAGTAGAGCTACACAAGAATACAATTTATAGAGTCATAATAAGGACTCCTCTTCAATGGCACTATTTATTAAGATTTTTCATTTGTAAAATAGAAAAAAAATATTATTACTACATTTGTAATGAGGGATGCGATCGGACCATCAAGAATTTATGAAAAATCTAATTTTGTAGTAGCGGAAGCAGTGTTGATTGATTTGCAACCATAGTTAATAGATCTTGTTGTGTGTTGCTTTGCCTATGCAAAAAATAACAGATACCATTTACAAATATTATAATTATAATATTTACATATGGTGTCTTTTTTTTTTCCACATTTATTTGATTTTCAAGTATAAACAATAATTTATTGAAAAAGAAAAATAAATAAAATACTTATTTTATTTTTATATTTAGGGTAAGTAAAAATATCTATTATATAAAAATTGAGAGAAATTACCACTTTTAAAATACTTGAAGGACTAATGCAAAAATATAAATAATTTAGGAATAAAAAGCACTATAAACATAAAACATATAATTAAGGGGAAAAAAGTGTGATTTTCCCAAAACAAAAAACATACTCCGTAGGATATTGTTTTGTATGTCCAAATCCGTCCCTTCGAGACAGGACCTGGGTTAAAAGGTGCTATATCTTTCACTGCTCAGCTTCGTCTTCATTAATCACCTACAATCTCTCTCTGGCACTTCGCACACAGTCGACCATCTGAATCTAAATCTAAATTCGCAGTTAACAGGATATTGATCGGCAGGCCTTCACCTTCCGGCGGATCACGGAATTGTGAGGTTTTACTTTAAGCAATTCGATTACGGTTATCTTTCGTCACAATGCCGTCGTTGTTCGGAGGTCCGCTGACTACTTTCGAGGATTCCGAAAAGGAAAGCGAGTACGGATACGTCCGCAAGGTTCGCCTTCTCGTTTCGATCCGTAGCTCTACTCTTATTTTATTTTTTATCCATTTAATTTTTAATGCTCAGAATAACTGTTTGAATTGCGGATATCATATTCACGTCTGATCTGAATGGCTGTCTTTTTTCTCTGATTTACTCACTGTATTTTGTGTAGTTGCTTATGCAATTTGCATTTGAAGTTTTGAATTTAGTAGGTGGCTGCTCTGGCTTTCTGATCTGTTGTTTGTAGTAGGAATGGACATTAGTTACTTCATTGTGCTACTGTTGATGATTTGTTCGATTTTGATTTTAATATTGATATTTGGAATATGAAAATATATATCTTTGTTGCTTTTTGTAACGTAGACATGAAGAAAATTTCAATGCGAAGATGTGACAGCCGTTTGTTTGTTATTTGCCTATGAAGAGATGGACCTGCAATTGACCTAATTTCATCTGGAGTTATAGAAATAACCACTACCTTATGTTTCATTTGTTAGCTTGCTAATTATGTACTGCTTTTGAATTCACTTCCTAGATGATTTTTTCTTAGATGCTTCAAATGCTTGCGCTTTTCGTTCAAAATAATCTTTCTAAGTTGTCTATGTTACTTAGGTATTTCTTTATTTATTTTTCTAATACCACTACGCGAATAGCATCTTTGCTTCAAAAAGTGTGAAAAATACAAAATTCAATTACTTATACTCAATTCAGAGGATGATTGAAGATTGCCTACCTCGTGAATCTTTGTAGATTTTAGTTGTTTGGTTTCCTCTATAGCCACCAGCAAAGAATAAGTTTTGTGTCTCCGCATGTAGGTATCTGGTCCAGTTGTTGTTGCCGATGGAATGGCCGGGGCTGCCATGTATGAATTGGTTCGTGTTGGACATGACAACCTTATCGGGGAGATCATTCGGCTGGAAGGAGATTCCGCTACAATTCAGGGTACATTTCTCCATATACTGTCCTTCTATGTTCATGATGCATTCTCCTCTGCAGACTCATGCTATGCTTATTGTTTGTTTTTTTCTCCCTCTCCTTGTATGCGCTATCTTTCAAAAGCAGGGACATGAATAAAATATTTCAGAATTAAGTGCAAGAAATCAAATTCTCAGTTTTGATTGAAAATGGGCATTTCTTACTAAAAAAGAAAATTTACTGTTTTTATTTCCTAGTTAGAGTTCCCTGAAGAAATTCTAATGAAGAAACAAGAACTAGTTTGGTGATAATATTTTGGAATACTGGATCTCACAAGCATTTTGAAAGATTCTCAATAATTATCTGCTTTTATATGCAGTTTATGAAGAAACAGCTGGCCTAATGGTTAATGATCCTGTTCTTCGTACTCGTAAGGTGTAAATGTACCTCTCTTCTTTCGATTTGTCTTTACCTTTTGAGGTGTGGATATGTAATTTGAGTTTTGAACTTTTAGTTTGACATTTTTGTCTTTGAAATTAAAGCCTTTGTCAGTGGAGCTTGGTCCTGGAATATTGGGGAACATATTTGATGGTATTCAGGTTCATAACCTTCTGTTCTCTTCTTCTTCTTTTTTATTTATTTATTTAACTTGTCTGAATATGAGGGTTATCATGCACTTGTGGTTAAGTTTCACTTGTAGCTTCTCTTAGTGAAGCAACTTCCTGATGATAGGCCTTCTTTGTTTGGATACTCAATGCAGAGGCCATTGAAGACAATTGCTATAAAATCTGGTGATGTCTATATTCCCCGTGGTGTATCTGTTCCAGCCCTTGACAAAGACATTCTTTGGGAATTTCAGCCTAAGAAAATAGGTAGTGTAGAATATTTCAGTGTAGCCATTCATCCTGTACTTGAGAGATGTTTGTTTGCTCTGTTATTTTTTCATATATGACTTGGTTTGTTATGCTATTCTTGTTTTAGGTGAGGGAGACCTCTTGACAGGTGGGGACCTCTATGCGGTAAGCTTGATGTAACACAAGTTTTCTTGTTTATAGAAATTTGAAAATGGTTTTGTGAAATCATTTTCCTCTATTTCTCACCCATTTTCCCTTTTCAGTTTACACTTCTTTGCATTGATCATCCTTTTTTTTTTTTTTTTTCTCAGACTGTCAATGAAAACAGTTTAATGCAACACCATGTTGCACTTCCTCCAGATGCCATGGGAAAGATTACTTACATTGCACCAGCTGGTCAATATTCTCTGAAGGTTTGTCTTGAATTTGTACTGTTTTGACATGGTATTCCTCTTGTAAATTTATTAGTATGGGATATTAACAGATGCATTCTGTATGTTTCATGTTTGTTAATTAAATGATTCTGCTTAGTGCTGCCCTAGTTCCCAAAACACCCCAACCACTCGTAAAAGAAATTCTCCACAAAGGATACATGTACATTATGTAATTTCATGCATCGGTTTTTTGCAGGATACTGTTCTTGAGCTTGAGTTTCAAGGTGTTAAAAAGCAATATACTATGCTTCAGGTTATTAACTTTCTTGGGTTCTAAATTTTTTATAGATATTAGTTTCATGCTGAGCTATTAGAACAGTTTCAAGATGAATCTCACATTAATATTGACATATTTCTAGACTTGGCCTGTACGTACACCCAGGCCTGTAGCAGCTAAGCTAGCTGCTGACACCCCTCTGCTTACTGGACAGGTAACCAATGTCTCTAGTAATTAATCCCTTCATTTAGTTTTATACTTTACAGTTGATACCACTTATCATATTGAGAGTTTATGTTACTATGCTTTCTTTAATATCAGCGTGTTCTTGATGCCCTATTCCCTTCGGTACTTGGTGGTACTTGTGCAATACCTGGTGCATTTGGCTGTGGGAAGACAGTGATTAGTCAAGCCCTTTCCAAGGTGAGCCTTAATTGATTGATTTAGATGTGGACTGTTTCTTACTCATGCCTTTATGCTTCTTTAGCTACATTCTTATTTGAATGTTTTGTATCAATATATGAGTGCAGTACTCAAACTCAGACACTGTCGTGTATGTTGGTTGTGGTGAAAGAGGAAATGAAATGGCAGAGGTATACAATTTTTGCTGAACCTCTTAGTTTTTACTTGCACCAGTCTGTTTCCTCTCTTTCTCTTACATGATTTCTTTAACCTAAATGCTTAATTTTAGGTGCTCATGGATTTCCCTCAACTTACAATGACATTGCCTGATGGCCGTGAGGAGTCTGTCATGAAGCGCACTACACTTGTTGCTAATACTTCTAATATGCCCGTGGCTGCTCGTGAGGCTTCCATTTATACAGGTGAATTTAGTTACTTACCCTTATAATATGCCCTTGGCTAAGTTCCTTTGCTAGAAGTTCTGTTTTATTTATTCATCATCTAGAATATGGCACTTGCTTTTCTATTTTGTATTACTACTGCAGTCCAGTATGGCTAAATCAGATAGGCCTTTTTTGTTACTCATCTATGTGTACTTGGGTTGCACTACCCTGGTGCTTTGAATATGATTACTTGTCAAAAAATGTTCGGAGTATATGAAATAGAAAGTTATCCTTTTAGGTACTAATTAGCAGCGTTGTGTTCAATGTTGTTCCAGGGATTACTATAGCTGAATATTTCAGAGACATGGGGTATAATGTGAGTATGATGGCAGATTCTACTTCTCGCTGGGCAGAAGCATTGCGTGAAATTTCTGGAAGACTGGTGAGTCCAATATTAGTTTTGTAAAATATATTAAGTGGCTATTGTTTTATCAGAGCACTGTGCAAATTCAGAGGCTCATTCATCAATTTACTGATCCAGTCTTTCAATAGTTTTGTGAGCAAGCATATAGGTGTTGATGGTTAACCTTTGCCGAAAAGTTAAACTAGCCACTGAAACTAGCCCTAATAAACCATAGAAGAAAATTATACATATTAGGGTTTCCATAAACTTTGGGGCATTGCCTATCGGTGATTACAAAGAATTTTATGATAAATAGAGATTTATGCCTAATTAAGCTTCTCTTGAAACGTACCTTGTGCTTCTTATTCAGGCTGAGATGCCGGCAGATAGTGGTTACCCTGCTTATCTGGCAGCACGTCTTGCATCTTTCTATGAGCGTGCTGGTAAAGTTAAATGTCTTGGTGGACCTGAAAGATCTGGGAGTGTCACAATTGTTGGTGCAGTTTCTCCCCCTGGAGGAGATTTCTCAGATCCTGTTACATCTGCAACCCTTGGTATTGTTCAGGTAAATACAAACAATGCCATCTATTTTTAGGGGCAAAATAGGGATTTCTGACATGTACTTTTCAGGTTTTTTGGGGTCTGGACAAGAAATTGGCACAAAGAAAGCATTTTCCTTCTGTAAATTGGCTGATTTCCTACTCAAAGTACTCAGGGGTGCGTTTTCTATTTGCTTTTAACATATGCATAATTTCAGTAGAATCTAAACTAGCCTTTTCCTTGGATCATTATGCTTATTGAGAAAGAATTGCACTATGTTTGTTAAAACTTGCCCAGGCACTGGAGTCCTTTTATGAAAAGTTCGATCCTGATTTCATTAACATAAGAACAAAAGCTCGAGAGGTTCTGCAGAGGGAAGATGACCTAAATGAAATTGTGCAAGTACGTACTTTTACTAATTTCTTGTCATCCATTTTGCTTCATCTTTTGAAACTTCTAGGAATATAAGATGATACTGAGTTTATCATGTTTATCACAAAATCAGAAGAATATTGAAGTGTCGCTGATCTCTTTTATTCGTTGTAGTGGAATATATTGACGTTATTATTAGTTTGACATTAATTCATTAAATTTTGAATACATTCTGCCTTTGGTTCCTCAAAGTATAGTGATACTTCCACTTAATGAGTGTGTTTGGCAACCATGATAAGCTAACTTATAGATTATGAGAAGCTAACTTTTGGCTTTTAGAGCCATTTGCTAAGCAAGTTTTTCAAAAAATTTCAGTTACCCTTAAGTTTTTATACAAATGACATTTTATTTGTTATCCCATTTCCAGTTTCCACCACTACAGGTTACAGCTATCTTTACATTTTATCTCTTTTTTTTTTTCCTACTATCTTTTTTTTTTCTTTTTCAAGCAAAATTATACTATTAAAAATAAAAATAATTATAATAAGAGTGTGTGATCAACAAGATTGTAGATACATATTTCTTTGAATTATTAGATGAACTTGTTGCAAAGTAGTATGCTTTTAGAAGAGCGGGAGGTGGAGTTTCCAAGGATCAAAATCTTCAGCTATGGAGATTTAGGAATAAAATGACAAAAATACAGTCCAAATTTTGTTTTATTTAAATTTTCCGTCCAAATTCAGTGGTAGGTCCAAAGTGTCCAAACCATTACAGTTGACTAGTTGAGAGATTTGTCCGACTTTGACTAAGGCTAAAAGAGGATTTATCAATATAATTGACAAAAAGTGTTTCTCTGCAATTTTTTTTTTAATGTTCATAAATGCTTCCCCTTTTATTTCTTTACTCTTTTATAAATTAATGTAGAGAAAATAGCTTCCCCTCCCTCTCTGATGATATTTTTTAAGGCACATCACAATCTCATTCTGGTAACACCATCAATCTGTTTCTTTGTAAAGTGTCTCTTCACAGGATCTACTATTCTTGCCCCTTCCCTCTCCACCACCCAAAGGGGAATAACAGGGTGAAATGAAACAGAGTAATGAACCAAAACTTAATGTGGCTATTTTTCTCATGGCAGCTTGTTGGAAAGGATGCTTTAGCTGAAAGCGATAAAATTACCCTTGAAACTGCCAAGCTGCTGAGGGAAGACTACCTTGCTCAAAATGCTTTTACACCGTGAGTCCCTATTATAGTATGTGATGCTTTTCCTTCAAGAGTTGATGTAGTCACCTCATTGTTGTTTTTTGGTGACAGATATGATAAATTCTGCCCCTTCTACAAGTCTGTTTGGATGTTGCGCAACATTATACACTTCTACAACTTGGCAAATCAGGTACAGACACTATTTTCAATTACATTTCTTCTTCTTGGGCAATTAGATGTCCAATTTTCTGACTCTAATTGGTGCATTTTTATTGTTTTCAAGAGGAACCAGTAAACTGTTAGTTTTGACCCTTAACATTTGGCATGGTCTTTTGCACAGGCTGTCGAGCGAGGAGCTGGTATGGATGGTCAAAAGATCACTTATAGTTTGATTAAGCACCGCCTTGGAGATTTGTTCTACCGTTTGGTGTAAGTAAAATATCTCAGCCAATGGCGTGACCTCGACTAAATTACACCTCAACGCAACACATTTGTCGCTATCAGTATCTGGCCATAATCACCTACCTATTTTTTATTTCGTGATTGTGCAGGTCTCAAAAATTTGAGGACCCTGCTGAAGGAGAAGATGTCTTGGTGGCCAAGTTCAAAAAGCTTCACGATGATTTGATTGCTGGCTTCCGTAACCTTGAAGATGAAACTCGATGAATGCCATGTGACACCCACATATTCGGATCATTGGGGTCTATACATGAAGCAAAAGTGAGTTTTTTTCTTGTATTAGCATATTGCATCAATCAGGTTTGGGATTTCGATGCATGCCTCTGGTCCACAATCCTGGTAGAACAGGAGAATTAAGACACCAAAGAAGAAGAAACAGTGCTTGTTTGGCAGTTCTACATTTTGTGTTAGCTTTTTCTGTATGTAGCTTGATGAGTCCACTTTTTTGCCGTTAATTAAAAGAAATAAGAGGTGCCACCTAGGTTTATTTATTTATTTTTTGTATTTGCTTGTCTTCACTATTCATCACCGGCTCTTAAAGATTTCAACTGTAATTGTTATTTTCTTATCGCTGTCCTAATAATTCGTGTATTACAACTTGAAATTCACTACGGGTTCCCTTTTGTTTATCAGATTCATCTATTATTGTGGAATGTGTTTTGTATTTTTATTTATCTATTGTTCTCTGATGTCTTGTCCCATGCTTACTTTCAAAATTGAGAAGGAACAAAGGGAAATAAAATTTTGTTAATGTTATATTATTGACTAAATTTTTTATTATCCCAAAAGGAAAAAAAAAAACCTGAACTTGATTAATTGGTTATGAGATGGTTGGAGTAGGAGCATTATGATGGCAAATTATGCTGCTGGCAAGGTAGACCTGGGTCCAAAACTATGTCGTTTTTGTCTTCTTTTTTTTTAAAAAAAAAAAAATTAATTAGTAAACATATTGCTGAATATAGAGTTGTCCAAAAATGTGTGAACGTAGAGGTTTCAAAGTGTGAATGTAGAGTATTGAAATTGTGAATGTAGATTTATGATTGTGTGAATATAGAGTTGCCCAGAAATGTGTAAATGTAGAGGTTTCAAATTGTGAATATGGAGTATAGAAATCGTGAATGTAGAGTTATGCATGTGTGGATCTATAATAGAGTTAAGAAGTTCTAGCAACTTGTAGCCCTGTAATGTGTGAATGTGGAGTTCTCAAGTTGTGAATATGGAGTATAGGACCCGTGAATATAGAGTTTTGAATGTGTGAATGCATAACCGTGGTAATATAGTTACTAAACATATAATCCTATAATGTGTGAATGTGGAGTTTACAAAGTGTGAATGTAGAGTATAGTGTATGTGAATGTAGACCTGGGTCCACACAACCCTTATTGTGTGGATCATGATCCACATAGCATATATATATCATAAATAAAAAGTATATTATTTCTGTATATAAAATACATCATTTGAATATTAAAAATACATTATTTTGTATATTATCAAATAATATAATTTTAATATATTAAAAATGTATTTTATATTTAAAAAAAAATACATTATTTTGTAATGTATATTTAGTACATAAATAATGTATTATTTCTTTTATGATTCACACAGTATATGAACCATGATCCACATAATAATTTGCCATTAGGACTTAGGAAATTCATTTTTCTACATTGTTCTTGCGGGAAATTGCAATAAATTTGTTTGTCACATAAAATGAATCCTTATGACATGATTTTATTTTCTCGAATGAACTTCAATTTCTACAGTTGATTTATATATCGAATTATCGATCGATATTTATCTCCTATTTACACCTGATTTAAGTAAGGATACTAATGATTAGCTTTTTTCAAAAAAAAAAAAAAAAAAAAAAAAAAAAAAAAAAAAAAAAAACAAAACAAAACAAAACAAAACAAAACAAAACAAAAGAAAAAAAAAAGTACGAATTAGACCTCCGAAAATCAAATAACACATGCTTGGGAGGTTAGAATGCCACTGCTAGTTTTATTTGCCATCGATATTTATACGAGGTCGGATCAGCATTTTGCCTGCAGCAAAGCTGATCAAAATATAACACTTTATTCTGGTCTAATACAATTGTAGACAGTAAAACCATAAATACATTTAACAATAATTAAATAACCAGAGTAAATAATTTATTTTAATGTCATTTTATATCATGGGGAATTTAATAATTCTACAGAAGGAATTTAACCAGAAAATTAAATAATTACAATGTTATAAAGAAAGGGGAAAGACAGTAAAGTTGGATGAACAATACAAAGCCACCATGGCTAATTGGCTATAGCAGTTGGTATATTTACAGGTGTATCTTCCATCGTGAAACAGCCCTCCAAGCGAAGCATAAATGTACAGTCGGCTTATACCAGCAGTCCTAATAAAATAACATTAGGGGATATTTTTAGTTTATTTTCCAAATAAAGAAGCAACATCACCAAAGCAAACTAATGGAAAGAATTCAAAAATCAAGCAATTGTGATTTGTGTAAGTATTGTCAATCTCAGGGGGGGGCTTGGTTCAACAAAACATGGGAGATGACAGGGTAGGGGATGAAGAGGATATAATGACTTTAGCCATTATTAAAAGATTTGAATATGATAATACAGTAACAAAAACTTACAAAAGTAGATTAACAAACAAGTTAACTGAAATCAAATAAGATAATAGTGCACAAAACAATGAACCAAAAGGCCCCTCAAATCCTCAATTCTATCAATTGAGTTTTTGTAAAGAAACCATACTATAATGATCTAATAAATGGATGCCTACACTATAGTGTGCTTGTGCTAATAACTAAAAATGGGGTACTTGTGGGGAGTATGAAATTCAGAAACACCCATTTGTGATTTGTAGCACATGAAATGAAATTATACAATCCCCAACACAACTAAAAGAACCAGTCAGCATAATTTGTAAGTAAAGTGGGAATCAAGTTGGCTACAAGTAAAAATCAAAATTTAACTCACCTTAGACAACAATTAAGTCAAAGCTAAGGTCTATCCTTCTTCTTCCTCATCCTTAGAGGTGCTTTTGGGGTCAGCATTTGTTTCTGTTCAATAAAACCAAGCAACAGTAAGTTTATTAACAAACCAATGTGCTAATTTGACTATTCCTAAATCATAATTCATGTAGGATCAAAAGCATTCAGTGGAAACTGTGATTGCTCATTCTCATTCCTCACAAACACAACATGACAAAAACAGGATATCAGTCAATTACTTTTAGATACAGTAGAAAATACTCAAACCATGAATATAGAACTTGATCTTGCACTCTTGCAGCCAAATGCTTGCAGATAACTTTTCAAAACAAGGCAATGGCAATGCAAGAGAAATACTTATGACATTAATTTTATTTTTTTTTATTTTTTTTAAAAAAAGGGGACTTGTCTAAACAGTGTGCATATTCATGCCAGACCAAAATCATTACCAGGAAAATATCAGACAGTGATAACTGTGATTGCTCATTCTCATTATCCACTGACATCATTCAGAATAAATTAAAATGTACAACCTTCCCACAGAATAAAACAGACAGGGATAACTGTAAATTAGAAAGAAGAAAACATAAAGCCTCTAGAAATTTATTTTTCCATACCAAAAAATAAAAAAATATGAACGCATTATGATCTTTGACACCAATTTTTTCTTCAAAAACAATCCTGACATCAAAATTTACAACCTTTTTAAGATAAAGTAGAAAATTCCAAATCCTACGAGCTTTCAAATCACAATTAGCTTATGAACAAAAACATTAAGGTAAATAGACCCCGCACATGGCTCTGAAATTGCTAATAATCAACGCCAAGAGAAGCTATGTGATGGTGATGCGCACAAAATCATAATTTGTTCTCCTCGATGAGACATACACACACGCACGCTAACGTGCTTGTATACATAAACGCAAGCATAATTCCTATGACACGATCATTTACATAATTAAATGACTAGCTGGCCAAAACTTATAACAGATAACGTTTAGGTAAAAGATAAATGTATATACCGTCTACAAAAAAAGAGGACGACGGCCAGCCACGATCAGTGGTGAGGGCCATAACCTCTTCTTCGGAAAGCGAATTGGACAGCTTATGAACAAGGTCGGCAATACCGTACGAGCCGCGACGCGGCGGAACCCAATAAGATGCACCGGGAACAAACGGGAGCCAATCGGGAGCGGATCGGCGGACTATGATCCGGTGGATGGCGTCCTCGATTCTCTGCACCGCCACTGCCTCCGCCTCGGAGGCGTCGCCGGACGCATTCTTAACGGAGCTGTCGGGATGGCTCGAAACGCTCCGCGAGGACGTCAAACGAATTGAATCAACGACCGCCGATGACGAAGATTTGGCGCCGGGAGGGAGAAAAGACGCGCCGGTTGTGGTTGCGCAATTCGATCGGATGAGATTTAGGGTTTGTGAGATGGAACGGGCCATGGAAAAATGGAGATGAAGGTGATTCTCGACCTGTACATATAGGGATAATACAGGTAGCTTCTGGGGATTGGTGGGCCCGGAAGCGGACCCCACCGAGTCAAAAAGGATAGCAAATTGGTAACCTTTACGTATCCCAAATATAAACAAATTAGTCAAAAGTGATGGATCATAATTTTCATTTCATATTAAAACATCTTGTGGACTGTTTATATAGACCATTATATGAGAAAGAGATTTATTAAGTGGAATCCAGTGAGGTAAAAAGGATAATAAATTGTTATGCATATATGGATATCAAATATAATCAAAGGATGTTTGAGCAGATACTATGTATGGGTTAGATTGTAGTATTCAAAAAAAAAATATAATCATAGGATAATAATTATTATGCATATATGGTCATAGGGATATCAAATATAAAGAAATTAGTCCAGAAATGACCAAGTGAATGGATCATAAATCTCGTATTAAAAGATTTTGTGGGTGGTTTAGGAGCGCTATTATGGGGTATTAAAATTCCATATTGTAGTCACACTATAATTTATTCTCCATCTCCTTATTTTATTACGAATATTACCATTTACTATTCGACTCTTGTATCCCTATAAATAGTTCATTCATTTATACTGTATAAATTTATGGTATTCAATAACAATTTTATACTATCTATTAATCTTTCGATTTAACTGATTTTTTTTATGTTTCTTTTTTCCTATTTTTCCTTTTAAGTATGGTAATTTTTACTTTTTTTTATAATGTCTTTGAGCATGATGGTATGTAGCTATAACATCTATTTTTCCTTTGCTTAATTATTATTTTATTTCCTTAATCTATTGGACTTTTATATATATATATATATATATATATATATATATATATATATATATATATATATATATATATATATATATATATATATATATATATATATATATATATATATATATATATAGTTTTGATTTGAGATTATACTATTTTTACATAGCCAAGGGCCTTGTGGTCCAGTGACATCAAATCCTTCCCTTTATACGGGAGGTGGTGGGTTCGAGTCTCAATGGAGACAATACTAACTCTTGTGTTTCAACAGGTTGAAAAAGTAGTTATGAACAGATATGCATTCTAATAGAGTTAGTAATATTAAAAAAAAAAAAAAAAAACTATTTCTACATAGAGTTGTTAACGAAACAAAGTCACTTGCACGTGCGGATAGAGACTTTCAATTTGTGAAACTATGGGCTCCTGCTACAACTATCCGCAGTTGGCACACTGAATCAAGTAATTGTTTGTTGTCCATGTTCTACTTCTCTTCAAATTGCAACTCTTATCTACATATACATATAATTATCTTCTTCAATTACATTCACTAATCATCAGTGTTGCATATTTTGAGGGTGATGGATACACCTGAAGATCACTCCCAACCAAAAATATCTTTTCTTTTTCTTGCACACAAAATTTTATCCCTAAGACCCCACATTCCCACCCAACAGGATAATTGATGAGTAAATTACAGTGACTCAATGACTTATTAATTAAGTGTAAGAACTAGTGTCTAGTATCCACAAAGAGCCTACCACATATTGAGTGTTACTCTCACACTGCTCATGTTACTATGTTAGGGTTCAATGTTGTATCATTGCTCATAATCTACCACCTATGAACTAATTAAATTAACTGTCTGGGTGGGCATCTTTTCTTTCTCTTGTTGTCATGGAATGGGTGATTGAGTGAGTAGAATATAATTATTGTACTTGAGGATTCGATTCTTACCAACGTCCTCTCGGTCAAGCTCGACACATACGATATTCCTAGTGTGCTATTTACTTCTCATGTCATATAATCATGTGTGGTTCGCGAGTTTCTCTCATCATTCAAAAAATGATATTTTTCTAAATTAAAACATGAATTTTTCATCACTCTCTATGCATCATTTTACTTGTCTTGTTTATAATTCATTGGTCAAACAAACTTTATATTCTTTCCTTTAAAAAAAAAAAAAATTATTTTTGGACTGGATTGCCATATGTGGGCCTGTAACGGGCCAAAACTAGGCCTTGGACCAACTATGGACGGGCCAAGTTTAGATTATGCCAAGCCCAATCCCATTCATGATTCAATTCAAACAACAAAACTAGTGTGACAGTGTGAAATCCACATAGGGAGGGTGAAAGGACAGTTGGGTTAGTTAAAAAGGACAGTTTGGCAACCTTTGATTTTCATTATCATGTGTTAGGTGACACATTGGGTGGTGCCAAATTGCCAAACAACCAAATTACTTCATTACAAATGTTTTATGTCAATTTTTCACCACCCCATTTGTGTATGCTTCCTTGCCCCTCTCAAATTCTCCAAAGGATGTCCTCACTCCCTATCAATATACTTGATGTGTAGCAAAAATGAGTGATGGTGAGTGTACGGGTGTGAAATGTCGTTCCGCTGAGGATTGGGGGTTATGGCACGCAATATGCAATCACAAAACTAGGCACTAGCACAAGGAAATCAACAAGAAGCTAAGCAAACAATAACAAGGTAGAACAAACACATATAAACAATAGATAAGTGCAAAATAAAGAAAAAGGACTCAAGCTAGGGGAATTACCATCTAGATGCTTTAACACTTAAGTTTGGGGGAAGAACATTTTACCTAGGTTCTAGAGGCTAGCACTAATAAATCCAAGTTCCCACGAGGATTAGAACAAAGGTTGCCCCATTCATGGTGTATCAACCTAAGTTCTTGAAGGACAAAAGCTATTTAAGCCCCAAATCTACCCCTATTTCCATAGAAGAGAAAATGGGTTTGAGATTGGGTTGGCTCAAGTCTCCCATCCAATTCCCATTGTGATGGAAGGCTTTCCAAAGACAAACAACAATCATTGCGCAACTAATCATTGAAAGATAAAATCAAAATCCAACTCAAACTCAAGAACTCTAGGTTGGGGTTCTTCCCCTTTTTCACAATAATCAAAACTTAAGCATCAAAATAGATAATACAACCCTAACTCAAGCCCATAAACTAACTACTCATGATTAAATAGCATAAAGAACACAAAAACACAAGTAATAAACATAAATCTTGCAAAAGAAAATAGATAAAGGAAAGAAAACTTCTCTATTGAAATGGGAGGAAGAATCTTGAAATCCAAGCTTCAAATCCAAGATTACAAGCTCCAAAAGTGTTAAAATACATAGATCTAAGCCTAATCTAACCTAAAAATATGAAAGGGAGTGAATGGGAGTGTTTAGGGTTCAACCATGGGTCAAAACCGAGTTCAAAATGATCAAAACAAGCTTAAATAGTGAGCAGAACAGGTCCCAAACGGCCTGGTAAACGGCCATTTGTGTGGCCATATGACTCCTCTTCAGAAAATGCATTTTTGCACTGTAATTCGGCCTAAATCAAATGGCCATGCATACGGCCGTATGTGAGGCCGTATGCCAACTCTCCAGAAACTGTATTTTCGAACTCTGCGCAGCTGCTTTAACTTCTAGGCTGTTTTTCACCATCTTCCGTTCAGAATTACGAAATTTGTATTTCTGGAAAAGTTGTAGATCTTGAAGCCTTCTTTCCAATGGTTCAAGAATCACTTAATTTGGACATTCCTAGGCTGAGATATGATCCAATAACCGAACAGTGGTCGAAATGAGCGAAAATTGCAATGGCTTGACCTTTTGCTCTTCTTTTGTTTTGGTTTGTCTAAATGACAAAGACCATTGAAAACACCAAACTTAGACTTCCTTAGGAGTATTGCATCCATCTACATAGCTTCATATTTGGCCTCCATTTGACTCCAATGCCCACCAAAATGCATGAAAATACTCATCTTTGCTTCTAATGCTTTCCAACTCATACTCCTTGCAAAATAACACAATAAGCACTAATTCTCATGAAATTTGGAATGATCTATAAACAAAATAACTTAGTGAAAGGGGGAAAATATAGACAAATAAGCACTTATCAATACTAAAACTTCTATGTATTTCAACTCATGCGTGCACTGCTCTAACTTCATTTGCTACAAACCTAATATTGTCTTGACGGGGACTTATTTTATGTTTCACTGCTTTTCGTATTAGCGATTCATGGGAACTTAATATTATCTTGACGGGAACTTGCTTTATGTGTCACTGCTCTTCATATTTGGAATTCATGATGAAAACTTAATATTGTTTTGACGGGGATTTACTTAAGTTGTTTTATGTATCACTGCTCTGTGTATTTGGGATTCATGGGAGCCACTTGTGTCTTCAATGACTCAATACTTGATCTTTGTTAGTTGTTGACAGTTTACGACTTTGGTTTTGGGTATTCGTGGATTTGTTGATTTGCTACAAACCTAATATTGTCTTGACATGAACTTGTTTTATATGTCACTGCTCTTCGTATTTAAGATTCATGAGAATTTAGTATTGTCTTGTCGGGGACTTGTTTGATGTGTCATTGCTCTTCATATTTAAGATTTATGGAAATTTAATAGTGTCTTGTCGGTGACTTATTTTATGTGTCACTGCTCTTCGTATTTGAAATTCATGGAAACTTAATATTGTCTTGACGGAAACTTGTTTAAGTTGTTTTATGTGTCACTGCTCTTTATATTTGGGATTCATGGGAACCGCTTGTCTCAATTCAATGACGTACTTAATGCTCTTTGTATTTGGGATTCATGGGAACCGCTGGTCTCTTCAATGACTCAATACTTGATCTTTGTTATACAAATATTAGTATAATTGCCTAATAATAATTACCTAATAATTATTATGGTAATTAAGCTAAACATGGGTAGTTGGAATTATTTTTATATTAATTACAATTAAATTTTTTCTCTTTTTTTCCATATTTATTTTAGTAATAATATAATTACATAAATCATATTGCATATCTATTTTTTAAGACGATTGCAGATAAATGAGTTATATATTATTCAATTAATTGAGTGATACTTTTACACTAATTTTTTAATCAAATAAATGTACACTTTCAAATATTAGAATTGTAGTACGAATTGAAATTTTATTACCATATTTTTCAATATTACGCAAATCCTAATAGTATATGAGTTTTTTGGGCAGAAAGTTAAAATAAATAATTTTATTTTTATTAATAGTATAGATTTCAACCAAATATCTTATTTACATATATGTGGAATTGAACACATATTGTTGAACAACATCATGAAGACATCAACTAAAGGCTGCAGTTGCAATGACACTAAATGAGAAGAAGACAAAGGTGTATTCCAATTCAAGGATGCAAGATTATATAGTATGTATTGGAATGCAAGATTAACTATTATTATTATTATTATTATTATTATTATTATTATTATTATTATTAAGGAGTATTATATAGGTTTATGATTTTGCTGAACTATACTCCAAATTATATGACGCGCCTCAAGTCCATGAGAAAGTAATCGAGTCAATCTAACTTCAATACTCAACACCAAACTATGCAATTCTATACATAAAGAGCTCAACTCAAATCCAACACTCAATATTTGCGACAATAATTAACTTACCGTACCGTTGGAAGTAAGCCGTCTTAATTGAGGGGTATTATTGTAATATAATTACATAAAAAAACTTCCTAATTACTAAAACTTCTACAAATTAAATTATATTCAACCAACCAAATAATGAAATTTGAATTCCTATTTTAATTTATTTTCATATTATTTTTCTAGTGTTGAATTATAATTATTTTCTCCTAATTCCCTCATTAAACCCAAATGCGTCATAATACAAAAAAGTATTAACCTTAATAGACTAATGATATCTTAGAAACAAAAACTCTTCTAGAGATCAAATAGATTATTTTGTTAATAATATGGAGAATAAAACTTCAATGTACAACAATCAACATTGTAAATACTCTACATAGTAGCAAGTGTAACTTGTAAGTAACAAAAAACATACGCATAAGAAGCTGAAAACTCTACTAGCTAGACGTAATAGAAGTATAATTACACTCTTGGTTGAAGGAATTTCAATTTATTGGGCCTCCACTAGGATTTTAAATTTCATATTTATTAGGAAGAAAGATTGGGGTGAGGTGGTGGGTGTTAGATTTTTTGTGCCAAATAAGAGAGAGAATGGGAAGGTGAGGAAGAAAATGAAAAAAAAAAAAAAAAAAAGAAAGAAAGAAAGAAAAACATTGATAATGTTACCATTTACGCGTCTATCGGGCACATGTAATGCACGTGCCCACTACATGCAATTGGTGTGTGAAACATGCACTAATCGAGTTTTTTTTTTACTCTCCCATGTGGGCTTTTAAAAATTAAAAAAAAAAAAAAAAACTTAGTTGCAATGCATACTTTTACATTTTCTCTTATCTATCTACTCTCTCACTTTCACAATTCCACCATCGAAAATCCACCAAAAGCCCAAGAAACCTTGAGAAGGAAATTTGATGCTAAGTACATGTATAATCTACAACTTCAAAACTTTTTTGTGTAGAAAGGAAGAAAATTAAGTGGTTCACATGCACCATCGAACTACACGCTATAAAAGCAACATGCTGACATGAAAAATGGAATCTACGTTTGTTAAGTGCAGCTGTATTTGTAGTTTTTTTTTTCGTTCTTTCTTTTATAGTGATGATAATATGAATATCAAATAGATGAATATTTTGTTGATGGTGTGAAGAAGAAAACTCCTATGTACAAGAAGCGATATTGTAAATGGCCTAAATAGTAGTGTCATTGTAAGGAACAAAAAATATATCCCATGAGGAGGTGAAACATTGTGGGCTTGTTTGGTTATCAGCGGTTAGAAATTAGCGGTAGCGGATTGTGTTAGCGGTTATCAAATAGCGGATTGTATTAGCATGTTTGACCAGCGGAGTGTATTAGCGATTTGTAAAAAAATGTTTGGTAAAATTAGATGTTTAGATTAGCGGTTAACATGTAAAATGACCAAAAGGGTATATATATAATAATACTCCGTAGTAATAATAATAATAATAATAACAATAATAGTGATGATAATAATAATAATAATAATAATAATAATAATAATAATAATAATAATAATAATAATAATAATAGTAGTGTTAATAATAGTTAAAAAAAAAAAAAAAAAACTAAACAAAAAAAACTGTAAATATGTGGGATCAAAAGATCCCACATCGTAAGTCAAAAAAAAAAATGGGGCGTTGATCTCCCTTTTAAAAGGGAGATTAAAAGGGAGATCAACGCCCCTTATTCTACCCTTGCCCATCACACATCGGATGGGCAAGAGGAAGAGAAGCCTGAGGCTTCCTTATTAAAGAAGCCTCAGGCTTCCTAACCGTGTTAATTTTTATTTTTATTTTTATTTTATAAATGGAGGGTGTTTTGGGGAAGAAAATTTTTCTTCCCCAAAACGCCAACCCAAACGCTGCTCATAGCAGTGTTTGGAATTTCAGCGGTTTGGAGCAAACCGCTGCTAACCAAATGGTTACTTTGGCGTTTTGACCAGTTGGCGGATCCGCCAATAACCAAACATGCCCTGTGTTGTTGATGGACATTCTAACTATAACGTTACCTATATTCTCAAAAAAAAAAAAAAAAAAAAAAAAAACTATAACGTTACCTATTAAACCGATAAGAAGAAATAAAGTTAACTTTTAATGTAATAGTAAACATTTGATTATCTATGTATACTAATGATATTGTATGTTAATATCACATCATATTATACAAATTTATTGATATTAAATCGTTGATTATCTTGTATATTCAAAAAGAAATTTTACTACAGTACAAATAACATAAGAGATAATATAGACCTATTTTTTTTTGGTAAATTTACTGGGTCTTTCTCCGTCCGTTTAACGGTCCGGATCCACCCATGTTCGCTCCGGGATAGACCTAAATTTTTTTTTATCATCTAGCATGAGTTTATATAATTAACTTGTTAACAATGTAGGGTTTAGGATTTACAATGTAGTATCTGCACTTACTGAAACACAAAGAGTTAATGTCTTTATCGAGTTTGAATATGTGACCCTGATTTTGGAGAATCACAATTATGCAACTTACCTCTTATTTTATGTTTTTTTTTTTAATAAATCAAATGCACCACACATCAGTATATCACGAATTATTATATTATTATTAAAAAAAAATATTTGAAAAAATATATTTAGTAAAAGATAGTTTAAATAGCATGTTGTTGCTTTGATTAGGGCATCCAAACGACCAAAAGGCTCAAACTTTAACAACAGGCTAAACAGCAGCGAGTGTAAAAGTAACAAAAACCCCCATCGCAGGAGGAGCTGAAGATTGTACTACGCCGTAGGTTTTTTGTTTTTTCACTGTTTCTTTTGTTTTTCTTAATTACTCTCTTCCGTATCATATTCTTCACTCAGACAGTAATCTGTCACTTTCTTTCTCTCTTTCTCTCACTATCACTCACCGTCACTTTCTCAATTTCATCTCACTACAAATTTACTGGGTTTTATGCTATACTATGTATTATTATATAATATACGAAATATCGGAGTGATTCTTTGTATATAAACCCTAATAATGATTTTTCCTTTGCTTGTTGGTTTATTATCTGGGCTGGTGGTTATTGCCGGACGACACAACCCACCAGTTGTTGCGGCTTTCTGAAGATTCATAGAGAGAGAAAGATAGAGAGAGCTAAGGATGTTGATGGGATCGCACTACAATCTCGTCTAGCTACTAGTACGAACAAACGGGGCACCTGACAAGTAACATTTTCAAAAAGGTGTCTTCTACTCTCTTCAGATTTTTGATCTGCATCTTTCTCAGGTGTGTACAAATAACTCAGATCTTTGCCTTTTTCCTTCTGCATATTACATTGGTACATTGTGGTTAGTTGTTTGGGATAAGAATTGTGAAATGGGAATTGCTCCTGGTGGCTTCATTTGGGATTGAATGTGCTTAAAGGAGTGAGGTCTTTTTTGTAAGTACCCGGAAGGAGCTTAAGAAATGGACTTTTCTTCAGTTACCCTTAATGGAAAAATTGAATCTTGGGCATTTCCAAGGAGTGGGGTGGGGGTGTAACTGCTGTTGATTTTGAGTTCTCTTTCTCAGAAAACTTGGGTTGTTTTTAGTTATTTGGCTGTTCTGATCTTGTGATTTTGAATTCATTTGAGCTCCATTTGGATTTTAAACCCCAGATTTGGTGCAGTGTTTATGAATTGGTTATTTGTTTCAGATCTTAGTGCAAAGATCCAATGATTCTAAAAGCCACCTTACTAAGTTTATGTGATCATACATTAGGTGTCATTTGGAGTGCCTTCTATATGATGTGGATAAATGGGAGTGTAATCATCATCTAAAATCCTTCATCTGGTTACATTCATTGAAAGATTTGGAGAACTTTAGGAGCTTTCCATTTACAGTCTCTCACTTTTATTTTATTTTCCCTGTTTACTGGTTCAAAGTTAAGGTGAATTTTTTTATTTGGGCTTCTTTCTGGATGCTTAGTATCAACTTTGTCAGCCTTCTCTCATCCTCTGGCTTACACTAGGTTAGCAATGTTCTGGCTTTACTTGGTTATATTGGTTTCTTTATCCATTTTTTCTTGCTTGAAGGATAGTTAAATAAATAAATAAAACTCCAGATGGCTTGTTGAGTTTGTTTCCTTCCCTGATATTGTTTGAAGATTTTCTTTATTAACAATGTAAAAGATTATGTTGTCGGACAAGGATTATTTGAATTATTTGCCTTTTCCTTTTAAGATCTTGTCAAAAAAATTTTGTTTGCTTTGTGAAAAGTACATTTCATATTTATTTTGCTATTAGGTGTTGTATCTGCAAGTTAGGTAGACAATTCGCTTGGCTGGTAATGCTTGCCTTATTAATTAAAGTTGGTAGTTGTTCTCTTCTCCTACTCTTCCTAGTCTTCATATCAAAGTTTGCTATTATGAATCTTAAATTGTATTTTTCTTTCCCATTCGAGGATAATGAGATTCTGATATTATGCCTATGATGTATATACACGCTCAAGTTTCTGTTTCTCACTTCGTAAGTTAGTGAATTTTCGACTCATGTGGATTCGTGAATGGGCCTTTATTGGTGTGTATATTCTCTTCCATATATTTTTATGCTCCGGAAGAAATTTATCTGATCTCAGAGCGTTTGACATGTAGTTCATAGTAAAAGTCTTTCAAGTAATGTATATATTTTGTTTGCAAGGTACTAATTAATGTCCAAGATTTGAGGCCCATAAGATATATTTTGTTTATACTCGCAGGGCTTGCTTCATAAGGTAGCTTGATGGGTTCTAGATTCCCATCTCACCAGCTCAGCAATGGGCTCTATGTGTCAGGTCGGCCTGAACAGCCAAAAGAAAGACCCCCAACAATGAGTTCGGTGGCCATGCCCTATACTGGTGGTGACATCAAGAAGTCTGGAGAACTTGGAAAAATGTTTGACATTCCCGTGGATGGCTCTAAGTCGAGAAAATCTGGGCCCATTTCTAATGCTCCTTCCAGAACTCATTCAGGACCTATCAATCCTAACGCTGCTGCCAGGGCCAGTTACTCCTCGGGTCCTTTTTCTTCCACAATGGTGACTGGTTCAGCTTCGATGAAGAAATCCAATTCTGGGCCTCTTAATAAGCATGGGGAGCCTATGAAAAAGGTTTCGGGACCTCAATCAGGTGGAGCAACTGGACGCCAAAACTCAGGTCCTCAACCGCCAGTTCTCCCAGCAACTGGTCTGATCACTTCTGGTCCCATCTCTTCTGGCCCACTAAATTCTTCTGGGGCACCAAGAAAGGTCTCTGGTCCATTGGATTCAATGGGCTCTATGAAAATGCACGGTCCTTCTATTGCCAACAACCAAGCTGTGACAACTCTTACCCAGCACGATGAGTTCTCCTTCAGAAAGAACTTCCCTAAACCTATATTATGGGCAATGATTTTGCTATTTCTCATGGGCTTCATCGCCGGAGGGTTTATTCTTGGAGCTGTGCAGAATCCTATACTCTTAATCGTGGTTATTGTTCTATTTGCTATTGTTGCAGCTCTATTCATATGGAACTCTTGGTGGGGAAAAAGAGCTATCATCGGTTTCATTGCTCAATATCCTGATGCTGAATTAAGAACTGCAAAAAATGGGCAATATGTCAAGGTTTCTGGGGTAAGTGCTTTCACCAACAATAATGAGAAATTCAATTAGTTGAGTGGCACTGTGTCAACTTTTGCATCCCAAACTAAGGTGGAAAATTTGTTAATAGAAATGGAGATCTGCACTATGAAGCATGTTAAGAGGCCCACATTGAAAAAAATAATTGAGAACATAGGGCTTTATAAGGCCATGGATTAGACTAGCTAATTGATTGGACTCGGTATTTTAGTGTGGTTTGGCTTCTGTGCATTATAGCCCAATTGAGTGATCCCGACCCAATCTTAGATTATAACAGAACATATATATTTTATATTTTATTGCCTTAGTTGGAATGTGGAAATCTGCATCATGTGACACTATGTCGGCTCGTCCCAAATCTTAGGTGTATATATAGACCATGGAATGTATTTTCTAATTATTGCCTTAATTGGAGCATATAAGTGTGCAGTATGATGACTAAGTCATGGTGCATTGTCTTTTGTAAAGGTGGTAACTTGCGGAAATGTGCCTCTCGAATCATCTTTCCAGAAGGTTCCTAGGTGTGTGTATACATCTACAAGTTTATACGAGTATCGAGGTTGGGATTCAAAAGCTGCAAATCCTACACATCGTCGCTTTACATGGGGGATTAGATCATCAGAAGTGAGTTGCTACATAACTCTCAGCTAATTGTTATGTTTAATTTCATCCTATGCACTCACCGAAACAACTTTGAGACTATTTATATTTAAATCTCGAGCAGCCTGCTATATTATAAAAAAAAAAAGATATTAACTTGGCCTGATTTTTTGTCCATATATATTTTTCCAGAAGCACGTGGTCGATTTCTACATCTCTGATTTCCAGTCTGGATTGAGGGCGTTGGTTAAGACTGGCTGTGGGGCAAAAACCACTGCTTATGTGGAGGAGTCTGTGGTTGTTGATGTCAATCCTTCAAATAAGGACTCATCCCCAGAATTTACCAGGTGGTTGGGGGAGAGAAATCTCTCGAGTGATGATCGTATAATGCGATTGAAGGAAGGGTATAGTTTTTCTCCTCTCATGGCTGTTTTTTTTCCTCTTCTTCTTTGATTCCTTACTGTTTCCCAATTGATCTGTATCACCGATTTACGAGAGGTGAGGTGGTCAGGGATGGATGCTAACTTCATTGTCATTTCGGTAGGTATATCAAAGAAGGAAGCACAGTGAGTGTAATGGGAGTGGTACAAAGGAACGACAACGTCCTTATGATTGTCCCTCCTCCCGAACCATTCACTACGGGATGTCAGTGGATGAAATGCATTTTCCCCGCTAGCCTTGAGGGCATCGTGTTGAGATATGAAGATGCATCAAAAACAGATGTCATTCCGGTTTGACAGACAAACAAACAGCATGTGCATCGTAAATTTTTCTGGAGTTCATGCTAAAAATAGTTTGGTCAGTTGTGGTATAGATGGTGGTGGTGGTGACAGTGCAAGTGATGATGCGTTTATATAGTTGATATCTAATTTTCTGTATAGTTAGTAGGTTTTTTGTTTTTGTTTTTGTTTTTTGGTTTTCTTTTTTGGGAAGATTTTGTAATGGAGAGTGATTAAAAATGCTTGGGAATGCAAATGTGTTACATGTTTGAGCAGATTGTGATCACGCTGGAACCAGAAAGTTCATGTTGGTTCTTTTGTTGGTTCTTTTTGTATCATATGAGAAAATCTTTTGGTGTTTAGTGACGAACTTTCAATTATTTAGGACTAATGCATCAAGTTCAGAGTTAAAACTGGTAAACAATATGTTAAGGTAAATTATATCTTGCACTTAAGATGAGTGATCTGTAGAGGTGTGAGGAGGAGGATTGGCAATGGGGAAACTACTCTAATATGGTTATATGGGGATACCCTTGTTAATACTTAATACCTATAAGCCCAGCTATAAGAAACATCCTCCCCACAACCCCTAACTTATTAGCAAGAAGGGTGGAAGTTAGCTTCACATGCCCAATGTGTGCCATTTATCATGAAAATGTGATGCACTCCCTCTTGTTTTTTGTGATTATTCCCAACAAGTTTGGCATGCTTCCAAGCTCTCTCTTTCTTGTGTTAGTGGCAACACCTTTCCTGCTTGGATGACAGGCGCACTGGAGACTTTGGATGGGCAAATGTTATTAATTTTTGCAGCTGTATTATATGAGTTATGGAAGGCTCGCAACAGTGCCGTGTGGAATGGCAGCCTGCCCAGGCCTGCTGTGGTGTGGCATGCGGCAAATGCAGGGAGGCCATGTTGGTATATATAACTGTCAATGACGGTAGAAGTGTTTTACAATCTTTCCATTCTTTTTTTATTTCGTTTGTTCCTAGATCTTCGCATTTATTAGCTCATTCTCTTTAGCTACATCGCTCCATTCTCTTGTTTGATGTATTGGGACTCTGTCCCTCCAGATTTTATAACTAATCACTCATTGCTACGTCAGGAGTAAAAGTGAAAGTAGAAAAATGGAGTACATGTAGTAAAACTCTTTTGCAAGTACATTCTTTTTTCGTGTGACGGAGAAAATTTAGTATTTTACAATCACTATTTAAGAATGTGTACCAAATAAATTACGTCCCATCTTAAGTTGTTAAGCTACTCCTCGTAATAGGTTGTTCCCCTCCTAGACTCTCCGTAATAAGTTGTTCTCCTCCCAATGGAAGTCACATGTGAAATATTGTGGTTACCAAATTAATGATCATACTTTTTTTGAATGACAGGTGAAACCTACACCTACTATTCGATAGTGTGTATGAGCTCAACTCGCTGAACTAAACTAACCTAAGTCACCAATAGTTGATTGATAATGCTAAATACGGCAATACGGATATAAGACGGGACAATACGATCTCTATTATAACCGAAAGGATCAAAATCCGAGTTACAATGTGAGAAGAGCTCGAAAGGACTCGGCGGGTCGGCAGTGGGCTTTCCTACTGTCCGAGCGCACTTCAAGATTTAGTATCGAATTTAGCAGAAAAGATCCCTCTCTCTCCTCATTAATGCGGTATTTATAAGAGGGGAAAGTTGCGGTCTCCAGGGCTCCGGCATGGCGAATACGTGGCGCGCATGCTCCTACCTCGCTCCTTGCCCAAGCGGGGAGGAGCACGTGGCGGCCCAAACATGACCTCTGCCAACTGACTGGAGTCATAACCGGACTGAGGCGGCCAGACCGAAAACTGATCGGGCCGAGACCCCGACCTACCGATCTACCTGTCCGACCGGCGTAAGTGTGTATTTATACTATCAGTGATCAAACAAGAAGATTAATAAGACGCTCTTAGGCTGTTCCCATTAGTTAGTTTTGCACAGGTTTTAAGGTGAATTTTGCCACCTTGGAAGGGAGAGAGTGTAGAGAGAGAGCAAGGCAGGTCTTCCTGCAAATAATGGGATTTTGCAGTGCAGTGGGCCCTCCTGAAGGATTTAGCAACAAGTTAGGTTAGCGTGAAGGCCACATGCGCCAAGTACTCTTTGGATTTTGCAATGCACTGGCACTTTCTGTTAGGCGCGTGATCAACAATATACTTTATTTATTTATTTATTAATTTTTGTTTTATAAATTAATTTTTATTTTATTTTTATCTTTTCTACCATCTTCTTTTTCCTAATCACACTCCTAAAAATCCACAATAAACTCCCCACTATTGAGGAGGGCCTTACTAATAGTCGAAATTATAATCTTATAGTTAATTAGTTATCAAACCAACCTTACAAAAATGAATCGGGTCCATTTTGTTACCTACTTTAATTTTTTGAGCAATCATAAAGATGTAAGAGTTGTGATTGAAGAAAAATTAATCAAATAGAATTAAATGTTTAAAAAATTGTATGATTACATTAAAAAGGGTACATTTTACCTGTAAAATATAGTGTTCACATAATCTTCTCCTTGAATGGTTGCTTGCCTATCAACTCCCATCCCAAGTAGAAGTAAGTGAAGAACAACAACTCTTCTGTTTATTTTGTTAAGCAGTTGTGATTTCATACGCGCTCAAAGAATTGAAGGAAAGACAAGAAGCAGAAACTTTTGGAGGAATTTATGTTCAGTACTCACATTTACATCTAAGATTATCGTAGCGGGTAAATAATCAGTAGAGAGGCGAGGGCGAGCAGCTGATGAGATGAGATTGGGCAGCAGAGCAGCTGCCGGAAAACCCAGAACAACCAAGTTGGTGTTTGTGTGCGTAGGGCTGTTAGGGGCTGCTCTCGTGGCAGATCTGCTCTGGGCTTCCTCTACTTCTTCCTCTTCCTCCGCCGCCTTCAGTAATTGGGCTGTCCCGGAATCCAGTAATGTCATCTTCCCAAATCAGACCAACAACCTCCCTAACCCTAACCCTAAGGTAGCTTATTCAGACAAATCTATCTTTTCCTTTGTTCCCATTTTGTTTGTTTTTATTAGTTATTCAGAGGAATATGTGCATTTTGCTCATTTTTCATGCTCATTCCTTTTGAATAAGCTTGTATTTTGCCACATGTTTGATTGTTTCTCACTTGAGATTCTAATTTCTGTGATGCTTCTGGATCTGGTGGCTCAAAACTGGCATTCTTCATTGACAGGATTCAGCCAAGGAGGGTAAAAAAGATGGCACTAAAGAGAGGAAATTGTCTGCTACCTTTGCAGATTTGCCAGCCCCCGAGTTAAAGTGGGAGAAGATGGCTTTTGCACCCGTGCCTCGTCTTGATGGTGCAGCCATACAAATCAAGAACCTTCTTTTTGTCTTTGCTGGATATGGAACCATTGATTATGTGAGGATACCAATTGCTTATTTTTCTGTTTTCTTGCAGCTGAGCATATGCTTAGCCTTGTTGGTTTTGATCATCTTCATTTTAGTGTTATTGTTTGGAGAAGTTGAGATGATAGTTGCCTTTTGTAATCCATCTTTAATCTACAAACAATTACTAAACCTGCCTGACTTGGACACTATTGAATTTATTAATCTTTACATAGAATTTCAAAATTGAAATACGATGACATGCCAAATGTAGGATTCTATGCCCATGTGTTTTTTAGCTGCTTTAGGGTGGCAAACTTTCGGTACTTAGAGTTTGGTTTGTCATGAGAACACATCAGAAATATCAAATGCAGGCATTTTTTTACTAGTTCTAAATTTATAATTAATTATGGTGTGTCACAAAGCAACTTTCCAAAATTGAATCTATTATTGTATTCTTGAATTCAGTCTCGGGAAAAAAGGTGATGGCCTCAGTGTATTCTTTCATGTAACAGGTTCATTCTCATGTTGATATATACAACTTCACAGATAACACGTGGGGAGGGAGGTTTGATATGCCCAAAGAAATGGCCCATTCACATTTGGGTATGGTAACAGATGGGAGATATATTTATGTTGTCACTGGACAATATGGTCCCCAGTGTAGAGGCCCTACAGCACACACATTTGTGCTGGACACCGAGACAAAGCAATGGAAAGACATGCCTCCTCTGCCAGTCCCGAGGTAAGAAGATTTCTATCAATTTGTTACATGTAAGAATTCAAATTACATATATTTAAGTTAATTGCAAGGAGATGTATCATGAATATTGAGACATTTGGATTCTATATGAATATGAAGGTTATTAAGAAATGAATTTCAGGTATGCACCTGCAACAACACTTTGGAAAGGCAGGCTTCACGTCATGGGTGGGAGTAAAGAAAACCGATATACTCCAGGATTAGAGCATTGGAGTATTGCAGTTAAAGATGGAAAAGTTTTAGAAACAGAGTGGAGGTCTGAGATTCCCATTCCTCGTGGTGGGCCCCATAGGTATTTTTAACTTTCTCATATTAAGAGTGACTCTAAAGTGCATGTATTTCTCTAGTGGATTTGCTATTGAGATGTTTTGTAATCAATTTTTTCACTTCAAGATTTAAAATTCTTAAGAGATTTTTATCCTCAAGGATGGTCTCTTGCCTGCCCTCAAAAACCTCCTCTGAAGGGGCAAACGAAGGGTGTAGAGATATAATCTGGATCTACATACAGTCAAATGCATGAAAACTAATAGGAAGATTTTCCCGGAGTAATTTCCAGTACATTGGGCAGTTGATAGTGATTTTAATTAAGTGCCTTCACACACTACACAAGGTTAGACAATTTCTTTTGTACCAAAGTTAGCCTTTGGCCTATCGAACTTTATGAAGTAGTTACTTGCATTTAGATCTTCTAAGGACGTAAACTGCAAGAATGACTCCCCTTTTAATATTGTCCAGAAAAGTGACAATGTGCAGGGATTATTTGTTATTTTGTTTGGCTTTCTTATATTATTGCAGACAATCTGCTACCAAGGCAATTTTTTAAGCGCCAGAAGCCCAGAAGACATCTATGTTTGACTTCTTCATCATCTGATTGAATAATTTTTTGCAAATGTCATGCAGGGCTTGTGTTGTGTTTGATGATCGACTTTATGTTATTGGTGGTCAAGAAGGTGATTTTATGGCCAAACCAGGATCACCCATTTTCAAATGCTCCCGTCGAAATGAGGTAATCTCACCAGTACATTAATAGTCTGATCGTATAGTCTTTAATTGTAAATGTTTTCCATCTTCATTCTAAGGATTCGTTCACTACTGCTGCTACTTCGGTTGAAGTGTTGAACCATGACTTGACTTTGTTATAGAAGATTGGTTTAGGATCAACCTTTCCCAATTCTCACACATCTTTCAAAATTTCTAGTGGATGATTCTGAGATGAAAGGATTTGTTTGCTTGATGCTCTTGGGATTGTTTATGACCACGTAAATTGGACTTTCCAGGTTGTATATGATGATGTTTACATGCTAGATGATGATATGAAGTGGAAAGTGTTGCCTCCAATGCCCAAGCCAGATTCTCATATCGAGTTCGCCTGGACAATAGTTAACAGATCAATTTTTATTGCTGGAGGAACAACAGAGAAGCACCCAGAAACCAAAAAGATGACACTTGTTGGAGAAGTGTTGAAGTTTCACTTCGATACACAGGTCACCTCTTTATCCATTATGTGAATTGCAGAGGGTTCATACCATTTTACATTTAACAACATAACTAAAATCATTCTACAAAGATGTCTGAATGTCACCTTCCTGAATTTTTTATTTTATTTTTAGTTGATCTATGCAGACCATGCCCGTCTTTTCTGTATTTGGTTAGTTTTTAAAACAAAGGGATCTTGGTCATCCGATTGGATCAAGGTCTCACTTTCTGAGGCAAATGGTCATTTTTTTTCTTCTGATCTATCTATCTTAAAATTCATCATCTAGCCAGAAAAGTGACATGTTAAACTCAAATGCCATGAAATACCTTTGTTTTTTTGTTTTGTTTCTAACAACGATTTGTAACCATTACAGAAATGGGAGGTTGTTGGGAAACTTCCTTACCGTGTGAAAACCACTCTAGTTGGATTCTGGGATGGATGGTTATACTTTACATCAGGACAACGAGACAGAGGGCCTGATGATCCCGCACCAAAAAAGGTTATTGGAGAGATGTGGAGAACGAAGTTGAAGTTATGAACCTTTTCACATATTTCATTGGTAAATTTTGGTCCCCATTGATCAAATATAGCATGTACCAACACAATTGCCCCAGATTTGAGAGAGAATGGAGGGGATGAAAGAAATTGACAACAGCTGTATATTCATTTGTAATATTATTTGTGCCTACATTAACCATTTAAATCAGTCCATTTTTTGAGCTTTTTGTATCATTGAAACTGCCCCTTCTTGTAGACTTGTTATCTTGATGCCTTGTGACATTATGAGATGTCTGTCATAGGTACCAAAAGAGAGTTCAGAGAATGCTAAATCAATCCTAGGTTCATGTCTGCATTGCAGGTCAATTTTACTGGATGCAAAAACCAAGAATGTATGATCAAATGATATTATGAACGATGTCCACCTTGCATTGTGGATCTTAACCCAAAATGATATTCAATATACCTATTTTGCAAGGTGAATATTTATCCATAGCAAATTCGAGATTGACATGCAACAAGTTCTAGTTATATTGGATTTAACGATCCCACCAATTTAATTTCTCAAAAATATAATTACAAAATGTGCTTGCCAAAAACAATTCATGTCTGATGTTCAAACATGTTTTTGTTTGATCTTTCAAAAAAAATATTCATTCTCCTCATAACGAATAACGAAAAAGAACTAGAGAGAACCAATAAAGATTTCTTTTTCGATTCAGCCCCTGGTGTTGAATACCTTATTCAATATTTTTTTTTATTAAATCTGTACGAGTCAATAGAAAAAGAAAATCCATTATGATACACTAGATCCAACTCAGTTATTTATATAGTAAATAGATATGCCATTTCTTGCAATCTCTCTTCTAAGAAATATAACAAGCATTTGGTTGCCACATGCAAACAACAAAAATCTCCTGTGACTTACTTTTTCCCAAATACCCTGAAAAACAATGTTTCATGAACTGTATTCACGGATTTAAGATTCTATAGTCTAACAACATAAGCCGATGATCGACTTTGTATAACAGGATTTATAAAGTTGAGTTACATTCCCATAGGATGTACAAGAAAGAATTGTACAAAACTCACTATACATCCCCCTTTCTTGCTCTTGAAACTATTATTTGGAATGTTTTGTTACTAATAAAACAGATTTATTACCATCAAAGTTTAATGGCCTGATTCTTGTTAGTTCTTATATTATCCCATATTGGATATATAACAATTACTTGATAATTTCTAATGTCACAAGCTCCCCTGCAGATTTTCATTTCCGCAAATGATAAACTTGCCTTTATCCATCAATTTCCACAGCGCTTCTTTGGCTTCTTCAAGCGTTTCGACTGAATGGTCTGCTTCGAATGACATCCTCTGAATGTTGAACTGCAGCAGAGCTCGGGAAAGTTAGCGGGCAAATGTAAGACCACGCAAACAGGGACAATGAAACCGAGGAGCATAAGAATGTACGTACCTGTGCTCCTTGGCGGACACGGATGTCGGTCCCCTTACTGTCTATCGATATCAGAGCCACATCATCCACCTCAGCTTCTCGGGACAAAAGCTCTTTAAGTGGCTTTGAAAACACAGCGTTCAATTCCTGCAACAATAGAGAACATCGCTCGCATATTAATGTATTCTTGATTCTAGAGAATGACAGATATACACGAACAATTACTCCGTACATTTTTAACTTTTGGGCATTAACCATACCTTGAGGTATTGTTCACCCCCATGAACAGCAATTTTGTCGGGCTCAAGGGCCTCGTATTCCTTGACATCAACCCAAGCAACAGTTCCAAAACCTCCAATGAAGTATATATCACTGTTGGGAAGTACGCAGTAAGTTATTCAAAGTAAAAAAGAAAACTGGGAACCATGAACACATATATGGCTTAAAATACTTTTCATTAACAGTATGTTGCATGTATAGGGGATTCACATGTAACGTGTAAGTTTGAATATCAGGCAACTTAGCAAAAAGAAAAGAGGATTATAAACTCTGACCCGAGAACTGTAGAGATTGAATAGTTCAAGATCTTACCAAAGCAAGAGAGATGAGCTTTGGAAGCTTAATACTTGCCAATGCACTATAATTCAGTATGACCATTTTCTGATTCCACGGTTTTTTTTTTTTTTTTTTTTTCTCAAGGATAAAAATAGCGACTTTTAAACATGTACTAACCTTATACTTTCCATCCTGAAGTAATAAAAGTTTGCCCACTGTTGTGAAGAACCTTGTTGATGCTTTGCTGTGTACTGCTTATGAGCCCACTCCTAGGAAAGACGGAAAAGACAACTGTCAGCTTACACACATCCACATGAGAATTTTTTCTTACAATAAGTGACAAAATCAGAAGAAATACTACAATAAGGATATGAGTAAACGGAGTTTATTCCACTTCTGATCGAATTCACTCGATTATAGTGGCATTCCACTTTTGATCATTAACTTTAAAAATTTTTTAAAAGTTAATGATCAAAAGTGGAATGCCACTTTAAAAAATGTTGTTTTCAAAAAAAAAAAAACTTTAAAAAATGTTTCACTTTTAGTTAAAACTGTCCAAAGTGCCCTCAAATGCAGCGGAATGAAGTTTTGTTAAGTTTTTACAAATTGTGGGCATCTAAGATGTTTTGGACCAAAAGTAAACATTTTCAAAGTCAAAGACTAAAAGTGGAAAAAAATCAAAGTTGATCAAAAGCAAAAATAACATCATAGTGAAGTAAACAAAAGTAGAATAAACTCATAATAATTACAACAAATAGGCTACTGCACAGTGCATAATCATATCTGGAAGAAGACAATAATTTCAGGTATAAAAACTTTAATTACTATATAAAGAATAAAGGCATCCACCTGTTGATCTTCGGGAAGAGGATAGATATCGCCGAATATCGTTACTCTAGCATTTGACAAGCCAGTCCATCCAGGAACCTGAAAAGCCAAATGATCAAACCAACAAGGGCAACACATAACATATAAATTCTTAAGTCTTTTGATATCAAACTGCTAACCTGGACAACCAATGTACATCTTGGTTCGCCTATCAAATTTCGGGTGTGTATAGCTAATGGTGATAATAAAAATATTGGGTCTGCAGAAAAAAATTAAAGATCTATGTCAGAGAACTGCAGAGGATTGGAATAGCACATCAAGCTAGTATGTTGGAATATCGATGTGCCAAAAGTTCAAGTGACATACGTCCCATAGGGTCGGTAGCAAAGTCTACAAGTGAACCAAATGGATAACCCTCTCGTCGATGATGCATTTTGGACATCACTGTGCACAAATGAGCAAACCTGGCCTACAGAATTGCAAGATAGAGAAGAGAGTATCGAATTGCTCCAGATTATGCATTTCTTGCCTATCTATCTAATACTCATAGCAAGAACCTTACCTGCTCCATAAGATTGCGAACTGCTAATGCAGGTTTGTGTAGACCATGAGCCGAGGTTGCACTTTGCACACCGCCTGATATTGGAGCTCTGAAAAGCCCGGCTCTCGTACCTCCCCCTGCTGTGTTTCCGAGTGAGACTTGAGGAGGCAACACCACTTTAGGCATTTCATTTAAATTTAATTCACTTGTTTGTTTCCCATCAGGATTACCCTTCAGAATACGAGAGAGTCCATCACAACAAAGCTGAAGTAGCCATTTGACATTTCCACTAAAATACTATATAATGAAAAACCATGTCATTGGAAGTATAAAAACATCAGATTTTCAAACCTCCATTTATGTGACTAATAATTTCTCCCTGCCTGTTAGGATGTATTAAACAACAACATATTCCATCATGGAGCAAGAAAAAATGAGAACACAATACATTACTAAACAAAAAAAAAAATTATAGCTCAATCATTATGTTCACATATTTTTTTGAGTACTATTGACTTTGTTACAATGTAGTATCTGTTCATAACTACTTTCTCAACTTACTGAAGCACAAAATGTCAATATCCCTCCATCGAGACATAAACCAACAGCCTCTATGGGAGTGCAACTTGGTGCCACTAGACCACAAGGTCTTGGCTCAATCATTATGTTCACATTTAGTTAATAAGAATAAGCAAACATGACTAAGAAAGAAGTACTTTAGTGTGCTTTTCATTTCCCCTCTAAAATAACAAAGAGGTAGGAAGAGAAAACACATGATGCTTGAATAACTTTATAACAATACCCATAACCTATACTTCAAAATCTGACAGTCTCATTGTCAAACAATTCATAAAAGGATTAACAGAAATTCCAGAGTTAAGCTGGTAAGATAAGCATGTCCAAAGATACAATCTTTATAACTCACCCCAGAAAATTTCAGCAAGAATGGATATATATAAAAAGAAGCAGAGGATTCAAACAGAGAACCAAAGTCAACTAAAGCTGAATAAATTTATGAATGCGGCGGCTACCTGTGGAAAAGAAAGCGCTCCTTCAGAATCCAAACTTTCGGACTCGAGTTGATGATTTTTCTCTTCCCCTTCTTTATCGTCGTCGCTGCCGCTCCCGCCGGCGGCGGAAAGGCCTTGGCGAGCAAGCGCCGGAATTCTAGAGGCGGAGGAGTTGGCGATGGAGCAGGACACACTTAAACTTGACTTCAGATTGCCGCTATTGCAAAAAGCAAGTGTTCTGGGAGATTGGAAGGGCGAATGAGTCTCCGCAAACCTGGGGACGAAATTGGAGCTCGAAATGGCATCCATGGAGGAAGAAAGAGAGAGTGAAGGCGCCATTTCTACCCTATACAATCTGTACAATAATATCTATATTATGTATGTGTATAAAAGTCTGGAATTTGAGAGAATCAGAATGATACTGGAAATACAAAGTTGATTGGGAAAGAGCATTATATATTATATTATATATATATATATATATATAATGCGTATAATAAAGGCGAAAGCTTTTTGTGCTGCGGCAAAGCGAAGTTTTGCAAATTCCACTGCAGAGACAGCCGTACAGGTTTTTGGAGAAAGGTGGTAGTGTCATGGTGGGACAATTTATGTTTGGGCCACACGGAGCCCACCAAAGTACAGCCCAAACATTGTCGGCCCAATTCCAAAAAAATTTGGACTTGTCTAACATTTATCGCATGTTTAATTCGCTGAAAAATATTTTTCTAGAAGGATTTTTTAAATTGAGAATAACATATTTTACTTTGTTTGGTCGGTGAGAAAATGAATTCTTTTTTTTTTTTTTTTGAGAATAGAAAATGAATTCTTTTGACCTCCTTTATAGTGTGTTTTGATTCATGAAATGAATTTTGAGCGATCAGAAATCATATTGCATAACGAATGGAATAGACAATGAATATAATGAGAATTTCAATCCATTATTTGGTTCGTTGGATGAATCGACTTCTGAATTTATATTATAGTGTTTTATTAGATTAAACAATTAAAAAAATTACAATAAAAACTCAAAAGATAAAGTTACCCTTCATACTAATCTTGTACTCAAGATTTATAATATTGCACACATATGTGTCTATTATTAGTTTTCAACGGATGTATTATCATGCGTATTTAAATACACTATAATAATTACGCAATTATTACCGCTTATTATTATTATTATTAGAATTATTTCCAATAACTTATATTTCTAAGTAACTAAATTGAATCAATATTTAAAAAAAAAAATTGTTTTTCATGTAATTTAAATTTAATTTATTCTCAATTCATTTTCAATAACCAACTGGACAGTAAAATTTTGACAATTTAATAACAAATATCTGTATTTTATACTACATATTGCAAATAGTTTATGAACGAAAATAGTGACAGCATAATTAAGGGGCAAAACATGTTATTTTCCTTTCAAAATATTATACTCTCTAATCCGCAATAATATAAAAAAAATTGACTGGAAACAATTTTGCTGAGATAACTATTTGTTAGCATACAATTTATTATATTATTATTTTTTAAAATATTTTAACATCCACATTACTTGTTACATACAAAATTTAAAATGTACATGTACTTATCATAACAATTATAGAGAAATTAATTTATACATAGTAATTTAAACAATTTTTTTTTACCAAGTATCTTGTGGTTTGATGACGTCTTTGTTATTATTTCAAATGAAAAGTTATAGGTTCGAGTTATTTTCTAATTATTTAGTGATTATGGTTGTTAATTCAATTTCAATATCTTATTTGAAAATTTTATCAATACCTAAATTTTGTCAAAAAAAAAAAAGTACTGATCAGAAAGAAAAAAAAAAAAAAAAAACTTCATATGATTTTTAGAGTTGTAGTTTTGAATGGACGTTTACATGTAAGCGGATGCACTTTATAATGTTAAAAGTGATAAGTAAAAGTACATTGCACATATAAATATCAGTAGATACATTGTATAGCTTTGAACGATACATATTAAGTTTAAAATATTTATTAAATTGTCACTGAATTTTCTCTTTACTTTACTTCTGTTAATAATCTCGAATTGGATAGTTAGCATTAGTGCGTAATTATTATCTAAGGCACCATTTTCATGTGATTCGAATTATATGTATGTATATTTATTTATTTATTGTAGACTTTTAGTCACAATATTGTCCATAGTGGGAGATAAAAACAGAGGAGATGCTATTTTTGGTTGGAGTAATAAAGTACAAAAATGGGATTTGGAGAAGTTTCCATAATTTGATAAGAACCCAGGGGCATGGGTGAAAATATCTCAATAAGGAAATAACATAAAAAGTATTTTTTAATCAAGGACACAACTTTTGTCGCATCATCCGAAGCCCTAGAATTTACAGAAAACTCCCATTCATCACGCTCGACCCAGTTCCAATCTAATCCGCACCGTCCATTTCACCGATCTTCCCAATCCCCGCCGGCGGCTAAACCAAAAAAGCTTCCCGCTAACGTATCTCCGGTCCAAAATCGTACGGTACGGACCGTCAATTCTCAGTCGACCGCGATCAAATCTCACTGACTTTCTATTGAATGGTATGTTTCCAATCAAACCCTAATTTTCTCGCATCGGTTCTTACCAAAGATTTGTGTGTGTAAATATATTTTAATTACACAAACAGATACTCATTTTTATGTCTATATATAGTAATATAGACTTTGCGTTGTTTTTGAAAACTTTGGATTAAATTGGTTTTGGAATGTACACTTTCCTATCAATAGGATGGTTTAGGGATTTTAATGTATGTGCTTATGCATGTGTAATATCTCTGTGAAGTTCAATACAGGTGTATAAAGTTGTAGACTTGGCGTGAAATGGAAGGGATTGGAGGGAGTGAAGATGGGGTGATGCAGCAGCACCCTCAAGTTCATTACCTGCCGGAGCATGATGATCACCATCACCATGGTTTTATGAGCAATGGGAATGTGATGGAGCATGATGAGCATGATGATAATGGTGGTGGAAATGGAGGGAGCGGTGGCAGCGAATGTATGGAAGGCGATGTTGCTGCTGCTGATCCAGGGAACCTGTCGGATAATCATAGTCCAATTGTAGTTCATGGAGGCAATGAAAGTAGTAATCAGCTGACCCTCTCGTTCCAGGGGCAGGTCTATGTGTTTGATTCTGTGTCTCCTGATAAGGTAGTTTGAATATGTGTGCTTCGTTAAATTGTGTTTTGTAACATAGCTTTTCTTTAAGTCAGTTAGTCAATGTTTCAAATTGAGTTAACCAACATTTTTTCTTTGTGTTTCCTAAGTAGTTATAAATCTAATTGAACCTCAAGTGTGTCACAATTTAATTGATGAAATGTTGATTGGCACTTGAATATTCATTCTGTATTTTAAGCAAGGTGTTATTTTGCTTGTTCCCTTTATCGTAGCTACTGTATTAGTTGTAGCAAAGCATGCTCTTAAGTGATGTTGGGACCTTTTTCCCAGTTTAGATAAGCATTTTATGTTAATAAAACATGCATGCCAGTGTATTCATTAAGTTTTCCATAACAAGGGTTGTGAAGACTTGAATGCAATACTGTAATAGTATAGTGAATAGGAATGCAGGACAAGACACCATTCTCATTTAGGACATCAAGAGTCTGGATGAAACATATTTGGAAGAACTTAGCTGTAATACCCATAGTTTTCTGAGCGGCATTCTGTTTTGTTTAAACAGTGGTGGCATTATTTGTGGCTGTATAAACACCCAAGTACCGTAACTATTGAAATTAATCTTGAGGATGCATCATTTGATAGGTGGGCTTTATGCTTCTGTATTCTGCCATTGTTTTTAATTCTCATTTGGCTAATGGATTTGCTCCTCTTAAATTTATTCTTTCAGGTGCAAGCTGTGCTCTTATTACTTGGTGGCCGTGAGGTCCCTCCAACCACCCCTATGCCTATAACAAATCACAATTATAGAGTAAGAATAAACATGAACTAGAATTACTTCAACTATTTTCCCATTACATCTTGGACAGTTTTAACTGACAAAATATTTATCAGGGGCTACCCACTGCTCCTCAGAAGCTTAATGTTCCTCAAAGACTGGCATCGTTAATTAGATTCCGAGAGAAGCGTAAAGAACGGAATTTTGAGAAGAAAATTCGTTACACTGTCCGAAAAGAGGTTGCTCTTAGGTAAGACTTCTTTCAACACCCCAAACTGAATATTTGTTTATTTATTGGATAATTTGGTCTGCTGGATGAAATTTAAATATCCTTATGTGAGTTGGCTAATTTTGAATGTAATTGATCTTTATTTTGCTGTTGTAGGATGCAACGGAACAAAGGGCAATTTACATCATCGAAGCCCACTCAGGATGAGTCAGCAACAGCTTCAAATTGGGACTCATCTCAGGGATGGGCCACAAATGGAGGTGGATCGCAAATTCAAAATCAAGAGATTTTGTAAGCATTCATTTCAACATTCCCTTATGTGAACTAAGCTGTATTTTTATTTGAGTAGGAGTTGTTGTATGAAGTTGAAGAATAAGATACTTTAACAGAAAACTAAAACAACTTGAGAGTACTTTATAAAAAAAGTGATCTTCGAGGATAACATTCTCTTTTTAAATATTCATGGCAGCTGTCGGCACTGTGGTATCAGCGAGAAATCTACTCCAATGATGCGACGTGGACCAGAAGGACCTAGGACACTTTGTAATGCTTGTGGACTAATGTGGGCAAATAAGGTGATTATTACACTTGTTTGATGCATTCTGTGTGGGATGTGCTTGTACATACCCAATGGACACCCAACTAGGGGACTGATATTAGGCTCTTTTCAATTTCAGTATTTCCAGAGCTAATATCTACTGCTTCTATCCTTAATCCATTTGCCTAAATCTTACAATTATAGTTTGTGTGGAGTGTTATTTTCGATAATCATGTTTTTGCACTCAATGTGATACTATAATGATGTAATGTTGGAAAGTGGTTACACCAGAAAGGGTATTTGGTTCGTTTCCATTTTGCTTAATATTTCAGCAAGCTACCTAATTTACTCACACATCTGCTCGTGTTTACTGCAGGGAACTCTCAGAGATCTTTCAAAGGCAGTGGTGCCCCCACTAGGGCATGGTACATCTCTTCACCGAAGTGAAGAGGTAGCTATACCCCCGTCAATAACTATGTTGGTCTTGTTTGTTTCTTGTTCCATGCCTTTGTCTCTTATGTCTTTTCTAATCCGTGCAGAATGGAAATGTCGAGGCTTCTCAAATGATTAGAGGCACAGAGAACGGCGATGACTCGCTATGACTTCGTTACATGTATGATTAAACCAGAACGACTGTATGATAGCCCCTCTAGATTGGAATATGTTCTTAACTTGTTATCCTGTCATTTCATCAATTTAAGTTTGATTCTAGTTTCTAGCTTTTGTGATTTCTTCTGTAGCATCAACTCTGAACCTGAGTGTAAAATGCATTGTTCAACATCAAAGAAAAGCCAAGTTATTTTGCCAATATTCTCTCTCTCTCTCTCTCTCTCTCTCTCTCTCTCTCTCTCTCTCTCTCTCACATAGGTACTTAAAGATCAATCATTTTAAGTGTTATTGTTCATGTATACTTTCTCAACCTATTGAAACACAAAGAGTCAATATCAGAGAGTCACTACATGTCATCTGAGCACAAGGTGCTTGGCAGTTACAATTATTTATTTTTCGAACCAAACACCCCATTATTTGTTTGTATTAAAAATTGATGTGTCATGATAAAAATTCCCCTTCCCTATTGACGATAATACATTATTGACAAAACCAAAAAGGAGAATAATAGCATATGATAGCCACCCAAAATAATGAAACGCTCCAAAGCAATGCAAGCAGGAGCAAGGCTCAAGAAGCAATTGTATCAATAAAATATAGAGAAGAGAGCTGAGGTCTATAAAAACATACTCGAAAGTAGCAAATTTGACCTAAAAAATGCAACAATAATTTCGAGTCTTCCGAATGTAGTAGACTGTGCACGCAAAACCCAACACAATAATAGCTTCTTTTTTTTTTTTTTGAAAACACAATAATAGCTTCTTTTTTTTTTTTTTTTTTTGAAAGGAAGAAATTAATTCATTAAATCTCGAGCAAGAATGTTCCCAAGGAACTGAGGGGGAGTATCAAACCACTCCCCACAACCTGACACCGAAATGGCTTCCCGCGCAAGAGCATCACAATAATAGCTTTTTATGTATCAAAGCTCCACGATATGGTGTTCCTTTTTAAATCCATTTAATAGTGCTCAAAATTGTGGTCATGCCCCATGAATTTTATATAACCTCTCTATTCAAGTTAATCACATTATTTTCTTGATAATTACAAAATTATAAATTCACAGCTAAAATAAATTAAGGGATGCGGGTCACATAGACTACTGAACTGTTTAATGCAATTAGGCCATTGAACCTAAAAAAAAATACAATTGAATTTCTAAACTAACTCATTTCATACAATTCGTCCAATTAACCAGTTTTCCTAGCTTCTAACACGTTACCAATTTTAAAATATTTTTTAAAAATAATTTTAAATAAAATAATTATTTATTAAAAAAAACTTTCGTCTCTAGCCATGGAGACGAAGAAGGGACATTCGTCTCCGTCCAGAAACGAAGAAGATAGCTTCGTCTCTTGCTGAGCCGAAGGTTTTTTTTTTAATATAATAATTATTTTATCATCCCAATATATATTGACATCAACCTCACAAAATTAAATCTTTGATTTACCTAATTGCAATCATCCATAATAAATAAATAAAAAGCATACTAAAAAACAATAAATAAATAACATTAATTAACATTTCAAAATTTGAATCCAATATCACTGTTTTTATTTATTAATACTCCGCTAATAATTCTACGATCCAGTTTTCATATAACATTGGTTATTTATTGCTACTACATAGTCATTCTTATTTTTGAGTGACAAAAAGAACCAACCGTCACTACTCTGAAAATGTTTAGTAAATAAACTCCGCTACGTGTTATGATTCCCGGTCCATTTTGATCAACGGCCGCAATTATACGAACAAATGCAACTGGATGTAAAGGTGTGAGGATTGGATTCACAGATAGCTTCAGGTTCAAGATGAAAAAAAGCTTGGTTGCACTTCACACCACAATCCTCGGCGCATAAACCAATATTTTCCCTACACCTTTGTTGCCCCTTCACCATATTCCCAGCTGCATATATCAGTGGTCAGTAATTGGAATATAAAATTAACCGGTACGGTTAAATCAATTTTACAATTATCTGTAAATAAAGATGTTGTTGATATTAACAAGAACAAGAAATAATAATAATGACAGATAAGTAAAAGAAAATCATATTTACGTGGTTCGGTAACGTGCTACGTGTACGAGAGTGAAACTATTCTTTTAGTCATAGTGATAACAATCGTTTCATTCCTATTCCTCTAATCCCTATATGAGACAAACTCAGTAGATGTTAATTGAGGGTGTTAAACGAACAACTATGTAGAGACTTACGATTACATAGAGATGTTAATTGTTTTTCTTTTTAGTCTAGACAATCATATACTAACATACATACCTGATGCAAATATGATAAGCATATAAATGAAAAAGGTTTGAGCAGAAAGAGTCGGCATTGTTAAACAAATAATTTTACAATGATATATTTCTGTAATTGAGTGATCGTTTTGCCAAGATAATAGTATGTGGTTCAAAACTTTAAGCTATATATAATGGTATGATGTATAAATATTTAATTTACGTTACTTAGAAATTAGCTATCAATTAGCAATCAACTTATTAACTTACTATAATTATGAATTAAAATTAAATTCAAATCTTAATAATTAAGTCTATATCACCCAAAAAAAAAAAAAATGGATCCCTTTACTAACGGAAACGGAAGAGATATTGGGCCAAATATCATGGAGTGTGATTTCTGAAGATTTCATTCATTGAGTAGGATTTAATAATATTACCAAATGTGAATATCTAGAAAATGTTATATTTGTGGATTTGTAACATTGTTTGCAAAATGGATTCTTGGAAAATAGAATCTTTATTCATAGGTCAGTAAAGATACACATTTTTTTTTACTATTACCTATTCATGAAGAATCTTTAAGAATGATTTTATTTCTTTATAATATCAAAAAAAAAAAAAATTTACATATTTACACGCCCACACTTATATTTTATCACTAGTTGTGAATATGCATTCTGCGCGATTGAAGAATGTTCAATGAACAACAAAAAGGTTGTAAATATTAGAAGATAGAATTTTAATTTTTAATGATAAGAAATATTATTATTTAGTATACTTTTTTAAAATGTATTGAATATAATAGGTATTGTGTTCCAAAAAAAAAAAAAATTCTCCTTTTTGAAAGGATTAAATAATAAATGTGTCATATCCCCAATCCTCCCAGATGACATTAGACCTTTATACCTACATCAACACTCTAAATTTTCTTTCCAATAATTAAAATCTTTTTTTTTTATTCCAATAATTAAAATCCTAAGACCCTCCCCATTAATGAATTTTCATCAATTTTGTTGGTCTTAAAATTTGGTTCATGGTTTTTGGATAAATGGAGAACTAAGTTTTATAGGAGTTTTTTCTCTTGCACGAGAAAAAGAAAGAAAAAAAAAAAAGTAGATGTGTTTGAAGACACGGACCACCCAACTAACGAGTATCCGTTGGGGCGATTGTTGGCGGCTACTATGAATTAATCTTTCTTTGCAACGGCCTTCTTGTTTCTTTAATTTTTTTTAATTGATTTTAATTTAATCTTCAGTAATTTTTGCAAAATTTATGCTGCCAATTTAAGTTTTATAACATACTTAATATTTCATTTATTTAATTTTTTAATTTAATATTGTTATTTAATTTATAATTATCGATTAAATTAAATTTTCATAATTATCAATACTATTGTTATCAAATTTATAATGATAAGCATGGAAATGAATAAGGTTGGAGTATAAAGAGTCGCCATTGTTGAACAAATAAGTTTTGTAATAATATAATCTTGTAATCGAGTGATCTTTTTGCTTGAATAACAATGTGTGATTCTCTATTAACTTAACTTTTGAATGTGAAAAACTTAGAATGGAAAATAAATAAATAATAAAATCTTACGTTTTAATTATAATGGTCAACTTATTAACTTACTTTAATTATTATGAATTAAATTTGATTTCTCTAACGCCATTCACATTTAGTATTCATATCTAATACGTAGTATTTAATTATGGGTAATGGTATAAGTCCAATAATGGTAAAGAACTAGAAAACATATTTGTAGTCCACCCCATAGAATTTGCGTGTCCAAAGCAACCATTAAAGATAGGGCAATTATTCTGTGCATCTGGTTTATCTTGTAAGGTGGATTTGAGTTTAAAATACACAATTTAATATTGAATGTTCATAATTTATATACTGAGTGTTCACAAATAAATATACAAGTGTGGACATTCAATATATAAATTGTGATAGGTTCACCTTACAAGGTGGTATTAAATGATGATTAGTCTACAATTTTTAAGGACCATCAAGGTTATTTATTTATTTATTTCTATTTTCAAACTAGTCTATAATAGGTATTCTATTCATAACATACCATAATATTTATAAATGATAAAATAATATTTAAAAGTTATAATTAATGCTAATATTAACACGAGCAAGTTAACTCATTAAGACGCGAATTGAATTTTAACGGATTCTTAATGATTCAACATGTAATGGCTCGAGATATGTTAAGCCAAAAAAAAAAAAAAAAAAAAACTAATAAACATGTTATTTTCATATCGTGTTACAAATTGTCAACTTAAGTTTCATAGGTTAGGAATGAAATACGCCTATTATTTTAGGATTAGCTATTCCCAAATCCATCAAGGTGACGGATGAAAATAATGCCGAAGGGTCGTTAGTTTTGTAGGTTGTAATGCACTAAAATAATATGTTCATGGACAAATTTATAACTTTTGAATGTTTAATGGCCTAATTTATTTTTTGAGTGGCCTAATTTATTTTTTGAGTAATAATTAGGGGCCTATTTGATCTTTTTCACCTGGAGTTCCTCCGCACATGATCATTCATATATATATATATATATATATATATATATATATATATATATATATATGGCGTATTTGGTTATTTTTTTAAAAATGAGTAAAATTGTACAATTATATATTTTAAAATAGAATTGTATAATTATATATTTTAAAACAAAGATCACCAGCTCTTGTTTCTGACAAAACCAGAGCAAAGTTTCCAACAAACTGGTTTTTCCGTTAACCACAATTTCTGCAAAGTTTCCAACAAACTGGTTTTTCCGTTAACCACACTTTCTGGGCGTTGCCAAACATCGGAAACTCTAAAAACATTTTCCAGAAATCATTTTTCGAGTTACCAATCACACCCTTAACCAAACTCATCTCTCAAGAATACATGAAATGGTCTATCACAAGTTTTTGCCTTGAGATATTTGGTAGACAACAATAAAGGCAACAAAATGTTGCATACTAAGAGGCTAAAACTAATAAACAAAGTAAAATTGCATTGAGGCTATAAATCCGGAATACTGAGTAAAATGTAGAGGGCATAGTCAACAACATGCTAATCACCTGTTTTAATAAAGAAACTCCAAAAGGTTCAAGCAAAACTAAAAACAAATAACTCATCCAACTGACAATGGGCAACAAAACAACTTTCAAAATCTTGAGAGACTGAAGGTCAGGCACCCGCCAATGTCTAGTTCATTCTTCTAATGAGTTCATTGATATAATCTTCCCTGTTTCCAGCATCTCCTCCTTCCACGTAGTGGTTTCTTTTCTTCTTAAGACCACCTAGTGGAGCCTTGAGTTGGAATGGCCAGAGGAAATTGTTAGCTTCCTTGAAATGTGGTCCAACAGTGATGATCTCGTGAACAAGATCTTCGACACAAATTATGTTGTGCTTGCCAAGAGTCTGCAAAAAAGGAATCGTTAGCTTATATGCTCATGTAGGCTGTATCTACACGTGTGGCAAAAAAATACGTAGTATATATATATATAAGCCCTATTTGGTAAATGATTGTTAGTTAATTGGGTTAAAGGGCATGACTAGTTGATAAATTAGCTGAATTAGAAAGATGTTTGGTAAATTAATTGTTAGATGATAGTTGTATGGTATAATTTCTTTTCTCAAAAAGCTAATTGAAAAAGTTGCTTTGCGAAGCTTTTTGAATTTTAGCATTTTGGAGTTGCAAAAAGCTTATTAACCAAACACTTATGTTGATTTTTCAACCAAGTCAAACAGTTAATAGTGGTCAAATAGCTAAAATTTGATGATAAGCTAACTATTTTACCAAACAGGGTCATAGTCAAAGCAAGCATATACCTGCTCAATGATAGAGTTCTCAGTCAAGGGAATCCTTTGCTTGTTAACCTTTCCATAGCCCCTTTTGTATATCAACTCCTTCACACTCTTCAAGTTAGGATACCTTTGTGAACAAGCATAGATCAATCAAATATTTGCATAAAATTCTAAAATAAGTACTAAAACAGTCAAGATAATGAGATAGATACCCATAGGTCACATATGGCTCAACCCTGTGCAACATGTTGATTGTTGCTTTGTTGACCTTTAGGAATACACCATTGAAAATCTGTACGTACAAGATAACTACTGGTAAGGAACATATTGGAGACAGAAAATGAGCCAACACCAATCACGGATATGAGCAGATAGAAAGACAGTTTCCAAATCACCTGTCTCAAACGGAGAAGCTGCAATATCTTCTTTGTCTGGGGGTGCATAGCATTGATACTTGAGTCCATTAATAGAAGAAACAAGAAGCACAATTTATTAGCAAAATAGAATGTAATACTCTACAATTAAACATGAAATGGAGGTGTATTCATACCCACGGATGCGAATAATGAACAACAATTTAGCTTCAGGGTTAACATAGAAGCCTCCTTTCAGCCTCGCCTCACGCTTCAACTGAATCAGCTCCTTTTGCTACATTACATATCTTTTAGATTCAGTAGTTGCAAAACATCACAAGCTATAACTAACATAAACAGGACAACAACAAACCACCAAAAGCATCAAGAATACCTGCTCCTCGTATTCCTTGGCATACTGCTTAGCTCTGTTGAAAATAATCTTTCGGTTCTCAGCATTCTTCTTCTTAATGGCGTCAATTTCTTGCTTCTTGGCCAGAGCCCACTCCTCTTGCCTCTTCTGCTTCTTCAAAACCGACTCGGGGACATTTTTTGCTTCAGCCATCTCTAGTTTAAATAGATAATAAGCTAGCATCTCCACAGTTCATAAGACAATAAAAAAAAAAAACCTAAAAGAGCAAAATTCTCTCAGACAGAAAAAGGGGAAAGACACAAAATCAAATAAATGTTATTGTATATGTAAAAACACAATCAATAAATATCCCAAAGCCTATGTTTTGGGTATGACTACACAAATTATCATTAATAAAATCACCAACAAAAACAAGTCAAAAGAAACAGGTAACTGCATATTCTTATTGCATCAAGCAAACTTGATCAGTGGTATATTTCCTTCAAATTAACATTAGATTTCAACGCTATATCACCATAGATTACTCAAAATCCCATCTGCAAAACAAGAACTTCTAGAGCACGGATTTCTCCAGTAAAACCAGCAAAAATCAAACGCATAATCTAAATGAAAACATGTGTGCATAGTTCATCCCCAGAAAAATTAAATAAAAATAAAAATAATCTCATTTTCAGGATATACGCAGTGAAACAAACTAGTAGAATATGAAATGAAAAATCTTAGACTTACCGGATATCGGAGATGAAGGCCGCCGGAGTGTTTTCTCTACGTGGAGGTACAGCAAGCAGCCTCGGACCTTCTCAACTCTAGGGTATAAAAGAGACGAACATTAGGGTTTTGTAATGGCTAAATTAATTAGGCAGTCCCTATATTTTAGTCTTGTGGTCAATTTCACCTCATTTATTTTCCATTTTTATCCAGATTTCCATAACTTCAACTAAATCCATTCAATTAAGTCCTACTCCTGTTGTCTTTGTTACTTTTTACTTATTTAAGTACTGACTCAAATTTGACCAACCACTTACAAGAATTGATAAGTGTGCTCTCGGAAAATAAAATTTCGATTATATATTTCAATTTTATTAGAAGAAACAAATAAATAGAAAAACAATTGGCAAATTTAATGATTTTTTTTAACATGATCACTCATTTAAGTACATAGGTGAAATGAAGCTTTATAGATCGATTAATTGGCTTAAATATGTGACTTTACTATGTGAATTTTTAAAAATATTTAATAATTCAATAAACTTTGTAATTATCGACACGATTTTTTAACATGACACGATAATAATAGGTTGGTGATTTTTCTTAACGTGCCCCTTAACATAACACGAAATAGATACGATAATAATAAATTAGTGTTTTTCCTTAACATGTCCTGGGTAATTAATGGGTTGACCCATTTAAGTACCCATTATGTTTCGTTTCATGTCTTAATAGGTCAATCCATTAAACATATTAAAAACTAATTTAACCCTTTAAACTTACTCATTTACACAAACTTATTTATAACTCGCTAAGAACTCATTCCATTTAAAATATATAATAAATGGATAAAATCAAAACAAAAAGATAATATGAAACAATATATTAAAACATTTTATCTTTAATATATTTCATAACACATTTTAAAATACACAAAAATTAAATACAAACTATGATAAAAAAAAATTTGTTACTTGTATAAGTTTGAACATTTATATTCCTCATGTCAAGAGGTCAGCGAATCGAGTGGCTCATGTTCTGGCAAGAGCAACTGATAAAATAAAATTACTTAATAGAAAATTAATTTATAATTGATTATATTATGTTAACGTTATGTATCTTCAATATATTTACAGTCACATAATATGTTAATTTAAACTGGCTTCATGTCATATCAACCTGTTATCAAAACGTGTCTATCGTATCCATTTACAAATCGTGTTCGTGTTAAAAATTTAAACTTGTTATCAACATATCGTATTCGTGTTTAGCCTTATCGCGTGTTCATGTTAAAAATTTCAACTTGTTATCAACATGTCATATCCGTGTTTAGCCTTATTGTATTCATGTCGACATATTAATGAACCTGTATACATAAATTGCCAGGTCTACTACCCAATGAGATTCCAATCACAAAATGCAAAACCCCCATAACATTCTTGCCATTCTTTGTTTGAAGGCTATTCCGCTGGAAGAGAAGATGTTTGATTCTTAATGAAGATTCCCAAATCATATTAGTTTTCTCTTGCTAAATTGCTAGTACATAATCATGGGGGGGGGGGGGGGGGGGGGGGCGTTCTAAACGTGAAATGCACAAATCTTTAGAAGTTGCACAAAATAGTGACTGGTCAACTGAAATGTTTAACAGTCAACTAATGTAAATCTATAAATAGACAATGAACAGCCTGCTGTAGTTGATCATCTATCTGGGCCTTCCAATCACTTCATTTTTTCCTCCTTGAACAGAACATGGCGATTGACGCGAGGATCATACTTCCGAAACTCAAGTTTTGTCTGACTAGTTTGAAGCCTCTTTGTCTTCTTCACCACGTAGAAGAATCCAGTGCCTGCAGCTGAAACAAGCCTCACAAAGATTGCACCAGCCTTCTTCTTGTCACCCATTTCTTAGTTTTGACCTGGAAAATGTACCAATTCAGCCTCCCAAAAGCAAACAAAGCGAGAGAGATTAAGGGGCGAAGTGTAATGGATAACTCAATTTATAGCTTCTTCCTTGATATATTTATCCCAAACCATAATGTAGATGGAAGGCCACGCAGAAAGCTATTGGTGATTACATTTAGTTGATCATGGTGGCTTGTTGCTCAATGGAATCCGAGCATAGTTAGGCACAGCAGCTTTTCCCTTTGTTATAGTTGAATTATTATGTTCTTTTACCCTAATAGCAGTTCTCCTATCTTCATTTCTTGGATAGGAAAAAATGTATTTATCATCAAGTGTATATGCTAAAAAACTAGGGTCATGAGCTAATGAACCAAAAGAAACTTTGTCAATCAAAGCCCCCAAGTTTCTGTTTCATCTATGACCAAATTTAAACTATAGCCTATAGGCGAGCTAGATACTCAATAACTCAAAGAATTCAGTTCAAAAATCAAATATGGAGGGGGGAGTTTGTTGGGCACTTTTGGACATGGGAATGGTAATTACTCTGGTTCCCACGTTTGGTTTGCAACTTGATATGCAAGCAATGGGAATGAGATATAGTTTATTCCAATAATTTCTTCACATCCTCAAATACCAGAAAGAATGTTAAATTATAAGATTTGGAATTTGGATTGATAATGACACATGGAAATCGTCATAGCCCTCCCCACCGATCACATAAATTGGCTTAGCAAGCAACTAGCTAACTCAACCATTATCACACAACTCAATTGCTTGCCACGAGTGTGAAGGCGCCAAACACTTACAAATTGTCCGAGTTAGGCTCACCGAGTATGAATTAAATGTTCATCATTATGAGTTAACTCATTTCAAGTTTATGAGTACAGAGCAATATATTTTGTGATAATGAGTATTAGTTATCAACTAGACAACTACCAAATTGTCCTGTGTTAAGCTAACCAAGTATGAATAGAAAGTTCGTCAACCAAGTATGAATAGAAAGCTCATTATATGCTTATGATTATGGACTAAGGTGTTTTATGATTAAGAATTATTAGTCATCAACTACCACTAAAGAATCATCTTCTTCAATAAAAGCTGAGCAAGTTTTCCAGTTAATAATATAAACCAATAGATTTCTATGTTTTTCTCATTATAGCTTACAGTTTATATATATATAAAAGATAAGATAAAGCCTTAGATCCCTACAGTACTGAAATCTATTCGTTGGACAAGCATAATCATTGACTCCTTATCACCATACTTAGCAGTAAAATAAAATACGGAGTCATAAACAAGGTTGGGCCTGCTTTTTAGGTGGGATACAAAAAGAGGCCGGTTTTGAAAAGGTAACAAAGATGGACAAAGTACTTTCATGGAATGCATGTTTGCTTAAAAACAAATGCATTCTGCGAATGCATGTTAGCTTTTCTTTAAAAAAATAGTTAAAAGGTAGAAATTGAGTGTATGATACGTGTATGTGTACAGTATTGTAGTTTAAATGAAAAAAAAAAAAGATGGTATATATATGTATAAGGAGAAAAGAATAGTATTGTCCTCATTAAATGATTGTTAGTTAATTAGAATGTATCGCGGTGGGCGGCGACAAGTTCGGCGGCAGGGCGGTTGCACTATGAGCAGCGGGTAAGTTGGGGACTCTGGTAAGTTTTGGGATGAAGTTTTACCGTTTAGTATTGGGATGGAGTAAAATTAGGGTTGTTGGTCTTGGACCCACTATTTAAGTATTTTTATCCTAATATTTCAAAAAATAAATACATAATTACGTATTTATTATTTTGTATTTACATACGGTATTCTTTTCGTATTCTCTAAGTACAATGTACAGTATTTTAATTTGTAACAAATATTATAAAAGATAACAATGCATTCTGAAGATGCATGTTCAAAAAAGTAAACATGCATCCTACAGTGTAGTATTGCCCATATTTGTATCCCAATTATTTCCGTCCTATTTTTGTATCTCACCTAAAGAGTAGGCCCAACTGGCGAAACCACCCAATTTACCAACAAGATAAACTACAGGGCATGCTGCATTTGGCTATAATCAGTATTAATCACTCTCTGCCAGGCCGAATATGAAGCTGTACGTGGAACAATTAAAGGAGCTTGATCCAATATAATATAAAATCCTTCAAGTAAATGAAACAAGTGCATTCACAAAATCACATTAATTTCAGGATCAAAATGAGTACATTCATGCAATCACATTAATTTCAGAATCAAAACGAGTGCATTCACGGTAATATTTTCGAATTTCATGGATTCACAGTAATCTGGTGATCAAAACAAATGCACACATCTATCGAGACACTGACCTATTGAGGCGGAAGGGAGCGAGCGGAGACGGCAAGAAGAACTGAAGGCGAGCCCAAAGCAACTGCGTGAGAGGTGAAGCCGTGATATGCGAGAAAGGCCAGCGGCGAGCCTAAGGGGGTTAAGGGTTCCGGTTGGAACTTGGAAGAGGGTTTTTTCTTTTTCTTTTGAAAAAACTTTTTATTTTTTTGAAAATGATACATATACTCATGAGAGTAAAATCAATTTTAAATTCAATGGGGTAACTCAAGTAGTAAAGATCCAGTGATCTTTCCGGAAAATTTGGGTTCAATTCTCTTAGGTCAATCCGAACTATTAAAAAAAACAGAAAAAGATCCAGTGAATTTACCATAAAAAAAAAAGTAAAATCAATCTTAATAATTGTAGTTTTTTAAAAGTTTTTGAAGTGTCAATGGAGAGAGATGAGGGAAAACAAAGGTTAGAGAAAAAAAAAAAAGAATCTAACAAAAAATAAATAATAATAATAATAATAATAATAATAATAATACAAAGCATATACTTACACGCCCACTATGCGTTCTAACCTTTTATCTTTTCACTTGGGCCACACAAAAAAATTTAATTTGCAATAAAAAAAATTCTAAAAATCAGTCTTCAAGTGTACAAATTATAGCATGATTTTTTCTCCTTAAAAAATTGAGCAAAAATTTCTATTGGGATGCTCTATGACTCCCACCATGTGTCATTATTTGATTTATATAAGAGAAAGAAAATAATACAAACTGTGACCGACTAATTTTTTAAATGAATCAGAATATGACACGTAAGCTTGGGAGTAAAAAATAGAGTAGAAAATGGGAGTATGTGTAGTATTACCCTTTATTTTTTTGGGTGATATAGGAAATCCCTTGCCCACAGTTGTCAAAAGCGAAATTTTCTCATTTTCCGCATTGCAATTGTCAAGGTTAATTTTGTATTCTTATCCATAATTTACTATTTAAGAATCACATGAGTTACTCGTATAGGCAATAGAGAAAAACAATATCCTATGCGGCTATGTAATATGTTTTATCGAAATGACGTTAGTAAAAATTGAATCTACAATCTTAAATATATATATATATATAAGAGAAAATACCATTTTTAGTCCCTCAACTATAATACATGTATCAATTTTGGTCCTTGACTATTAAAAATTTCAAATTAGGTCCATGACTATTCAATTTGTATCACTTTTGGTTCTTGTTCTTGATTTTCTGGTTCCGATCCATTCAGTTTCTTGCTAATAATTCTCCATCTTTTTTTACAGCCTCGTTTTATCTAGATTTTGTGGTGAACGCAGCCGAGATGCCGGCGGAGGACTACTATGATTACATCGTCGTCGGTGGCACCGCCGGTTGTCCACCGACGGCGACATTGTCGGAGAGATATAAAGTTCTGGTTCTTGAAAGAGGTGGCGTTACGTTCCGTTTGGGATCCCAATTTGATGACCCAAGAGGAGTTTATGGTGAATGCTTGAATTACATTTTTTTTTATTTAACTATCAAATCAAATTTTACAAAACTTAAAACTGCAATTATTAGAGCAATCACGTCCAAATTATCGTACAGTTACTTAGTAACAACAATGTTCTAAGTTCAGCTCTCAATATATATTAACCTAGACTGATTTATCTTTTATAATTTTATGAAGTATATACCCTCTTACTGAAGAAAACAAAATTATTTTCATAAATTGGTTAACTATTCCGTCATAGGAAAAAAAAATACAAAAAGAGTAAATGTTGCTAGACCAACAACGGACGTTGTTTCTCTCCGGCGCGGAGGAGTGTGGCCGTCTTTCTCCATTTCCTGAATCGTCCGAGGGCGCGGATGCAATTGACGAAGACCATGGCGAGAAGAAAAGCGACGCACACGAGAAGCAGCACAGTAATGAGCAGATGCAGAGCTATCTCCGACGGCACATCTACATTCGGTAGCTCTTCCGCCGTATTGGCCACCGCAATCGTCCATATCATCGCTCCGGCCATGCATGCGAACACCGCCGCCTTCATCGCCGGATGCACCCCTCCCTGATCCTCTTCCTCATCTTCCACCGCCACCGGAGGCGGCGACATCATATAATTTAATAACTTAATTTCATCCAAATATTCTACGGCCACAACTTATGTAATTTGTAAGCTGCAGCTTCAATAATTCAGATCAGCAGCTAGGCAAGGGAAACTGCAGTGTAGCTTCAATTCCGCGTATAGTAGGTAAGGTAAGTGAATTCAAGGCTCCGAAAGTGCGAGGAACCTTCCTTCTTGGTTTTTACGGTAGAATTATATTGTAATCGTCTCTTTCCTATTTTTGTCTAGAAGAAATAAAATCACCCCACTGATGAGTCGCTGAATGTCTGAATGCTATGTCTCGTACGTTTTTGTATAAAAAATCTTATTCTAAGTAATGAGAAGCACTCAGCCACATATCACTTATAAAAAAAAAAGAGTTAATACTGTATAGCGAATATACTAATTTTGTCACGTTTCGTTTCAAACTTTCAAATTGATTACACATGAATGTTCGACTTTTAAATGTTAATCATATGTGATCCTTCTAAGGGACCTGAACTGGTTAAATCAAATATTGAAAATTGAACGACCATAGGTTGTTGCTTGGACTACATATGGTAGAAATTTGAAAGTTAAAAAATTATAAGTGGTCAATTTGAAAGTTTAGAACTAAACATGACAAAATTACTATATTTGGATGACCCTACGACAATAACTATAAGAAAATAATACTCCATAATAAAATAAGAGTATTTGTTATAATTTTTTTTCACTATTAAAAAAGACATTTTTTCTAATGTTCTTTTGGACGATTTCAAGCAATCAAAAAACAATTGGTTCACTATACTATGAACTGTTAAGTCGAGATTGGAGGTTGAATCTAGCTTTGACATTCTAACCTAAAATCAAAAGTTAGAAGGAATAAAGGGAGATTTAATTATAGATTACAAAGAAATATTACTTCCACTCTCAAATTTTACTTTTAACTTTTATTCATCCTTTCAAAATTTTGATGTTGATTTTGAGAGAACCCAAGTTTGATTTCCCTTGGACCAGCTCCTATGCCTCTCGAAGTGAACACGGGTGGACCCGAACGAAGAAAGACTTTGTAGATATGGCTTTGCCGAGATGAGAAACTAAGAGGGTGTTTATATTGGATCTCAAATTGACCATTCTACGACGACAATATTTTATAAGTGGGTTGATGTGACATTTTATAATTAAGTATTGTAGTTAGTTAAATAGGTGTTGTCTCATTATGTCTAATTAAGAGTTATGATAGTCTATAAAGCCTAAGCAATTTCTTCAACAAATTTTCCTAGCGTGACAAGTTGAGGTTAGATTTTTTTTTTTTTTTTGAGTACTATCAACTGCAGTTAAGGTTAAATCTTTTAAGAAGTTATTTTTAGGTTTGAAATATTCAACTTATTATTCTTATTTACTGAACCAATTGAATTATTAAATAATCGCATTATTTATCAAAGTTCAACAATGCACCTATGCATTCTAGCATGTCTGTTACGTTGTCTTGTGTGCGCACATGTGCATTGTTTGTTCGTTTGTTTGCTAGTTATTATTATTATTCTTGAGTTAAAATCACATCATTATGGAGTGTTTATATATGTTACTGTTGTAATCACAAATTTCTCCCCTGGTGGAGCGTATAATCGGTGCCATAAGGCCGAATCCCAGTAGTTTAACCACTTGGTTACTATCAATGAGCAAATTATTAGGTTGAATGCGTATATAAATATGTCATGAGAGTAAATATATTTTAATGCCGCCAGTATTTGGCACACCAAATTTGAAATAATATATCTTGAAAATGCGAAATCCTAACATCTAGCCACAGTCGACAAATTTCATCAGCAACATGTCAACTCCAGTTATAAAACAGTGGGTAAAAAAAACATTCATACAACATTTGTGTGTCGTAGTGACTGCATAATCACTATCTCAAAATTCCGTTTAAAACAATCGTTTCGTACCTAGTATGAATTGTTTTTATGACATAAAATTTTTCAGAACCGTCGACTATGACGTTCGAGCCAAGAACTATCTCAGTCAGCTGGCGAACCGCCCGCTGAGTTGGGCCTTATTATTATTATTATTATTATTATTATTATTATTATTATTGTTGTTGTTGTTGTTGTTATTGTTGTTGTTATTAGTTATTTATTTATTTATTTATTTTTATCTCAAAAAATAAGTGCATTGCTAGATGACGACCATTTTTTGTTAATCAAACATGCATTTCATGGAAATACTTTTCCTATCTTTATTCCAATTTCAAAAGTGACATATTTTTGTATCACACTAAAAAAGTCACCAACCATGTTTATGGCTCATACTATGTAATTAAATTTTTAAATAATTAATTAAAAATATGTACGGTAAGTCAATTTATGATAATCAATAAATAAATATAAGTTATATAATGAAAAATATTTATTAGATGAAGAAAAAATTACTGACATTTTCTTTTACCATTTTATCGGCAAAGCATGGGAAGGATAGGGTTTTGACCGAGGAGAAGGATCACACGAAATGACGGATTTACCCTCCCATGACGAAATCATTTCTGGGGTAACCCAATAATTTCACGGAATACCCGACCCGGACGGATCCTGAATAAAATTCTCTCTGAATTTCTGAAACTGCACAAGAGATTGGACGTTAGCGAGAAGAAGGAAATGGCGTCGAACGCAGCGGTGCCGTTCTGGAGAGCAGCGGGAATGACTTACATCACATACTCCAACCTGTGCGCCAACATGGTGAGGAACTGCCTCAAGGAGCCCCACAGATCCGAAGCACTGAGCCGCGAGAAGGTCCACTTCTCCTTCTCCAAATGGGTGGATGGCAAGCCCCAGAAACCTGGTAAGCACTACTTCTCCTCTTCGTTATCGGTTCGATTCAAAGCAGATCTGTTATCTTATGTTGTTTTCAGATCATAACTTGGCTTGATTTTGAAGATTTGTTATGCTGTGCGTGTAATTTGTGATTTTGGTTGGGACTATGTGTGTATAGTGACTCTGGAAATGTTGGAGGGGTTTGAATTAGAATCTATAGTTTTTGTAAATTTTTTGTAGTGATCATTAGCCATGAGTATGGTCTATCAATTTCAAAGGTTTTTATCTTTAGTTTTTGAGTAGTTTCAATGGCTGAAAATGAAGAAATGTTTTATCATATGCTTTTTGATTTTGATTCTGTGTGATTTGCCTAGTTTGGATACACCTGTACAATCTATACTGATCCACTTATTTTCATCATTCATATAGTGGTAGAATCATCAGCTAGATGATTAAGCTTGTTTCAAGTCTAATAATTTTAAAATTTTTAGTAATATCTGTAGTTGTTGAAGCAATTTTATGTGTCTTATTCAATGCCAATCTTCCTGGGTTGTTTAATTCTTTATTAAAATCGATTTCAAGAGTGTGTTAGACCTTTTTAACTGGCTTTCAGGGCCTCTTTGCCTCTCAAGGCTCAACTGTCTTCTGCCTTCATTAATCTTCTAACATGTTTCATACTAGTATAATAATATACTTGATGGTGAATAATGTTGATAGCCCTTCAGTGTATGTTACTGATTGAATAATTTGATAATCACATTATTATCAATCTCAGAGAATAGGCAATGAATAAGCTTCTCGTGTTGAAATGTGAATTATATTGAGTGTGTGATATTATATCATCATAGTCAAATGGAGTTGTTGGGAATTGCTTTTAAGGTGTTCTTACCACACTAGTTCATGAGATCAATTTTGAAACTATCTTTATAAGGTAGAACTTCTGTTGTGACCAAGTGTTAACTTGTTGCCTGCTAGGTCTTGGGTTCAACGTCTTAAAATGAAAGAAATGTGTATTTTTCTCTCACAATGGTTCAGAGCATCTCAATTAAAGTTAGGTTTTGTGCATCTTAACTCTTCCCAATTATGCAGGGGGATCACACTAGGTCATACTTAGGGAATAGGGATTGCCTAATGGCCTTAGATCTAAAATTTTCCCAAAAGGTGTGATCTGAAATCTTCACTAGACTCGTTCACATACCATGGGTGTGTTTTCATCCTTTTTCCCCTTGCCCTTTTTAAAAGTAATGTCTTCCCTGTTTTAGATTGAACGTGGTGTTGCTGTCAGTCACTTATCGTTTTAGAAGATTTGTAATTAGAAATTGCTCAAGAGAGTTGTAACTTGTAATAATGACTCCAAAGACTGGAGAAAGAAAATGGAAGGTTAAGACTAAAGAGTGAGGGAGATGAACAATTTTGTATGTGCCATTTCTGTGATGCCTTTATTAGAGTATTATCTGGTGCTGGCATAAATGTTTTCTTAGTCTCTTGATAAGCGTGAGCACCCTTGGGTACTGATATTCTTCTGTTTGTTTGCTTCAACAGCCATCCGTTCAGATACAGGCGAAGAATGAGGGTGTTCTCAGGTTGTGTTTGCCGAATAACTGCTTTTGATTGTTCAACTTTGCACTGCCCTGGCACCTTATACCATATGTAGTGCATCACATATTTTGAGTAATAAATAGAGCTGCAGAAGCAGCAGAACTTTGATATTCTGCTCAGATACATAAATGTAACATTCCTCCCCACCACATTTTGTTGTCGGATATTTGTTTTCTGGTTATTAAATGATGAGATTTCAAAATGTATTAATTGTAGCTTTGTTTTTTCTTGTGGGAATGAAAAATAATCATAATATTCAGCATCAGGGAATAGTATTCTCCAGCATAATACACAGACCATAGTCCATAGATATTAAAGTAAATAATGTGGAAGTTCTGGCGACTGTTATCGCCGGCAAGCATCACACTTGAGGATGGCCGGCACAGGAACCAAAATCCGGCTAATCCAGTCACCTGAGCTCTTCCCTTCCGATTTAGTTTACAATTAAATGTTCATGTGAAAGATAGGAGAGGCTTTGAGTCTGGGTTTAATTTGTATAACATATTATTCGATACAAAATTTCACTGAACTACTATTCAGATTTTTATGTCATGTATAGTATTTGAAGAAGAATGTCTTTTGAACATTCGAGATTCATTAACTTCTTCTGGGGCTACTGCTACCCCAGCTAAGTTGTTATGGCAGCTGGCCAGTTATAAACATCGGCTGGTTTAATCAATAAGATTCATTAACTTCATTTAACTATTCTATTTATAGAATTAACATTTAATATTGTATTTAAAGAAAATCAAAATCTTTCTGCTTACTTATAAATTCAAAATATGATTTAAAAATAATCAAAACTTTATAATTTTTTTTTTATTTGATGCTGTAAAAGAGTAAATTCAGTAATTTTAAGTATTCATTCTTTGTGCTTTTAAGTAAGTTAAATAAAGTAATTATGAACAAATAATGTATTTAAAAATAAGTATTGATAATAAAAACAATCTGTCAATTATAGAACTAAACTTTTTTTTTTTAAACAATTATAGAACTAAACTAAACTATTCAGTTATGAAATTTGCGAATTTACGGAAAACGGCGAGAGAGAGTGTTAACCACCGCTACCGCAGCAGCGTCTCCAACTGCACCCCACCACCATTGCTTAGCTGGGTTGGCCAACCCAACAAACCCACTCTCTCTCTCTCTCCCTCTCTGCATATTTGTTCAATCTAAACCCGCCAACTAACGCGCCCTCTTCGGGATCGTCTATTTTTCTTCTTCTCCTGCTCCAATCATTAATGGCTACAATTCCTCTCTCACCTCCGCAGCCTCCTCTCGCGCCGCAGATCTAACTCATTCGATTGCAGCATTCTGTCGTCGTCAATCGCGCATTTCAGCCCTAGTACTTCGCCGCATTAGCCAATCAGTTGCGAGTGATTTGGCGTTCATGGCTACCACCTTGAAGTCTTCTCGGTCAAGGTCACACGCGTCGGGGATGCCGGCAAAAGGGAGCGCTAGGGATGCTGGAACCAACCTCGAGGAGAATCTCAACATCTTCAAATCCGATAGTTTCGACGCCGATGTTTATGTGCAGTCCAAGTGTCACTCATTGAATGAAAAGGTCCTCTAATTTTCATTAATTTTTGTCCTAACTTGGTTTGTTTCATCAAATGTTTGTAGTATTACCGTTTTATATTTTCAAAGCTTAGTACTTCGATTCAAGGCTTGCTCAAATATACTTTGCGTGTTATAAGGAGAAACCTTGATTTTGTGTGTGGTTTAGACTTTAGACAATGCTGCTCATTCTGTGTTAACCTCTTAAAACTGCAAGTGTAAAATGTGATTCCCAATTCGTTTTCTGTATGATGCTCTTGTACTAACATATTCCCTGTTTCTGAGGTTATTTAAATAGCCTCTGATTTTGACCTGCTTATCAATACAGATTGCAAACTGATGATTACCATGTCATTATTCTTTTGACTAAATGGAAATCAAAGGCCATTCACTCTACTTAATGCAATTTTATTTCCCATATTATTAGTTTTAAGACAGATACCCCACATTTTGTTATGTCACGCTAGTATGTGAGAGATGCCTCTTTTTTTTTTTTTTGGAGGTCGAGGATAAATGTCTTTTGATTTTTCTCAAGGGAAATTAATCTAAATGATCTTTGACTTACCAACAATTAATTCATTTGTTAACAAGAAATGCACAAGATGGTGTACCGGTTGTATAAGATTGAGGTCAGATTTAAACAGCAATAATATTTAAAATATTCAAATTCATGGGGTGACCAATATGTATAGCTTTTAGTATTGATCTGGAAAAAGAGAAGTTAAAATGGTCTAATGCAATTTGTATTATAGGGAGGGTACACCTTTGTACACACGTGGCTTTTCTCCTTTGTGGATCAATTAAGTATATGCTTGTAGATATCGATGAATGGTCGATCTTTCAACCTTTAGTCGGCTTATCTGCTTTGTAATTGTACATGTGGATAACATTATTGTAATCTATTTGCTTCTAGAGCACATTATATCTGAATTACAGATCTATTTTATTTCCGTTTTTATGAATGTTATCATACGGCAACAAAATAAGTTAAAACTTGCCTTTTAGGCGGTAAGCAAGCAAAGAGGTTCAGCAAGTTCTGTTTTATTCTGCTTGGCCTTTCTTTCTCTGATCAATTTAAATTTCAGTGTCATTGCTATATAATGATACCTGAAATTGGGGTTAGTATGTTCATAGTAACTAGTAAGTGAAGGGATATTTTTTCATGGAGTGCTAAGAAAGATCTATCTATCCAATTGTGTAATGATTTTGATACCAGGATGTATTTCTGTTTTCAGGAGATTAGGCAATTATGTTCGAATCTTATGGATCTGAAAAAAGCCTCTGCTGAGGAGATGCGCAGAAGTGTCTATGCTAACTATACTGCTTTCATCCGGTGAGTCAATTTTATAGCTGTTTTCACCTCTGGTTTCCTTAACCTCCTTTTGGACATTTCTACTCATCACAAACCCTGTTCTGGGTTAATAAACAATTGACTTATTATTAGTTCAGGTGGTACTTAATGGTGAAGATCATGGTAATGCATTATGAAATTGAATGGGGAAATACAATAGCCTCCTCATATTAGGACTAAGTTGCATTGAGCTAACATGCATCTGGCATATGCAAGGGCACTTAATTTACTTTTACCCTCACTGTTTCAATTATTTCCTGGTAATTCTGACAGACATTCTTTTTGCTTCTATTTCTTTGTCCAATTTGCAATTGCAGGACATCAAAAGAAATTTCGGATTTGGAGGGTGAGCTTTCATCAATTAGAAATTTGTTATCCACTCAGGCCACTTTAGTCCACAATTTAGCTGAAGGTGTTCATATTGATTCTTTGTCTGATTCTCTTCCTGAATCTACCACCAATAGCAGTTCCAATGATGAAATAAGTGAACCTTCAGATATAGAGAACTGGTTAACTGAGTTTCCTGATCACCTGGATGTTTTATTAGCTGAGAGAAGAGTAGATGAAGCCTTGTCCAGCCTTGATGAAGGAGAACACATAGCTTCTGAAGCTAAAGAAAATAAAACTCTAAGTCCTGCCCTGCTTTTAATGCTACAAAATTCCATTACTGAATCTAGGCAAAGGTTAGCTGATCAGCTTGCTGATATTGCTTGCCAACCATCTACTCGTGGTGCTGAGCTTCGTGCTGCTATTTCAGCTCTTAAGAAGCTTGGCGATGGTCCTCGTGCGCATAGTTTATTGCTCAATGCACATTCTCAGAGATACCAGTACAATATGCAAAGTTTTCGTCCATCTAGCACATCATATGGAGGAGCATATACTGCAGCACTCTCACAGCTGGTATTCTCTGCTATTGCTCAAGCAGCCACTGATTCATTGGCTATTTTTGGAAATGAGCCATCTTATACATCTGAGCTCGTAATGTGGGCTACTAAGCATGCAGAGGGTTTTGCTCTTCTTGTTAAAAGACATGCACTAACTTCATCTGCAGCTGCTGGAGGCTTGAGGGCTGCTGCAGAGTGTGTCCAAATAGCTTTAGGACACTGTCAATTGTTGGAAGCTCGTGGTCTTGCACTTTGCCCGGTGCTTCTGAAGCTGTTTAGACCTAGTGTTGAACAAGCACTGGATGCCAATATAAAACGTATTGAAGAGAGTACTGCTGCTTTAGCAGCGGCTGATGATTGGGAACTTAATTATCCTCCAACTTCCATACGTCAATCTTCTGCATATCAGTATAAACTTTCAATCAGTGCTCATCGGTTCAATTTAATGGTTCAGGTAAATGCTTTTCCTCTTTATTGCCTAAGAAAAGAAAAGAAAATGAAAAAAGGAAACAAATAACTATAAAAGGAGGCCTAAGTTACACTTACCTTCCCCATTGTTTCTTGTATTCCTTTTCAATCAAAACCTTGTTGAGTTTTCATATTCATAGTGTTAGGATATTGATTGATATCTCTAGATTTCAAATAAAGTTTGCCTTCCCTCTACCATATTGTTTGTTAGCATGTAGCTATAATGTTATATGTTTCCGACTTTTTCTATGTAGTGTTCTTTGACTTAATTATTATTCTGCAATAATTATACTTTTTATACTAAAATGCTGCTATGCTTCCCTTTGACTGTCCACCAAAAAAAAAGAAAGAAATGAAATGCCATGATAATGTTTTATTACTATAATCATATGTTGGAAGTCAGATCTTATTTGGTTGTGCTTCATTTACTAATATCATGTTTGTTAACACTTAACATAACGGCATTACTGGGAGGTTGTTACTACTTTTGAGATTTCGTGTAGATGTATGCTGCCAGTACTTGCAATACATTTGGAGGCATGTGGTTGAATCAAGTTACTCTAATTGCTTGTGCAGGATTTCTTTGAGGACGTGGGACCCTTGCTAAGTATGCAGTTGGGTGGAAAAGCTTTGGAAGGTTTGTTTCAGGTCTTCAACTCTTATGTTAATACACTAATAAAAGCATTACCTGGTTCTTTGGAAGAGGAGGTGAGCATTGAAGGTTCAGGGAATAAAATTGTCCGAATGGCTGAGACTGAAGCTCAGCAAATTGCTTTACTTGCAAATGCATCATTACTAGCAGATGAGCTATTGCCACGTGCTGCCATGAAGCTTTCCTTCAATCAGGGTAATCACAAGGATGAGCCTCAACGAAGATCTGATAGGCAAACCCGTCATCCTGAGCAAAGAGAATGGAAAAAGCGTCTTGTTAGTACTGTTGACAGATTAAAAGATAGTTTTTGTCAACAACATGCACTGGATCTTATTTTTACTGAGGAAGGAGACAGCCATCTTACTGCGGATATGTATATAAACATGGATGGTAATGCAGATGAGATGGAATGGTTCCCTTCTCATATATTCCAGGTATATCTTTTTATCCCAATTTATCATAAACTTTAATATAACCATTGTTTTATTATTATTATTATTATTATTATTGGGCCAACTCAAGAAATAGTGATCTTTTAATTGTGGTTCTCTTTGTTAAGTTTGTATCCTAATACTTGAAAAGAGAAGCATTTCATTGACTTTATATGATTGATCATGATACCATCAGGAACTCTATGTAAAACTCAACAGGATAGCAGCCATAGCTGCGGATATGTTTGTTGGCCGGGAAAGGTTTGCAACATTGTTGTTGATGAGGCTCACTGAAACTGTCATCTTATGGCTTTCACAAGACCAGAGTTTTTGGGATGATATTGAGGAAGGACCAAGCGCTTTAGGTCCTCTTGGTCTTCAGCAGGTTTACATACTTAATATTCACATTATTTAAAACTTTTATTCAATGCTGGCTCAGTAACTGTATGTTAATACTTGTTCAACTTTGTGGCAGTTCTATATGGATATGACATTTGTCAGATGCTTTGCTTCACAAGGCCGCTACTTATCTAGGAATTTGCTCCGTGTTGTCAATGATATCATATCTAAAGCAATGTCTGCATTTTCTACAACTGGGATGGATCCATACAGGTATGCGAATTACTTTATCTAGAACCCATCCTTTTGGTGTTAATTCCTTTTTATGTTTCGGTTTGGGCTATCAAACATCTTTGAACCTTCCATGTTTCCTCAACCAGCCAAGATTAAGCTGATTGATGAAATGATACTAACTAAAAGTTTAAAACTTTAAAATAGTTTTGGAGTTGAATGGTAATTAGAAAAGTCTTAACTATAGTAGCATTATCAAAATTAGTAATCAGTTGCAATCCCTTGATCTTTGTAGCAATCGTATTCAGTCCTCTAATAAGTTTATTAAATTTTATTTTTAGAAATTGTAAAACAAGAAGCCTTGAAAAGCTTTATCTCATAAAAATTCATGGATTTTGTTAGTTGCAAGGTTTTCTCTGAGTAAACACCATAACTAGCTTTTTTTTTTTATGACCTCCTGAAACCTATTCCTAGTTGCATTGCCATATTCAAATAAATCTATCTCCAAAATGTAAAATCTAGATAATTACTCGTGTGACAGTTGAACTATAGAATGTACGAGGAGAGATAAAAACGTCAGCAGCCAATGCTTTTTTTCTCATATACAATGTGTTTGCATAGTATTTTAGAAACCAGTGAAATGTGGCCTCACATCCAACGGGGAGCTATGATGACCAAATTAGTCTCCTTTTAGTTCGTAACACATTTTAGTTACAAGCATTAGATACATTCGGGAGGAAGAGTAATAACAGCCGTCGAAGTAGATTTCTCATCCTCATCTCCTGCTTTTATGTTTAGACAATAATAAATTCCCATTTTCAGTTCTCGCACCAATGGCTAGTACATGTATGAGTTCACAGATGTATTGACCACCGAAATGTTTTGCAGTGTGCTTCCAGAGGACGAGTGGTTCACCGAGGTGTGCCAGGATGCAATGGATAAGCTGAGTGGAAAGCCTAAAGCTGCAAATGGGGAACGGGATTTGAACAGCCCGACTGCTTCTGTCTCAGCTCAATCAGTATCTTCTGTGAGATCCCACGGGAGTTATTGAGGATATATAATAATGTTTACACCGTTGTAAAGTAAATGTGGAACTCATTTTCATCATCTTTAGATTAGCCATTTCTTGTCTCCATAATAGAGAACTCATACCTTCACCTCAGCTTTCTATTCTTTTTCTTTTTCACCTTAAAAGTGAGAGGCATTAAAGAGTTTCTAATTTTTTTTCTTTCGAAGAAAATGTGTTCCCAGTATTTGGGGGCATTTGAATTGGAAAAAAATTACTTGTAGATTTTGTACTGGTGTAATGAGATTAAGAATGTGTTTCAAATGTTAAATACTCCCTCCGTTTCCGCCTCACATCATCTCTATTAAAGTGTCTCGTTAGGTATCCAGTTCAGTAATGAAACAAAATTAAAATTATTTACAATTTAATTTTTTTCATATTATTTAGTATTAGTATATATATTACATTAAAAGAACTATTAAACAAGAAAATAATATTAAAAAAATACTTAAAAAAATAAAGCAAAGAATCATGACAAAGTAAGACAAAATAGAAAGAATAACATTTCGAATTGGTCCGTTTCGTGAGGTAAGATGCAAGACATAATTGGAGTTTCAATATTACAAGGAAATAGTTTGTTTACTAACTGAAAAAAAAAAATTAAAAATAGATAAAAGAAAAATATAAAACATTCCATATGTATCATGGTTATTGTATTCCTTTCAATCCAGTCCTTCTACAAAATATAATGATGCGGTTGCCATTTCCAAACTAAAATATTCATTACTAATGTAATAATAAATATAAAAATTATAAAAGCAGGTAAAAATACATTTGAGCTGTAGTCCAATGAAAGTAAAATGTTCACAACAATTTAGCCCATAACTACTACTACTAGTGTGGAAAGCTAAAAGCATACAAATTTTCACTACTACATTCTAACTGACCTAATTCAAACACAAAGCACCCATTGGCAACTTATAGGTTGGCATGTCAAATTTCCTGAACCTGTTATCAACACAACAGTGCATACTAGTCCAAAATTCAGTTCAGTCACAGTAATGTCTTGCAATTATCAAAGAGATCAGAGCAATTCAATCTCAAAATAAAAAAAAAAAAAAAAATGAAAACTCCCAAAGACACAAGTTTTAAAGAGCTCCAAGTCAAAATGCTACATTCCACCAAAATTCCATCATCTAGAGAAATTTAATATACCTGACAGAAGACTTTGCATCCCTAACTTGGATGGAGGTTGCTTTAGTTTGTAAAAAATCCCTGCAAAAATGAACATGGACTGGATTTTCGAAGATTCTTTGAAGACCTGGACACGGGTGTTCTATAAGATTGAATTGATGGGGGTGCCCAAACTATAATGAATCTATGATGGTAGAAATGTATGATCTCCATTGGTAATCATGACCATGATGTAGGTTTCTAGATAATAGCTAATCATGATCATGATGTATATGATAACTTTCCCATTAATCATGATAGAAATAGTATGATAATGATAATTCTAATGGTAAACAAGATCATGATATAGGTTTCTAGTCAATTAGTACCATGATATGTTAATGACATTGCTGTAGGATCAAGCTTTGTGGAATGGCATGTTTGCTAGTTGCCTAACTAAACCAAAAATGGACAATAAAAATGATATGAAAGACATCAATACATCTAACAAAGGAAGCATTCATGACATCTTAGGTAAATATGGCATAGTGCAAAGTCAAATCACATAATTTCTACACTAAAATTACATGCACCCTTAATTTAATATGTCGCAAAAACATGAACCCAATGAAGTTAGCTTTTCTTGCCATGCCACTGCCTCAAATGCATGCCCTGGGTAAACTATAAGATGGTCCAAGAATATGTTCATGATGCAACAGTTTGCATTCATTCACATGAGAAGAGATGCTAATGCTGATGACTTGATGATTACATGGATGCATGCAACAGCTGTCCATGATGCATCCTATCATTTAAGGATTTGTATTTGTCAGAGCATAGAGAACAGAATACATCCCCTTCCAGCTACTGGTAGGTCATAGGTGGTGGAACTCCATTTGCAGCAGGGGAAATGTGATTGAAATCCTTCCTTTTTCCAAATGGATTCTTTGAATATGTAGCTTGACGTTAAGGAAAACCATGGACGTCCATGTAAAAACATCTGCATAAAGAACATGTATAATTGACACAAATACACAATGCTACATGAAGAGCATTACAAAATAGCCTTATACTTTTCTCCTTCAAGTCTTCAACCACTGGTGACAAGCCTTATCTACAGCATGCATTTTGAGATGCATACCTATAATGTATCCACCCCCATTTTAAGTGTCAAAGACACTTTTTTTGGTTGTCAATTTGACTAAAATTTGGGAAACTTCAAATATTGATAAATTCAATATTTGAAAATACAAAAGTAAATGAAAAGTATTACTTGTCAGGATAATCAAAATTTTGAAATGTATCAAACAAACATATTAAAAATTTAGTTACGGGATGACCCTTCAAAAAAAAACTTTAAATAAAATAAAATGGGAAAGAAGAGGTATATACATTAAGAGTGTGTGCCTTTCAAACCTACCCCCCTAAGTGTGATAGTTCTTGACCAAAAACCAAGTGCAAGAAGAGAGATCTGGATACGAAAAAAGGAAACTAAAAAGCTGCCCTAATTCTCAGTGTGAACTTTACTTAAATAAAGAGTGAACATGATACCAAATATAACAAAGAGATCAAATTAACAGAGATAATTGCCAACAAAAGCCACAAGTAAGAAATATTGTGAATGTCTGAAAAAAAAAAGCACTTAAAAACTCAAGTTCTAAGATGACTCGAATGGAGAAAGGATATTGAATCCGCATGCCAACAGCACCAGAACTAGGTATAACAGCACCCTGCAAGGTATGGTGCACATTGGTGGCACTCTGCATATCCTGCAAAATTATGTGACTTTGAATAACAACATAGATAACAGAAGCTGCATAGAGAAGAATAGAACAAGCATCTGAAAGAAACTTCATTTGTGTAGCCGTTACAAACTTACTTCAAACTCAATGAAACATACAGTATGCCTTTCCTGTCTCAATACCTTCATCTGCTTATAACCAGGTTGCCTGTCAGACAATTTTTTGGAGAAACAAACAAAATCCAGTCAATAACAGGTGTGTGGAAATTTGTACATGACGTAGATCAATTAGATGAAGATGCAAAATCCCTACGCAGTGAACAGGCCCCTCAACTCTTCCTCATTTATGTTCTCTCCAAGATTGCCAATGAAAAGGGTATTGCAAGGAGGATTATCTTTTGTATTCTACAAGAGTAAATCAATCATTATTAGCAATTAAACACAGCACCAGACAAATGGCTCATTCATCAACAGCTTCCAGAAGCAAAAACATAAAAACAGAGCCATTGCATCACACATTACCTGGACAGGCACATAGCTGCTTGGTGCTGCAGGCATAGGAGCAGGAACAGGCATTGGCACAGGAGGAACATGGTAACCAGTATATGGATCATATGGTTGAGGAGGTGGAGTCATGTACCTGAGCCATATCACTAATCAGGTCCATATTACAAGTATGACAACAAGCCATCCATGTGACTTAAATTTAGTGCAGTTCAATTAAGTTGCAGGAAATAGTGCTGCAATTTTTTGTGAGAATGGAGTACTCTTACGCAGGTGGCCCCCAAGCTGGTGCAGGAGGGGGGTGGAAAGGAGAGGGACTAGAGTACCCAGTATGTGTATAATCACCGCCAGTCCGCATCCGTTTGCTCTGGTCATAAGCATTTGAATCAGCAACAATTCCTGCAAGCAAATGATAATTAGCACAGGGCCAATATTATAAATCATTTAAAAAATTAAGAATTAAAAAATTAAAAAAATATATATAAAATCTGACACAGATACTGATTGCCGGCGTTGATCAAGCAATTGTCAGTACAAAATATGACACTGACACGTTCCATTGAATTACAATTCTAATATTTCAGATTTTCCAGGGAAATGAATCCGCATCTCTAACCATGTATACTAATACAATGAATCTATCTGCTGCAATGAGAATCCTTCTCTCAGCAAGCAAAACATAGTGTGCATAAAGGAAAGTTATAAATTTCCTAGCACAATAAGTACTTCACTTTTTCCAGCTATGTTATTAAGTGCCTTATTCCACAGATGGCATGAATTGTATGCAACGAACCATAAACATAAGAACAGAAACCTGAGACCCTACCTCTTTTAACAAAAAGGTTCTTTTTGGCCATCTCAGTATGCAGCACAGATTTAGACTCCGCATCAAAAACCATGTCCTACAGCCCCACCATGTACTCAATAAGGAGGGAAAAAAAAAAGATAAAAAAAATGAATGGAAATTGTATAAGAAAAACCAGTAATTGCCTGAAGGGCATCCTTGGCAGCAATGGCGAACTGAGGAGTGGAAAAAAGAGCAAACCCCATGGGGTGTTCGCCTTTAAAGTTGACCTGAGATGCTTCGTAACCCGGTAACCACCTAAGAAGGTTCTGGAGTTCTCTCTCCTTCACGTCCTCCGGCAGGCCAGAGATGAAAATCGTACGCACCTAAAATCCAAAGAGTAAAAAATCTCCAAATATCGCGCCTTTCTTTCGAGCAAGCATAAAAGCATCAAATTTCCACACAAAATAAATACAAAATCTCCGTGTGCTTTCGCTGTTACCTCGTCGTTAGGGGGACGATTAGGGTCATTAATTGGCATTTGAGGAACGTGCGGCGGAGGAGGAGGTGGCGCTGCAGCGGGAGCCGGAGCTGGAGCCCATTGCTGGTGGTACGGGTGCATTCCGGTGCCGGCCATCTATCGGAAAATCAACCGATCGATCCGTTTACAGTACACGGCAATATTGGCGCGAGACGACCCGAAGAAAACCCTAGAGAGATTGCGCGAATAGAAAGCAGGCCGTTCATGAAATTCTAATATTTGCGTGCCAGTCCCTTCAACGTAAATATCCTTATATTTAAGCCCCTAAGTTAATTATGGATTTTGTCATATATGATTTTCAATGTTAGTTCTTAACTATTCAAACTACTAAATTTAATCATTTAAGTATTGAATCATTTTCCTCAAAAAAAAAAAGAAAGTATTGAATCATTTTAATTGTAATCTACTCGTTAATTGTTTTCTGTATAAATCATTAACATTGACGGTAAAATTAAAATGTCATGACCTTTGTGTCAATTATTTATTACGCATGAAAAACAAAATCTTAATTTTATTATGGTAGCTTTAATTTCACCTTTTATTTTTAATGATTCATACATAAAAAAAATTTACAATAGATTGCATTTAGACCTAAATCTTTAACTTGGTAGCTTTAAAAATCAGTAATTATAATTAAAAATAAGCAACCGTCAAATAATTAAATCCGAAATTAACTCTAAACCAAACTAGATTAATATACTCAAACCAATAAATAACTATATATCCATAATGTATTAAAACAGGTAGATATAAACATAGAAATCCATCTCATTTAGCAACCACTTGTGAAAAGGTTCCATTCAAGCATTTATACATATTAACACCACCATATGTGAAGTACACATATATCTCATAACACCAAAACAAAGAAATCACTTTCCTGCCTGTTGTCTTTCCCCCAGAATCCTCAAACCAGCATACCTGCACACATTCAATAAACATCAACCCTAATACACAATAAAAAAACATTCAAAAAAACTATGATACATTTAAAACGATTCATTACTTCAATCGCAATAAAGTTGTCATAATCGCAACTACAAGTTCTCTTAGCTTACTAATCTCCGTTCGCACCGATTCGGTCCAATTAAGAGGTAAAATACTAGCCACTAATTTCCGTTAGTAAAAGATGAGAGTGTCCGCTCATCCACACCAACTAAACCAGTTTAGAACTATAATTTTTTAAAGAAAATGATGAATTAGAGAATGATGTAGATTAAGTTAGGGTTACCTTCCAAGCATGAGAACGGTGGCTTGAGGGTTGGTTCCCGGAGAAGTATTAAAAGTGGAGCTGTCGATAACCCTGAGACCATCAATTCCGGTGAATCTGAAATCACCATCAACCACTTTTCCGACGACGCAGCCGCCGTGGTAATGCCATATGGTACTAACGGTTTCACGGCAAAACTCCCCCATAAGATTGTCATCCGACTGGTTTACCGGCAATGCAGGCCCGACGTACCTAAAATCCCTTTCGCCAAATCTCTGATCAAACTTGAAAACATCCATGGACCGAGTTTTCAGCAATTCCCCAATCATCCTGGCCCCGCTTATACACTTCTGCAAATCGCCGGCGTCGCTGAAGTAATTGAACCGGACGATAGGGTTCACCCTGACGTCGGGGGAGGCCAATCGGAGCGAACCGGTGGACGCCGGGCCGGAGATTTTCTGCATGAGGGTGGCGACGGCGAGGTAGACCGGAGACGCCGGAGCTCGGATGAAGACGGAGTTGACCGGGGAAGCGAATGGGATGAAATTGGAGGCGGCTTCGAGGTATGAGCCGGAGCCGGTTATGCCCACCACCTGTATGAGAGAATACTCCAGAGGGATTGGAGGGACAATGGAAATTCCGTTCCTAGGGTTATCGTAAAGAAACTGGCCGACATTTGGGGTATGATAAACCACCGGAATCCCGAGAGAAGAGAGATAGAGACGCGGGCCGATGCCGCTGAGGAGAAGCAGCTGCGGGCTACCGAGAGCGCCGGCGGAGAGGAGAACCTCGCCGCTTTCCCTCACCATAGCGTGGTGGAAAAGCCCTAATCTGTCCCGGAAAATAACCCCAATCGCCGATTGATTCGACCCGGGAGAATAAAAAGTGGACGCCAGGAGAATCCTCTCCACGGTGGCAAACACCCCCACGCGAATATTACTCGCGTTAGCAAAGAACAGCAAATCCACCGCACTGTGTCGCCGCCCGGAGTTATCGAAAGTCGACGCGCCGATCTTGGTGCCAAGAACGTGGTGTAACGAGAACCCATTATACGGATTCACACGTGCTTCCAACAACCCATCTCTCACCGCCGATTGCCAGCTCTTCAGCTCCGGCCGAAACACAATAGCCCTCTCCACCCACTCATACGACTGATTCACCAACCCTAAATCCCAATTAATCCCGGAATTCCCATAAAACTCCTCATCGGCCCTGCTGTAGAAACCGGCGTTTATGGCGCTGCTACCGCCGAGAACGCGGCCGCGCGCGTTGGGGACTCCATCTTCGGAGATGAAAGGCTGAGCAGGGGAATCAAAGGTGTCGAATTCCGATAAGGTGTTGAGAAACCCCTCTTGGGTCATCAAATTCGGATCCCCAAATGGAACGCCGCCTCTTTCAAGAACCAGAACTTTATATCTCTCCGATAACGTCGCCGCCAGTGGACAACCGGCGGTGCCGCCTCCGACGACGATGTAATCGTAGTAGTCCTCCCTCGGCATCTCTATTGCATCCCTCACAAAATCCAGATAAAACGATTCTGTAAAAAAAATCAAAGAAAAAAAGATGGAGAATTAGCAGAAAATCAAGAACGAGAAGAAGAGGAATATGGAGAAGTAATTAATTAAATTAAATTAAATTACCGCGTGTCCGTTGAGAAAGTGATTTGGGCAGAGAAATGAGGGTGAATAACAAAAGGACTTCTAATCGGAGAAGAAGAACCAATTTCACCATTGTTGCAGTAATGAATTGAAGATTGGAGGATTTTCAGAGTGGTGGAAGGGGGCGTAATGGCACAACTCAGGAGTATCTTTTGGCGGGAAATTCAGTTGGATTTGGTCCATTTGTATAAATAAATCTTCGCATAAGCTAAGTGAGAGATTATACTCTTTTCTATTTTTGGTCTTTAAAAATAAAAAGAAAAAAAAAACAAAAAAATCACTTACTTGAGATGCTTTCTAGGAATGTGAAAAAAAATCATGCATGGATACAATTTTTGTTAAGAATGTGGAGGAACTTGGTCCATTTGTTACAATTGATGAACTACTAGGACTAGTTCGTTTTATACTATGAATAAGGATGAATTTTAGTTTTTGGCCTATTGATCGGGTCGGTTCGATTTAGCTGATCGACACATACATTTTGTTTAAAATATATAATATGCATATATACTCGACTAATGACCTATGGATTATCACATTAGAAATTGTGAAATTAGTTTTATCATTTATGCACGTTAAATTACTACGTATTTACTATTTGACTATCTAATTGCCTAACTAGTTTAGTGTTCTATGTGTTCTATTTACTATTCATTGGTTAAACTATTTCTTTATTCTTTGCTTATTTATGCTAGCATTTTCTTATAAGTTTAAAATTTGATTTCATGTGTTTAATAGTAGTTTCTAAATATATAAATTTTAGATATTAATTTTAAACTTAATATTATGAAAAATTAAATGAGTTAATTCCATTTTTTGTCCTAGATTTATATGTGATAGTTCGTTTTTAGTCGTTTTTAGTCTCTCTTTTTTTTTTTATCATGAAATTTCCATTTAACCATAGTATTATTGTGGCATGACCATTTTTTGGTCGTTCGTCTACAAAATCGTTAAAATATCGTTAAATACAAAGACATTTCGAGCGTAATTCAGAGACTCGTGTTAAATCCGGGCTGCGAGGCCCCCTTATTTAGTCGGGTTTGGTAATTTGGACCACCCGACTGACGGACAGTTAATAATACATTTTTTTTTTTTTAAATATCACAAAAGACACCACCACTATCAGTTTTGTGCAAATTATAAAAATTCATTCATCAATTGTTTCCCTTTGATAAAGCCATAGCTTAAGAATTTAAAGATCAATGAAGAGTAATATCTTAAACTTCTCAGCAACATGATTTTCGTGTCGCAGATTTCGTCAAATTCATCACCTGACAGCCCCCGAGATGATAACCACTATGCTGGAAATCAAAGTCAGTGACCTCAAACTCATATGGAAGGCTATGAGGAACTTCTTCTATACCTTCAACCTTTGACCCTTCAAGTAGAAACCAGAACATAGAAGTCCAACCTTTAATTAACTCTTATAATTTCAAATCATTAGTATAAAATTAAATTATCATACATATATATATATATATATATATATATATATATATATATATATATATATATATATATATATATATAATTAAGTCTAGCTATTGTCGTTCTTAGAATTGATAATTGAGTATGCGAACGAAAATTTTTCTTTGCTCCCATTCATTGTTATTATTATTTTAAACATAAATCATATATTGCTATTATTTTAACAATGTTTTGAATAAAATTTTATTGAATTTAATTATATTTTTCATAACATTAAGTTTAGTATTAATATATAAAATTTATATAAGTAGAATATATATTAAATTAAAAATACTATAAAATACATAAATTTATGGCACAAGAAGTATTATTTTAAGTCAAAATTATTATTATAATTTAAGTTAATTTTACTTTTTGTTCTAGATAAAATGAGATAGAGGATGTATATTATTATTATTATTATTATTATTATTATTATTATTATTTAATCCTTCAATAAAAGAGACCAATTATAAATTTTAAAACAGAAATATCTTTTTTCCTAATCTGAGCGGGAAAAGGCTTCTATGTATATATATATATAGACCTCTGATCTCTCTTCCGATTCTAGCTTCTAGCTTTTCAGTTTCTTATCCAACAACTCATACTCTCTCTCTCTCTCAGGTATTTGATTCCTTAATTTCTTTCCATGGATTCTTCAATCACAACACCGGCAACCTCAGACAAGTCCTCATCTGCGGCGGAGATTCTCCCCACTCCTCCTCCTCCTCCTAATCATCCTATCAACATCTCCGAACCGAAATGGGCCTACCCCCACGACAGAATTGCCGTTGGGGTAGGCCCGTGGAATCACCCCAACGGCAATTCTGTTGTACACAGTGGAAATAATCCCAGGCCTAGTTGACCGTTAGGGATCTGTTGGGCCACCCCTTCATTTCGCGGTGTCCTCTGATCTGAAATCTTTGATGTTATCTTGGCATTGGCGCACTAGTTGCTAGCTCCACTTCTTCTTCATACTTCACTTCCCAAGAATAATTACACACTTATCAACTTCAAATATATTACTTACAGTTGGTTTGGTTCGATCGAAAATATTTGAAGGAAATGGAATTCAAATTCCGTGAGAAATAAATTATCAGAAAAATAGATTCCACTGTTTGGTTGGTGGAAAAGAAATTAGAATATGAATTCCATTTGGTTGGGTTTGGAATGGTAAGGAATTATGAATCTAAAGACCAATATGCCCTTAGTAATTAATGGTTTGTCTATATATACATGTGTAATTAGTCAATTTTGATGAGGGTAAAATAGTCCAAGGGCTTATATTTTCTTCCCAATCTCTTTAGAAAACAAAATACCTATCTCAATCAAAGAATTTGTTTTCCTTTCTTTTTGGGAAGTCAAATTCCATGGAAAACATTTTCCATCCAACCAAACAACATAATTACTCATTTTCCTCAACTTTTTTGAAAATCTTTTCCACCATCCAACCAAACATGCGATTATAGATTATTCTTACCTTTTAGTTTGTGCAATATAATTAGTTTACCATGTCTAATTACAATATTAAATAATCAAATATAGTATAATTTGTGTATTTTGAAGATTACTATTCAATTCCAACCATGTGAAAATTTTAGTTCTCGTGTTAATGTCATGTTATGACACGTCAACCTTTGTGAAAATTTTAGTTCTCTTGTTAATGTCATGTTTTGACCCGTCAATCTCTGTAAAAAATTTAGTTTTCATGTGAATGTCATGTTATGACACGTCAACCTATTAACTCGCATGGATGCCAACTCTTTTAGTTCTATTTTTTTTTTCAATTTAAAGAGTTGATTAAAACTTTTTATTGGGCAAGATTTATCTTTTAAGTATTAGGAAAACAATCTCATACTCAAGAAACTTTCTTAAATCCAAATTTGTACGTTAACTCTTTTCTTTCCTTTTTTAAAACATATAAATCTTGTACCCCACTAGGACACATTGGAAGGGGTTCAGTTTTTTATTCTCTATCAATAATATTGTCAATTTAATTTGTCATCTTGTTTTCTCTTTAGATTGTTTTACAGTTGTGTTGGTTCGTTGATTGGCTACCCCATGATTGTCCGATGACAACAACAAGTTGTATAGTTTATATTTTATTAAAGTGATTAATTATTATTGTACTCCGTAATATTTATATTTATATTGAGAAAATTTTATTTATATTGGAAAATAATAATTAAAGGATTTTAAGGTACATATAATATACAAAGTTATAAAGATAATTGGTGAGAAATTATTTGAAAAAATATTTGTTGGTTTTTACACTACATAATATAATTATAATAGTGCATTATAATTTTTATTTATGTAGTTATTAGTGTTATAATTTACTAGTACTTTCACACATGCGATGCACAAAATTGATTTGTTATAATATATTAAGAATATTTCGCCCATGTGATATATTGAGGTACAATTATATTTTAATATTCAGTAAGTATAATTATATTAGCGAAAGATTCACCTAGGAGTAATGGAATAAGCTGGCCACCCACACACACCCTCCTCCGCCGGAGACGAAGGAGAAGGGGGGTGGCCGGCGTTCTCCCCCACCCCCATCCTCCTTCGCCTTCGGCGGAGGCGATGGAGGATGGTGGGGGTGACTGGCATTTTTATTTTATTTTATTTTTAAGTTTTTAATTTAAAAAATTTTAAAATAATATTTATAATAAAAATTAAAGAAACTAGCTGTTCACTAATTTCGACGAAAATTTGGCCGGAAAATTTAATGGCAGGAGCAAGTGTGATACAAATTGAATAGTTATGCACATAATTTGAAAATATTAATAGTCAATGACCAAATATGATACAAATTAAATAGTCATACACCTACTTTGGAAATTTTAATAGTTAATGACCAAAATTGATAAGTCAAGAATTAAAAATGATATTTTCTCTAAAAATAATTACACGACATATTTTTGTATTCTCATTACATTGATTGAATTTTATTATAATTTATTAAGATATTGTAATGAAAATAAAAAATTGTTTCTTAGCAATGTAAATATAAAAACGTAAGTCAAATCATCATTAACAAAGTAATATTATGATTCAATTGTAGTTTTTCTTTTAATATTATATATTTTAAAGGTTTGAATATAATTTTGTTGTGAAATTAGAAATTCCAATTGCACTATTTTCTCGGACACACCAATTTATTTTAACATTCTTTTTCTTTCTTAATATACTATATACTATATAATAATAATAAAATAAAATAATAATATATTATTGAGTCACACATCTCACAGATCTTTTAATAGGTGAGATGTGTTGAATTTGTGATAATTATTTATTACTTATAGTAGAAATAAGGATGTTTATTACGTAAAATTTATTACCATTTTAAAATAAATAGATATTTACTTATAATATATATTATACGTAAATTTTACAAAGAGGACGTTATTAAATCCAGCTTTAGTAAACTGTCAAGGGAGTTGGTGATTTCACAATTCACACTGTCACTTTCTTCAGAAGGACATTTTATATTTATTTAGCGCTTTAATTTGTTGATTAATTAGATTGTACAAGATACAAATTAGGCGCTATCGCACCTTCCACGAAGCTTCCTCCTCCTCAAATTTTCCCCCTCTTCTGGTCTTCATTGCCGACTCGCCGGCATCTTAACGCCAGTCGTCTCTCTCAACAACAAAACAAGTCTTGCTTCAACTCCCTCTCTCTCTCTCTCTCTCTCTCTGCATATACATATTTATGCACAGATATTAAGCATTGCATACAGTGTATGTGCGTGAATGCATATAGATAGGATACATATATTTAGTTATTTATTCGTGATTTTTGGCGTTGACTTCGTTGATACTCGGCTCCGGGAGTTGAAATCAGTTGAAAAGAATAAAGAAGAATCGGTTGCGGCCAGGGAATTTGTTCTTTAGCTAGGTAAATGTTCAGTTTCCTGCTGGGTTTTGACTTATTTGATTCATTTTTGGGAAAAACTTGATCTGCTCGTTTTGGTTCGAGTTCACTCGCATTGACTCGTGGTCGAATCGATTGCGCGGTTCTGATTAAGCATTTTTATTGAAACACTCTGGAATCTGTAGTACATTGGGAGTATTTATCCCGCGTTGGTTAGGTAGAAATTATCGAATGCTTTTAATGCCGATTTGGTTTTATTTGCTGTATATTTACTTTTGATTGTTTTGCTAACGTCTAATCAGTTATTTTATTGGCGTGATTGGATTATATATATTCATTTTGGTTGGTCTGACTCTGACAAGATTGGGTAAACTAAAAGTTAAGCAAATTTATGGTAAAGGGCATTGTTTTGCCTCCTGATTGAAGCTTATCATGTAATGTATTGCGACAGAAGTTCTGTGCTTTACGGGCATTGGATGGTTTGTTGATGCGGGAAGTCTAAAGATCAAAGATGGGATCTGGAGAAGAAAGTTTTGATCTTGAATCTGATGAGGTCCCCCTTAGTTCATCTCATGGAACAAGTAAAATGGAGACTTTGCATTATGAAGCACCTCATAATCATATTGCATCACCTAGAGCTTTTGTCTCTACAAGATTATTGAGAAAGATGCGGCAGATCAGTCTTCTCAGAAGTATTTACATTGTTTTAATCAGAGCAAAGATCAATGTGTTGCTTCCTTTTGGCCCCCTAGCAATATTGCTGCACCATGTTACTGGGAAACATGTAAGATTGCTTTTTGGCCCTTCCAACTCAGCATCTTCTGATTAGCATTAGGGCATAATTAACACACACGAATGTGATCCATAGCTTGTTATTTATGGTTCTCTCTTATGCTGTAGGCATGGGTCTTTTTCTTCAGCTTAATGGGAATTATACCACTAGCTGAGCGCCTAGGATATGCTACTGAGTAAGTTAATATGGAGAACATTTTGTCTTCAAAATTTAATTCTATTCTGTTATTGTTCGTTTCTTCCCTGTGCTCATTTAGGGCTTGCTTAGTAATGGCAAATGTTTTCCGTTTTCCACTTTTTTTTTCACAATTTTCATTCTCTAATTGGAAAACAAAGTTGGAGAATTGGGAAGGGTAAAAAACAGCTGAACAGGCAGAAAGCAAAAGGCAGGTGGGCAGTATATTGTTCATCAGCCTTTTTCCATTTGGAAAACAACACAAAGCTGTTATCTGATGTTGCTAAGAAAGTTGGAAACTTTTTTTCCAGTTTTAGTTCAGTTGGAGAATGTTTCAACTTGAACATGAACTCTATTTTTTCATTTTTGTTTTCTATTTTTCCAGAAAAATGGAAAATTTTCCATGAACTAAACATGTCTTACCTTTTCATTACCTTAATGCTGCAGGCAGCTGTCATTTTATACAGGGGAAACAGGTATTGTTTCTCACGTACTGGCACTACTTTGATTATCTAGCCAGGGAAATTCAATCATTTTTTTATATAACTAAAATTGCTTTTCCTGGAACTCATCATAGATACATCATACATATTTCTTTTGATGTGCAGTTGGTGGCCTTCTAAATGCTACTTTTGGCAATGCAACTGAAATGATAATTTCAATATATGCATTGAAGAATGATATGATAAGGGTTGTTAAACAATCATTGCTGGGTTCCATTTTATCGAATATGCTATTAGTTCTTGGATGTGCCTTCTTCTGTGGTGGGATTATTCACCACAAAAAAGTCCAGGTTTTCAACAAGGTAGGCGATATCCATATGAATTAATAAATTGGAGTCAATTCTTTTGTCTTTTACATGCTTCTGGGTCAACTAATTCACATTGAGATATTGCAGGCAAGTGCTATTGTCAATTCAGGGTTATTGTTGATGGCAGTGATGGGCTTATTGTTTCCTGCAGTGCTTCACTTCACTCGTACAGAGGTCCACTTCGGGAAGTCAGAGCTAGCCCTTTCCAGATTTAGCAGTTGCATAATGCTAGTCGCATATGCTAGCTATCTATTCTTTCAGCTCAAGAGTGAGAGAAGTCCATACAGTTCAATTGATGAGGTGAATATTTGTGCTAGTCATTATAGGTTGTCTGTGTTCCTTATTTCTGTTACATTCGTGGTATTGTTCCTTCAAAGGTATTTGTCAATATGCTGATGCTTCAATCTTATTCTACCGCCCTTAGATATGGATATATGTATATGCTTATAATTACTACTATAGAGGTTCAGTGCTGCTTCCAGAACTGTGCTGAACTGTTGGTTCAGGCTTGGAACTGGCAGTTCAGACCCAGAACTGTGGTCACCTTTCAGAAGATGTTTTGTGCATATTCTTGACACCTTGTTTAATTGCATTGGCATATGTCCAGGAAGGAGAAAATAATGCAGAAGATTCTAATGAAGAAGAAGCCCCTGAGATCACACACTGGGAAGCTATTGGTTGGCTTGCTATGTTGACTATATGGATTTCTGTATTATCTGGTTATCTTGTTGATGCCATTGAGGTAGAATATTCTTTTTACTTCTGTTTTGGACTTCTCTAAGATATTGAGTCAGATGTCTCCTCTTTCTTCTTTTTCGTATGTTGCTTATTGCTTGTGGATTTTCAAATTTAAAATTAGTGTGCTTCAGGATAACTCAAACAACGATTACTCTTCTGATACACACACAAAATTCCACATCTGGTATTTTTGGTAGCCATTTGTGGTTGGATTGTACTATCATGTGCCGTTACATTATTCTGGCACTTTGATCCCTTATTTGTATCCTGGATTTTTCTCCTCCCAGATGTTTTCTAATGACCTAATTATATATTGATTGGTTGAGTTAAGAATTTTCAGGACAATTAGTTTAAAGCCATTCTAGTTCAAGCAGATTCTTTGGTTGAGATTAGTTGAATAATTCTCTCTCTATTCAGAGGGAGATTTGATTTGCAGATGTTTTCTCTTGTAACTTGTCCTGACCATTTACATGATTGTTCTTTTTCTCTATTTACAGGGAGCTTCTGTCTCGCTTAATATGCCGGTGGCTTTTATAAGTGTCATCTTGCTTCCAATTGTGGGTAATGCTGCAGAGCATGCTAGTGCAATCATGTTTGCAATGAAAGACAAGCTTGTGAGAACTTTAAAAAATCTATATTGTCCTTACTGCCACTTTGTTATGCTGAAGTCAGTAATGAATATCATTTTTTGTGCAGGATATCTCACTTGGAGTTGCAATTGGATCGTCCACTCAGATATCAATGTTTGTGGTAAGACCTTATATTCCATTTTGGCACTTGTTTGGCCCAACTGAATACTTATTTAAAATGCCTCAATTAGAGCTTCTTGAAAAACAGACATTTCCCCCTTAATGTTCAGTGTTTGGCCCAGATTGTACTTTTTGGAGTAGATAAGCTCCAAAATAAGCTAGGTTCAGCTAGCTTAGGATTGTCTTTAGAATTCTAGTACTAAAGGTTCAGCTGAAATATTTTATCCAGTATGGGTGAACTGATTAAGCTTGTCCCTTTGAAAAATGCAGATTCCATTTTGTGTAGTTGTTGGATGGATCATGGGAAAGTCTATGGATTTGAACTTCCAACTTTTTGAGACTGCGACACTTTTTATCACAGTTCTAGTGGTGGCATTTATGCTGCAGGTTTGGTTCTTTCTCAATCGAAAATGATAGTTATCTTAGTAATTATTTTGCATACCCATTAGATATATAATTATACCAAGTTTCACCCCTTTCCTTCCTATTTCTACATATAGCTTGCACATTTTCCCCAATTTCTATGAGGAAACAGAATATATGATATTTTGCTTTATTTGATGCAGGAAGGGACATCAAACTACTTTAAAGGGCTCATGCTTATACTATGCTATCTCATTGTTGCTGCAAGCTTCTTTGTACATAATGATCAATCAACTGGTGAATCCCATTAAACTATTTACATGATAACATCCATGAACCTTGATTCTTCTTCTGTCATTTGATAATTTGCATAGTTATTTTTTTAATTTTCTACGTTATTGTACTTCCTCATTTGGCAGTGACCAGTTTAGTACTATAGTTATTGGCATTATCTCTTCCTCACAACATCTAATTATCTCTGTAGACTCTTTAAATCCAACTGGCAATACTCAACTGGGCATAGATTAACATTTTGATTGTTCCATAGCTATTATCTGGATTCCCTGTCATCAACTAGCTCTAAATTTGGAAAATGTTCTTGTTTGCAGATAAACTCTAATGATACTTCGCTGTACTGTCAATAGTCCGTTTGAGAAGTGAATGCTCCGTTACTGTGCAGAAATGGGTAATAGCGTATAAGCTATCCTTGAAGCTGTAAAGCTCTGGACATAAATGCTATCGACTCTCCACATATTTTTCCACGTATCCTTTTTGTTTAGACAATTTAGCAGTTCATATTCCCCCGTCAATGTGACAAAGCTCGACTTGTGGTCTTCTAAGGACAAAAGTAGGAAGCATATACAAAGGACATTGGCCTGGCCTGGCCTGGCGAGTGGGCTGTTCACTGGTGCTGTGCTATTGCAAAAAGCCGACTTTTTACCCTGCCAGACCTTAAAACTGTAACTTTTTTCCCCATTATTTCATACTAAGAGGTTGCGTAATCCTTGCACATTGTTCATATCATCTGCTGTTCACTCTTATTATGTGGTTTTGTATACGAATATTCTTTCTAAAGGCTACATGAAGATTCTTTATGTATGAATCTGCAAACAAGCTAAGGTTTCCATTGTTTCGTGATAAATTAGTTTAATCTATATCTATATTTCCCAAATCCCGTTCCATTGAGTTGTCGACTTGTGCTAGATGAATGTGTTTTGTCTTAATTAAACGTTTAAACTGATAGTATATTTATTATTATTATTTTTATGTAATGGTGGACATGACAGACATCATGTGATTTTACAGAAGTTTGCTACATTGGATCTAGGAAGGTTGTGAATATGATAACCTAAGCCAGGTTGGGGTAAAGTTGTCATGCTGTGAATATTCCATCTAAGATGAGACAACAGTTTACAGGGAGGTAGATCATTACAGGTCTGCCGTATTCTGTGGGTGTCACTTCTCATTTATCAAGTAATTTTTTTAATGGTTTGAACATATCAAGCTAAAAGATCAACATTGTTGAGATTTATCTCTCTTATAACCTTTACACCACTAAGTTATACTTGATAGTTGTTTTCCTGTTTATATGTGATTACAATTATAATACAATGTTGTGAATCATATATGTAATTTAATTCTTGTGCGCTAATTATTTTGACTTCCTGATATGATAAATACGGTCGTTCTCACAAACACATATAAAGAATAGATTAGAGCATTTGTACAGGACCTTGAGGTTTTTCGATGATTGATATAAGTTCATGAGTTCGATTAATAAGAGGATCCTGAGCTAAATATAAAAGTATGGAAAATGACAAAAGTCTATCTTTCACGCATTTAATGCGGTATTTATAAGAAAGGCCGGAGGCTTCACAGATTCGTCCACTTGTGCCGAGATTCCTAATACGCTTAGATTTTACTAAAGGAATAGAGCTTAAGGTTCTAAGTAGTGAAGGTCAGATGGTTGGTTTGATCTTAATATGGTCGGGGCGAACCAATAAACAGCCACCACCACTACTAACTGGCCGACTGCTCAATCCTATATACCAGGCTGGGTTGGTAAGCTTCCGGGTCGGTAAACAGTAGGGAATCTCTCCTCTCGGCAATATGCCCAGATATCGATTAGGCCGGTGCACAGTACGTGCATACAGAGAGGTCGGAGAATATTCCCTATCACTTCCAATTCAAGTATATACTTTAATACAAGCAGAAATAAATAACAAACATGCATTAATTATATGGAATTTAATATATATAAACTATTATTATTATCATATAGGGGTGCAGCAGTACTAGTGGGGATTGAGTATGAGTAATTCTCAGACAAAACTAAAGACATAAGGTCCGATGATTAGGCAGTGCTGACACAGCCGGTCTTGACATCCGAAGACACCATTATCCCACCTCTAATATAATTCACTGCTGCCCACTTCTTCGTATCTATTGATTCTTTAGCATCATTAGTTCGTTATTATTATTATTATTTTAATACTCCGATGAGAGATCCTCAAATATTCACTAAACCGACACAACTGTTGTTATTAATATAAAATCCAGCGACTTCAACTTTTATATTAAAAACAAAATAATTTCACTTAAGAAAATAACTGTACAGTTAGGTGTGGAGTCCATAAATTATAACATGGATCATAGTTCATCTTGTATTGACTACTTACTTGCAGGTAATATAATATGTACTTTTTTTCAACTAACAAATTATATATTACTTGTAAATAAATTGAAGGTACATAATATATTAACTGTAATTCTGTAAGTACATAATATGGACCACCACGCGTATGGTGGACCCTAGACAATATAACAATTGTGATGAGTTTCAATTTACTTCATCATGAGCCTAGGGCAGATTCATGGAGTTAGGATCTAATCCGGGGAAACTGGAAACCTGAGTTATACAAAAATTACTTCAGAAAAATTGAGATTTTTGTACACAGGAATATGCAGTATGGTGTTGAGTCTTGAAACTATATTGGTTCGATTTTCCTCTTCATGAGTCTAATCCAGGTTCATGAAGTCTAGAATATAGTATGACAAAATCGAAAATTTGGGATATCAAAAGAAAAACTGAGGTATTATTATAAGAAAGTTTATTACACTTTTACAACATTACTTTCTTTTTTTGTAATTGGAACAACAATAAAGGAGACAAAAGATACACATATTTTGGTGGAGAATAAGATCAAGCCCTTGGGATAAATAGCCATTTGAGTACTATACTGCAGATGTTCATGATGCTCAACTGAGTTTCCTTCTTGGATCTATTATATTGATGATGTTGTGAAGTAGCCTCAATCAGCTCAGCTCAGCTAGCAGACATCCTTAACCATATAGGTTTAGTTTCTCCTCTCATCTCTTGTGAGTGTCCAAAAAACCTAATGTTTAGGCAAAAAAGGAGAATGACACCCAAAAAAAAGGAGGAAATATGGTTTTGCTGGTAAAGATCCAGGAAAAGGAAATGAAACCAGATGATAACATAGCATGAATCTGCATATTTTTGTCAGGGCTATAAAGCTGGAAGATCGAAAATATAGGGTTTTTGACTGAAACATGATAATTTTGATCGGGGTGGACAAAAATAAGAAGATTTTAAAAACTGTACAAATCTAGGAAAAACTCCAATGAGAGTTACGTTTCTAGTAAAAAACGCAAGTCTCATTAGAGTTTTCTCCTAAGTTTGTCCAGTTTTTAAAACCTTCTTATTTTTGTTCACCCCGTCAAAACTATCATATTTCAGTCAAAAACCCGAAAATATAGGAGGAGGAAGGATGATGATGATGGGGGTAGGGTATTGTATATATGTATAGTGGTGGTTGTATGCATATATATATATATGCATACTAATCATCATCTTCATTGATAGACCAGCAGAGAAGCATGGTGGCACATCTGCAGAGGATATAAACCCTGGCTCGCTGTTCTTTGATCAAAGAAGCACACTTTCTTGAAAACCCATTATTGTTTTTCTTCATCTTCATTGACCCATTCTTGCAGGCTTGTTGCTTAATTGCCATAGTTGCAGCTTGAAGGAGCCCAGAAAGAAGGTTAATAATAAGGGTGATGAGTAGTTGAGAAAAAGAAGTAGGTAGGGATAGGTATGTAGAAAGGTAGAAAATTAAAGGGGAAAAAAGCCCACAATTTGGAGCTAGACCCTGATGAGAGGAAAAGGGTAGAGTGGACTGTGTATTTATATCATTAATTTAGGGGTGGGGGTGGGGTGGGGGGAGAGGGTGGGGGGTGGATTGAGACAATGAACATGGCCAGCTTAGAGAAACGAGAGAGATTTGCATGGAGATGTGAAATGTGTTGATCTCACAGTTGTTTAGCTGCCAAGAAAGAGGGTTTTGGTCTTATGGACCCTTGAAGGGTTGTGGTATATATATTAAGAATGATATATATGGTAATTTTGACAACTTAGGAGTGTCTTTATTTTATTACCACAAGTGGCATAGCTGTGGCTCTCCTAAATGAGAGGTCACAGTTCGATCCCCAGTGGGGCGTTGGCTCTTTTGTGTTTCAGTTGGTTGAGAAAGTATGTATGAAAAGAATTGTAATAGAGTTTAACCATAATATTAAAAAAAAAAAGAGGGTGTCTTTATTAATTTTTTTTATAAAGAAAATGAAATTTTGGATAAAAGAAACTAGAATTCAGAATACATTTATTTATACATTTGAAAAATTAAAAATAGAAGTAGATTGATGGTGGAAAATTGAAAAATAGAGATTTAAAGAAAAAAATAGAGGATTGTAGTAAATGACGTGTTTTTGTGATAATATATATATACACCAATAAACATGTCATGAATAGAATTTGTTAATTTTTAAGCAAGGATATGAGACTCTATTATATTGTACATTAGTCATATTCAAAACGAAGCTAATTATTGTACAGATCAAATGGTGACGACACATGTTTTCACACAACTTGGTCTCCATGTTCTTGATCAAGTGTCCCACCAAAAGGTGTCTATCCCATTCTGAAAGAGATAATACGTGTTAGAAACTTAGAATGGTTTGGCCACATTTCTTGTGTTGTTGTTTTCTTAATATTTCTTTCCATGAATTATAAGTTATCAAAAAATTTATTTACTTCTTAATTACTTCGTTTGTCCCATTTTATGTGTCGAATGCAGTTACCGAGATTTGACTCAAATTATTTACTATTTAATTTTTATTTTTTTTGCAATGCTTAATTTAGAATTAATATATAAAATTTGTGTATTTGAAAATTACATCAAATGTTTAAAAAAAAAATCAAATTTAAAATTATAAAACATGTTGAAGAGCATAAACAAAAAAAAAAGGGTTGATTTTACTAATAATAATAAATAGAACAAATAAAATAGAACATAGTGAATATTTTTTTATCAAAAAATTATTAAACAAGAAATTGTGGCAAATTAAATAATTAAAAATGATATAATTATTTAAGAGATGAGAGCATGAAAAGAGGAGGTTTGCTTAATGTGGACAAGGCAAAGCAAATGGATTGGGGAAGGTGTCGGCAGTATTGGGTTTCTTCCCCAACATTTTCTTGCCTCCTTCCTCTTCCAATTTCTTTTCTTTCTTTAATCAACTCCTAATTTCAATATACATAATTAATTAGCTCATATACTTTTTTTTTTTTAATGATAAGAGAATTTACTAGCGGGTCTAGCGTTATCTGAAAATATGTATTGAGTAAACCTTATTTCTGTAGAATAATTTATAAATTATAAAAAAAAAAGAAAGTAAAATATGAAGGAGTTACATTTTGTTAAAAAGTATAATATGAAGGATATGACAAAATAGTTCTATCCATATAATTTTCTATACTAAGTTAAATTTTAAATAATTTAAGTCAAATCTTGTTAACTAAAAATGATCTGAAGGATCGGAGTTACATTTTGTTAAAAAAGTATAATATATTTGAAATTGGTCACATGAGATGGTTTTTCATATATACGACCAACTGGAATAGATCGACTCTACAAGTAAAGATGGAATATTTGAGTACTAAAATTTTGATTAGTGAAATTTATTTCTAATTTATTTTTTATTGTGAACAATGGCAGATGATCGAGGCTTGGTAGTTGCAGTATGGATTTACACGTACACAATATATAGTGGAATTCTTGTAGGCACCATACACTTATCGTCCCACCTATCGTCCCACCTAATTAAAAGGCGCTAAATTGTCGTTGTTGAGCATATAATATATAAAAATTAACATATTTGGATTTTTTATGCTCCTAATATTTTGGGGCATCCCGACAATTATATGTGCAATGCAATTCAACTACCAGCTTAGGCTTGTCGTTGTTGACTATGATTCAGGTGTTGCTTGGAGCCCATCAAAAAGCGTGTTGAGCATATAACATATATAAAACATAAATGTGTAATCTAACTACCAAGCTTTTAGTTGAAATGAAGCACATACTTCAATTGTCGTGATTTAACCTTCCACAATTTTGTGGAATCGAGATGTGAAAATTAAACCGTTTGGAGAGGAAATTTCGGGCAAATAGTTAAAGATATATGGTGGGTGCACTCTCACTTCTCTCTCTTGTATCACAGCATGATCTATCTTATCCCTTCTCCACATTGGACTCGATCTTGCATGCAGTCTCACGTTAATTAGGTATCTTCAAATTCTTCTTCATCATCTGTGCTGGAAGGTATTATACATTAATAACGGCTTTTCTACACTTGATTGAGTCATGCATCAAACCCCATCGATTAAAATAAGGTTTAAGAGATAAGATTCGTTAGTTGTCCAATTACAAGACATAACATAATTATATACGATGATTAGCATTTAATTAAGATCATCATATTACAGTTGTATATTCCTTTCTCAAATTAAAACACTAAAAAGAGATACTTATCATGGGTGGAGAGGAGTAAGTTAAGCAGAAGAAGTATACGTGGTTGAAAGTTGAAAGAGAGAGAAAGACAGAGATGGAAGTGAGAGAATCTATGAAGATTGAGGTTGTCTGATGGAGGCCAGGGGAGGGACCAGACAAAAACGTGACATTTGGGATTTTTACACCCCACATGCTCTAATTTTCAGTATTTTCACTTCATCCTTAATTAGCTTGTTCAAAGATTTCCCAGATCTTCTACCTTCAATTCATTGCTTTAATTTAATCTCAATTACCTCATCAACATTTTATTAAGTCGGTAAAATGTAAGAATCTTTGATCTCATATCATAAATATTATAATCAAATTCTTATTCATTAAAGTAATATAATTTTAACTAATCTTAGCTTGATTGTGTTTGATACTCTATAACGGATGATATGCACGCGATGACAATAATAACTCGAAAGAAAAATTAGCCCACCTAATCCAGTTAAATTAAAGTAACCATTAAACGATAATTATGGTTATTATTTTACAATTAAGGGGTACCAATTACGTCGTCTCACCAATCAGGATTATCATCCCACCAACCACCCTCCATTACAATATACACCACTTCTCTCTTGTTATAAAAAGGTTTCATGGTTAAAGATGAAGGGGTCACGACGTACAAAATAATCATCCTCAAACTGATTAAAAAAAATATCTCTACACTTTTCCAAAATCTTATAAAAATATTCCAATCTTATTAGCTCTCTATAAAATGTATAAATACAAAGTTCACTTAAATATAATAAATTTGGCTTAACACCGATCATCACATTGTAGTTTCCACGTAAAATAAATTTGTATATATTTTATTTTCTACCAATTTATTATATTTTATTTTTTGGTTCATGTTGAGTTTGTTATCCCACGTAAAACCAATAATATATATCATTATACCAAGACATTTAACATATAGTTGCGTGCTTAATTAATTTATAAGTAGGACAAGAATCTTGCAGAGTCAACAAAAATCTCAATATGTATGTTGCATAAGGGTGATATTCACAAACTTTGAGTGATTTGCATAGTATTCAAAGAGAATATAATTAATTATAACCCTCCCCCCCCCCCCCCCCTATATATAATAATGACTAAATGAGACCATTTCTTCGCGTTAGTTGAACATAAAAAGTTACAAACAAGATTGTGTGTAATTTGCCCAACATGAATGCACACAATATAATCTACCATAGAGCTGAGTAGTTTGTGTGCATTCGTATAGTAGATTGTGTGCATTCATGAAGGGTCTCACGGGCTCTACTCTTCGAAAAAGTAATAAAGAAGAAGAGAAGTCGTACTCGAACCCATTTCTATCATTTATGTGGGAGTGTAAATTATGACACCGGGTGCCACTAGACCACAAGGTCTTTGACAATTTTAATGTTTTTTAATAGTGTGTATGAGGGTCATATATATAAAACTTTAAAATGAACAAATTTATCAAGTTGATCAAGTGTAAGACTTCATAATTAATTTTATGAAGAATGATTTTAAATAAAATATTTTATTTCGTTCCCCGTTGCATATCTCTAAAAATTTGTAGTATTGGGATAAGTAAAGTTAAAAATTGGGCATACAGCTAAGGGTTCAATGAATGGATGAATAGGCATATATGAATGTGTTTCAAGGGGAAAGAATTCCTTGATTCAACATTCCCTTTCTACTTTTCCTAGGTCTCCATTGTTATTTACGTATAATCCAAGTATGTTGTGTCTCCACAAGACTTGCAAAAGTTAATCTTAGTTTTGGCTGGGAAGTAACCAAATATTGACTCCTAAAATATACAAAATGTGTAATCTTTTTCTTGTAAGAAAATGTTTCTAAATGTAAAAATACTTTGATTTATGAGAAAATTTACAATCGTAGTTTTTGGTAAAACGCACTTTGTAACTCTAACTAGGACTGTAAAGAAGAAGAAGCAAAATTGCATACCCTTGAGTTTCTGGGTGGGCACCAATGACTGCTCCACCCAGGCTAGCTCCCCTAGATTGCTTTCAATGCACTTTTTACGAGAGGTATTACAAGAAAGCAATCTAGATGCATGAGCAGACAAAGACCTTGTAGTCTAATGGCACTCGGTTGCACCCCATATGGGAGGGGTAGGTTCGAACCTCAGTGGAGGCAATATTGGCTCTTACAGATGAGCGGACGCCAAAGACCTTGTGGTCTAGTGACACCCGGTGTCCCAGTTAACACTCTCACATAGATGATGGGAGTGGGTTCGAACCTTAGTGGAGGCAACTGTTGTCCTTCTGTTGACTTGTTGACTCTTTGTACTATGGGAGTGGGTTCGAGTCTCAGTGGAGGCAACTATTGTCCTTCTATTGACTCTTTGTACTTCAGTAGCAATTGAAAGTAAAAGCTCATGCACTTTTTCCCATTTAGTAAAATGGTCAGGCTTAAGACTATTTTGAAGCCTATTAAATTAAATAAGCCCAAGTCTATGTGTAAAAATCCTAGCCTATGGCTTGGCCTGTTTATATATAAAATAAAAGATTTATATTTAATATTAAATTATTAGATATTACTCCGTACATTTTATAAACGGGCCAATGACAAGCCAGACTGGACCGACCTAGCCCGTCCATTTGACATCTCTAGAATGGGTAACCATCATACAACAATAGTACTGCTAAAACAGATGTAAACAGGCTGGATTGCTACTTAGTAAAGAAGGCTATGGACCTTCAAAATTCTTAACAGCATCAACAAACATGGTATATCAGCTTTACATGAATTCAGATGTTTCCTAGCTTGTCCTTTTACCAGGTTACACATTGCATCTTCTTCTCAATTTTGGTGTGTTCTTGGTATATGCAGTGCTGTACACAATCTACCTAAATAACTCAGTTCATCGACCTCGCGATTCTAGTGCACATTAGAACAGTTTAAGCTCCTTTTCAACTGATGTTTGCGCTTGCCTCGGCCAGCATTTTCTGCTGTCGAGCGAGGAGTGACTCGTAATCCTGCAAGATACAAGGATAATATTTATGCTGTGGATGCCTAATTTTTGTTTTGTTTTTTTTTTTTTTTGAGTACTATTGACTCGGTTACAATGTAGTATCTGTTCACAAACCCTAATTTTCGTATTTGAACAAAAGAGAACTGAGAAGTTACCTTTAAAATAGCCTGTGCACAAAGCTTCCCGGATAGAACAGCGCCTTCCATTGAAGCCAAGTACTTCTGTTTCGTGTAGTCGCCTGCTAAATAGAATCCGTCTATGGGGGATTTTTGCAAGGGGCGACACGGCTCACATCCTGGCACGGTTTTGTACACAGACCTAAAGAACGAGAAATCTACATCGGTCAGGTTTCACGAGGTATGGTGAACATAGTAAGAACTACGAGGAGAGGGAACAGGTTGGCTCGAGTCTAACCTTGGAGTTTTGACAACATGGTACTTTAGTATTTTTGCTTTGCTCTGGTCAGCTGAAATTTCGTCGGGGAACAATTTGGCTAGTTCCTTCATCGTAGCTTCAATAATTTCTGAGTCGCTTTTTGACACCCATTCTTCTGCAGGCGCGAACACCAACTCCAACATAGACTGATTGGGGTTGTAATATTCCTGCTCGGAAAAAAAAAAAAAATAGGGTGAGATCACTAGTCATTTTGAGTAGAGTAGGCGTACACGCCAAAATCATTTACAGATTGGCCCGAGTTGCGGATATGTACTGTATTCACGAGGGTCTACATCATACAAGTATATCCAACTACCCTAAAATAAACCGTTGTGTTAATACCTTGCATGTTACCGACATGTCAGCATACACACTCAGAAGTGAGCTTCTGCAAGAAAATGAATGAAATATTAACAAGAAAATCCATATAGGTCTACAAATAGATCGAACAATGGCAATTACAGAGAGAACTGGAGAGAGGTAAAATGTGCCAAGTGGGAAAAAGAAAAAGGCGAATCAAACTGACCTGCTAAAGAGGAGATGATCATATGTGTTCTTCAGTTTTCTGTCAAACCTGCAATTTGATTAGTGTATCCACTATTAAGTGAGTGATTTCTTACATAAGACATGTTTCGGTGTATGGAAAAAGTACTCTAAAAACCGTGAGATAAGATAACGAACTTCTTCTTCCTTTTCTTTGTTAGCAAATATGCTTAGTATGGTGGCACATTCTTAATAGTAAGTTATACGGAGTAATATATTCAAAAAATGGGGCAACCCCAGCCAAGTTGGTCGGTCTATTAGCTTAGTAACCACATGGTTCCAAGTTTGAGTCCTGGTGGGAAATGGCCTATTGGCCTTCTTATTTTGAGCCAGTCAGCTATTGACAACCTAGGCTAGTTTAACTCTTTGTTGTCATTTGCCGGTTAGAGTCACCAGGCGGGATTTACCTAACGCAACTGTGGGTTTTCCTCGTCATCCAAATATAGAAGAAAAATATTAACAGTTTCCAACTAACCATATATGAACATTTATTACTGGAACTCCAACTAATTTCTCCAGCTTTTTGAAATACGGGATCTCTTTCCAGTCCTCGGGCAAAAGAAGCTTCAGGATATCAACTAGTTTGATTGTGAGAAAATGATAAATTAGTGACTGTAGAAAAGTTGGGCGTAAAATATTGGAAAATTGAATGGTTCACTATAGTTACCAGGCCCAGCGAACACAAAAGCATCTCCTTGAATAACAGTTCCATTACTTAGAAGAAAACTCTTGACACTTCCATCTTCATTCAGCTCAATTTTATTTATACGTGAGTTAAGTTGGACTTTACCGCCTCGTGACTTGATATGTTCAACAATCGGCAAGCAAAGCCTTTCTGGCGGGTTTCCGTCTAAAAAGGCCATTTTTGAACCATGTTTCTCCTGTTGATTAAAATCTAAACAGTTAATAGAAGCTTGAGTTTTGTAAAGAGCATGTGTCGTGTAGCATCTCTTTCCTAAATTTCTACAGTGGCATGCATAGGATAACAACTTAGTCATGAATATCAGCTCTCCTTTTTGATCCCTCCCAGTTATTTTGTCTTTGACTCTCTTTTTTTTTTTTTGGATACATTAGGTTTCTCAGCTTACGCTGGACTAATCTTAAGCCCCCAAAACCTTGCCCAAAAGCCACTGGAGGAGGTAAATCGCGAGTCGCCCCGTCAATCCCAGGTTCCCACCCCTTGCCTATACACTCTACGCACAAGGGGTCTTTATCACCTCTGATCAGTCAAGGTCTCCCAATGACACCTAGGCTACTGGTGGGATTATATCCCCACGCAGCCACGCTACTGGAACAAGGCTTTAGGGTGATCAGTCGAACCGACTGAGCTATGTGTGTGTATTGGGGGGTGGGGGGATTCCAACTGACCTGAAGAAATCTGTTCAAAGCAATCAATATGCACTGCATCGAAAGTTCATCCGGATTAATGAAATTCAGAGCCTTTGACATGGCAATGAACACCTCATCAGTCACCCTGTCTGGTATGCCCTGAAAGAGGATAATTAGCCGCTTGTTAAGGTCTTCCCATGCCCCTCCATATTAGCTGGCTATAACATTAGACAAGAATACGAAAACACGAAAATACTTGAACTAAGAGGTTACATATTTTACGTACCTGCTTTCTCATCCAGTCCTTAACAGATATCCCATCTTGAGCTTCAACATAAGACTGTCCACCAAGCATTGCTGGCAACAGACCAATAGCAAACTTCACTTTCTCCGGCCACGTAAGCATCTCATTATTCCTTAGGATGGCCCACACCCCTGCAAGCAACATATAAATAAAAAACGGGAATGGCATAATTTATTATTAGTAGGAATGTGACACAATTCCACATTTTCAACACCTCGGGATTCACAGTTTTAACAAAGACCTCACCATTAAATGGAGATGGTAAAACTTCAGGGAAATCAAATCGGCTGAACTCTCCTGGTTTGTTTGGCATCGCAAATATCATAGAATGTTCCTTCCACTGCAAGCGATCATTGATGCCTAGTTCTCCAAACAGGTTCTGCACATTCGGGTATGCCCCAACTTAAAACAGATAAGAGTCATTTGACATGTGTATTAGGAAGGGGGAGGGTATACAAAACTTCAATGTAGAGAATTGCAACAGAAAAGTGTTTAATGGAGAAAAATATTTGAAACTAATTGAACCAAGTTTATTAAAGCAGCAATACTTACAATGCTAGAATCAATATGAACAATATGGGCATTTAAACTTACAGAATATGTGTAAACCAGTCTCATACCAGTCCCCGTCATCATCTTTCCATGCAGCTACCTAGAAAACCAAAGATAGTTAATACTCCATACTATTACGATGGCATCTAACATTCCAAGTAGACATTATTTCACAAACTATGCATTTAGGTTTAGCTCTAGTGATTCGTGCAATGATGATTTAAGTATAATAGTTCATGAGCCAAAGGCCTTGTGGTCGAGCGGCATAGTTGTGGCTTCTCAAATGAGAGGTCTTAGGTTCAAACGCCAGTGTGGGAGCATTGACTCTTTGTGTTTCAGTAGGTTGAGAAAGTATGTATGAACAGATACTACATTGTAACAGAGTCAACAGTACTAAAATAAAATAAAAAAAAAAAAAAAAAAAAAAAGTATAATAGTTCAAGAGAAAGAAGACGAGCATAAAGGGTGAGATAGTGAGAGTTACCATTTCGTTAGTTTATTTACAAATGTGCAATTCTTTTGATATACTCTAGGCGGCTCTTATAATTCCTAGATATCTCGTGATCGTGTATATGCAAGTGATCTCTTGTAACTGTAATAAAAGGGAGACATAGCCTAATTCTTCTCTTTCAAGTATTGTTTATCACCCATCGAGGTTGAATGGTGAGATAGAAGAAGAGAAGCAATAGTGTGATAGAGAGTCTCACCAACCTTTCCTCCCAGCACATCTCGTGCCTCCAGCAGTATTGGTTTGTGGCCCGCATCTGCTAAATATTTTGCAGTAGACAACCCAGCCAAACCTGCAAGCAACAAAATACGAAAACATATTGGAACCATGGTAGCTTTTATTATATAACGAATTTCTTTGAATTCCTTTTAGTCCTTTCAAAGTTCGGTTATAAGATAGTTGTAAGATAGTAGAATGAGAGGAGCTTTCTACATTTCTTAGAGCATAGTGAGCGGTTGTTTCAACGTAAAACTGAAGTGGAATAATCCCCCTAAACCGCTAAACGTTCTAGTACAACAGAAGTAGCAGAGGAATAGCATTTCTTCAAAAACGCCAATAAGAAAATATAATCGAGACAGACTATAAAAATTTACCGGCACCAGCAATAACAACTTCCAATGGTTTACTTGGACGTGGAGCAGAACGAAATGAAGAGGACAGGTAAGCAGCTTCGATATAGTTAACAGTATTCTCAAGTTCTGGCCTCGGATAGTCCATGCAAACTACCTATATTATACGATTAACAAAACCTATTTCAGTATCTACAACTAGAATTTTATGGATTCAATATAAGTATGTAACATCCTATACAATCCAAAACAGACCTTCAAAGGGCGGTACCCCCTCCCTAATTTAGGCATAACACCATTGCTAGTCGGAATCCTCAATTTAGAGCCCATTGAGTAGCTCGATCCAAATGATAGCGCATTTACTTCTGCTGAACCAACACGACAACCAACTCTAGAGGAAGACGGCAAGCTAACAGCAGAAACATGTCCAATGTGGGACATTTTGCCAAATCCTATACTAAAAACGCGATCACTTTGGGAAACTATAATTCTTCAAAGAGTATCAATTCAACATTGCTCACACACCACTAATCCTGCCATGAAATGTAACACAAAAATGGACTTCTATCAGAATCTTTAAATGAAGAAATTTGCTCAAACATAAACTGAAAAGCTACATCATGCTTACATCCACAAACTCCTTATCATACAACCTAGACAACTAAATTCAACACCAATCTATGTTCAACTTGTAACAAGAACTAAAGTAGTAACCATAAAAACAGATTCTTTACAGATAAATAATCTGGAATCATCCACAACATCACCCTAAAACTCTAGTAAAGGGGAAAAACACAACCTGCAGAGATAAACAGGGCACAAGCATAATAATAGATCAAGATTAGTACTTTGAGACTCAAACCACAATTCCCAATAATAAAACCCATCCAACAAAAGCAGAAGCAAGAGCAATTGAAACCCAAACTTGTTCTTTAGCAAAATCAAAAGAAAAGTTAAGAAAAGACAGTACCTTTTTTGAGGGAAAGAACAGCAGGGGAAAATTTTCTATAAACTGGAAATGGGATTTGAATTGAAGCTAATCTTTGTCAAATTTTATAAAGAAGATAATAAATGAAGAAGGAAATGGGTGCAGAAGAGAGGCTATGGAGGTTTGGCATATAGCTGAAAAAGAAAATAGTGAATGCCGGAGAAGAGTGAATGGAACTTTGCCCGGCGTTTTATATGATTAAAATAAATGGATTTTGTTTATGCAACGTAAGATGGTGGTTTGGCCACTTCTGATGTTGGAGCTGTGCTTTCCATAGCTGGAATATTCTATCCTCTTTCTTGTTCAATGTTCACTAGTCCGCTAGCTAGCTAGCTGCAACGTCACTCTATTGGGTTATGGGCCTATGGATACACCACCACTTTGTTTGGGCTTAATGTCCAAAAGGCCAAAACTTAATTGGGCCATCCATCAATCCACTTCAGCATTTTCGGCCCAAATTATCCTTAATAGTCATGAATTGTTCCATAATTTTTTTTTTTTTTTTAATATTGCCATATTTTATTGTGCTTTAGGTTGGTGATACATAATATCATGCAATTATAATACTCCATATATAAATATTTTATGTGCTAAGTATGCTTAAACTATATGCTCATCACTATAATGTTTGTTGAGTAAAACTATATCATATCCTCCACATTTAATATATATATTCTAATATCAATTAACATGCATACGATACATGTTAGAAAGAAATGTGATATATAGATCTATAGACTCAAACACTCAAACTTAAAAGTAAATACAGTGAGATTGGTATTGCTTGATTAGGAATAACAGCAATCAGAGGGTTTATTCAGCGAGATCGGTATTGCTTGCATGATTAGATATATTGATATGTGGAAAGCTAATACGTGTGTTGATTGGATGGTTACCCATCATAATATTTTCGATCATGTTTAGTTTCTAAACTTACAATCACCTTCTCTGAGGGTTTAAACCCGATCCGATAAATTTTACCGATATTCTTAGTGTAGTGCAATTAAAATTTATGTAACTCGATGAATAACTTTATTTAATTTAAAGATTGATGTATTAAAAAAGAAATTAAAGTTAGGGAGTAATGATATATGAGGATGGAAGTGCAGAATAAAGAGAATAAAAGGGAAAGAAATTAAAATGGGGAATAGCAGGTGGCCACTAATAATATAATGTGGGGAAGAATAGAATTGAATAGAATGGAGGAAACGTCAGCATCTGCCGACAGCGAGCCATTGTTCTACGACCACTCACTCCTTACGTTACGTTAATTGTTTATTCACTACACTCGCTGTCGCGCCATCTGCATGCTGATGATACATACATATATGTTCCCATTTTAATGATTTTATTAGTAGCGCGGTGATAAGACAACTATTCAACCCAATTTGACATATATATGCTTCTATCCACCAACTCACCATATCTTTTAATTTGTTTGCATTTAATTTATGTTTATAATTTTTTTGGCGTAACATTGGGTATTTATGACACTGATGATTTGAATTCGATTTGAATCATGTCTGTGAATTTATATTTAATTTGTAATTTGTAATTGCATTAACAGTTTGCTTATTAACAGGATATCAGTCCCAAGTTGCTAATTAAGTGTATTTCTTTTTAAAATTATGAAATGATAATTGTTATGGAGTATATTACAATAAGTTTGATCTTATATATCTTTGAATATAATGTATTGAAATTAACTCATTTTGTCTTGCCCATTGCACTTGGTCCACAAGGGAAGATGAGGCTAATAAATGATTCTAAAGTCAAAAGCTCAAGGTGCTTGCAAGAACAACACGCAATATACAAGGTAGCCAGAATATATCGAGATGTTGTGACACATCATATCTTTCAATTACAAGTTAAAAATGTGCTAAATTATGAGATGTGATAGTTATATATTAACACTTAGGTGTCTAAATAATTGAAAGAGAACCGGCTTTGAATAATGACCTGACCTAATGCTCAACTGCTCAATTAACTGAAACTATATGTGTTTGGCGGGTTAGCAAAACTAATGATTATTTAAGGGCTTTTGACTCATCTACATTTTAATGATGAGTATTTTCTAAACATTTAACTCTGATACTTAATAATTACGGTGCTCACAAACGATCAAGTTTAACTTAAAAGCTAAGCCTCCGTTCACTATTTGAATTTTCCAATCATACTCTTCATTCTCTCACTACATTATTTAATTCACATCGAACTTGTTTTAATATTCTCCAAAACTTCACCACTGTAACCAGTGGAGCTGTCCATGCAGGCAAACTTAGCTTGTTTTAATCATTAGCACCAACAAAGTCTATGCATCAGATACAAAACCATTAATAATCAATAGTAAATCAAATGCAAACTCAATACTGTATAACATCACAATGAGCATGTTTATTTGGTGGAAATCGGCGAAGGGTCAAGTCCAATAATTGGTTGCAAGGGAATTGTTGAACGTATGTTTGAAGGGTCAAACACAACACCATATACATCTCGAAAATGTGGTGGCATAAGGAAAAAAAATTGTGCATTCACTACAAGTTATAGCTTTTGCCGTCTGCTTTTGGTGTAATAGTAAGTGTTTGATTCTAACAACTGCTAACATAGCTAAAATCACATCAATAGCAAAAATTATGCATTTAAGGCTAATAGTTGTGCCGGTGGAGAGAATTGTTAGTCCAGCAATGGGTGCTATGGAGATTATTCGCTATGATATATAATTTTTTTGCGTAGCTAGTAATAAAAGTTTGATTCTTATAGAATATTACACATACACTATAAAAAAAAATTAAACTGATAATCTAAATCACATTTTCACTAGTAAGGACCATCGGCTTCAATATTACAGTAAATTAATAGTCTTACCAAAAAAAAAAAAAAAAGTAATCAACAATTAATCTCTCTCCAATTACATAAATTTTTGGTTTTGTCTTTGTTGTTACTTGTTACACATAAGTAAAAGACAAGCAGAACATTGGTGTTGGACGAGATAAAATATGGCGGTAGACAGAATTTAATGTCATCAGAATTGATTATCCTATTACGTGGTGTTAATCCAACGGTTAATTTTAATCCTCATTATTTTAATTAAGCCTATGAGAGGGAACCATATGGATTAAAATAAAATTAAAATTTAATATTAAGTACTTGTCTTGGACCCCTTTCCTCCCACCCTCCACGCGCACTACCGACACACATACAAATATTTACCACGTTTATTTTCTCCCTCTAAATTCATGATGAAATAAAATTCTTTAGAAAAATGTGTAAAATAAACTTATAAAAACTTTTATAAGTAAAATAGTATTATAATGCATTTTATTTTGTTTCTTATTTTTAATTTGAATGTATGGGTTGATACATATATTGCCGGGATAATTGGCTATTCGGACTAGATGCATCAAAAATGACATGTTGATATATTTATTATAACTACTTGTTAAAGTTTTGGGTCTAGTTACTTTTTCCTATATAGTTTGATGATTTATTTGACAAATTTTCAAACTATTGTAATTTGATTCACCATATATAAACATGATACTTCCATGCAATGTGATTGACATAAACACGCCAAAATTACATTGTGTGCGTGTGTGTGTGTGTATATATATATATATATATATATATATATATATATATATATATATATATATATATATATATATATATATATATATATATATAGAGAGAGAGAGAGAGAGAGAGAGAGAGAGAGAGAGGGAGGGAGATCAAATGCGGTAATAGGTTTCAGGTATGGTTTAATCTTAACCCTTCACATAATCAAAATCAATTGTCCATATTGAAAACAAATTAAAAAGTGTGGTGGCAGTTTAGTCTTTTTGCGTAATGATCAAATTTAAGGTGCGTCGTTTTCATTCTTAAGGTGCATCGTTTTCCTTCTTAAGGTGTATAGTTTATGTGCTTAAGCATGGCCGATTTTTTTTTATTTGCGTGGCCCTGTGCTGTTAAATAAGTGAGACCCTATCAAAGTATAAATAAACTGTGAATTGAAGAAATATTGCAAAGAGAAAAATTCAAAAAAACCTAATTTTGGGCCACGCAAATAGGTAAATAAGTGAGGCCCTATTAAAGTACTATAAATAAACTGTGAATTGAAGAAATATTGCAAAGAGAAAAATTCAAAAAAACCTAATTTTGGGCCAATATAATCACAAATGCATATACTAACTATTAAGCCAGGGATGGGGTAGGGGCCCCCAAAATTTTGGGGCCCTGTGCTGTTGCCCATCTTGCACGCCCTAAAATCCGGCCCTGTGCTTATGGTGCATCAGTTATTCAGTTGAGAACTTAAAATGCGTTTTTTGTTGAAACTTTAAGGTGAGTCAGTCTAAAACTTTAGGTGGGTCTTTTCATAGCTTAAGGTGCATCGTTTTTCTTTCTTTTTAAAGTGTATATATTTAAAGCTTAAGGTCGTCACTTTTCTAGTTTAAAGTGCATCAGTCTAAAGCTTTATGTACGTTTTTTCATAGTTTAAGGTGCGTCGCTTTCTTTTTTAAGATACATATTTATATGAACATGATTTTTAATGAATTAACACAATAGATATTTTTAGTTAATATATTACTAATTAACTTGACAAGATAATATATTTAAATCGATTAGACCTGTTGGTACACCTTTTTTTTTTTTAAGATTAAACTTTATAAAATATTTTATAAAAATACAATATAATATAATAGAAAAACATCCGATTCATAATCTACCATATAATATTCATAAAGTTATAGAAAAACATCTAAATATAATTAAAATGTTAATCTTAACGGGTTAACCTATTAAGATATAAAACTTAACGAGTCAACGAATTAACAACTCAAAATACATTAAGCCTAAACATGAATTTATTTTTTTTTACCTGATTTTTGTGTTGTGTAAAAAATAGTCAACTCCATCTATAAATTTTTAAAAAAATTATATTAATGAAAGAGCAAAAATGGATGTAATCTATCATTCAACATTCTATTAATTGTGCCATTAATACAGACCAAACCCTAAGATTTAGGATGTTATGGATTTCAAACTGCAGTGTGAAGACTAGTCCTTTTCTGTTCAGTCAAATACTACCAATTTACCAATACAGGAAGACGTCAATAACCCAAAATGGAAGAGAACCCGTGACTATTTCTTCTCTTTCCTAATCCAATCTCTGTATATAAAATAAAAAATTACCCAGCGAGGATGAGGGGTGAAAGTTCGATTCCCACTCAAATATGGGAATTATTAGGAAATTTAAAGCACAAAAATTTAATTATAAATGATGAGTGTTCAAGCAAGGGTGAAAACTGAGGACTGATTGGACGACTCGTGATTTTCTTTCTCTAGCACTCTTAGATAGAGATAGTCTAGCGTAAATTGAAAAATTTAGTATGTACAAATTTTTAAAAAATTAAAAATTATCATCTCATGAGCTTAGGATGAATTCATAGAGTTCAAGATATAATTCAACAAAGTTGAAAAATATGCGATGAAAAAATTATAGCATATAATAGCCCTGGAAGGGTGGCTTTGTACGTAAAGATTTTCGTAGTGTAATTTACCTTTTTGTGTAGTTTACATATTATTATGTAAGACTGTGATTTTAAAAGTGCACAACCTCAAATAATGACGGGTAAAAAATAAAATACCCTTTTATCCCATTTTATTCGTGAAAAACTAATACTTACTATTAATTGGTCAAATCAACTTTTTATTCTTTGTTTATTTTCTTTAGTAACTTTTACTATTTTTAAATTTAATTTTTTGTGTGTTTTAATAATACTTTTAGTGTAATTTTTAAATATATAAATTCTATATATTAATACTAAACTTAATATTATAAAAAATAAATTAAAATTAAATTCAGTCAAACTCGTTAATCAAACCAGAGACAGATACATAAAATAAGATGAATGGAGTATTTATTACGGTGTAATTCATAAGATTGTCCCGTTACTTTCTATTTGTAAAGGTGGGTATATTTACAAGCTAGAAAGTCTCAGGTAAAAAAAAAAAAAAAGGGGAATTAAAGAAAGAAGAAGGGAGTAGGGGACAGGAATTCTGTGGCCTTGGATTCTTTTAGCAGGACGTGGGTGCCAGCTTTAATGGGAAAGGGTAATGGGTGCACCAAAAAGTATGAGCCCTCTCACTCTGTTCCAACAAAAAGTTAGTCCAAAAAATCATATAATACTTGCACATGATTACAAGTATATTTTCTTGCGGCCTGAGGGGGTTAACAATAAATAGTATTTAACAAAACTTGGAAGCTCTGACAACGCCTTTTGTTCCCTAGTTGGGACTGACTGAGCGAGCTTGAAGATGAGAGCGCTTGTATCAATGGTGGGGCTGCCCTGGGCGGTGGCGCTTCTCATTGGGATTCTGGTGAACGCGCCGCCCTCCGCCGTGGCTGATACAGATCCGACTGATGGTTATTTTCTCTCTCTCTCTCTCTCTCTGTGTTTATAGGAAGTGTTGTTTTTTGTCTGTGTGATTACTGAGAGGGGTATGGATTGTGGGTTTCTTAGAATGTGAGTGTGGGATTTGGGAATAGTGAGTAAAGATGGAAACTTTTTTTTTTTTTTTTGTTATTATGTGTTGTTTGTGAATAGTTTAGAGTTTAGAGGAGTGTTGAAGATGAAAGGTTCATTCCCTTGTTCAGAAGGGCTGGAATGGAAGATAGTTTGGTGCTGCTCTCTTGTGAAATTTTATGCCTTTTTCTTGTTTCATTTCTTGGGGTTTTGCATCTCTTTTTCTTTTGTCGGCATGTGTTGGTAGTGAAAGGCAATATCTTTAGTTTTGACTGTCATTGTTGGATTTCACCTTCATTGGTAGCTTACCAGTTCAAGTTGTTTCTCAAAGATGATTCATTTGCTTAGAATTTCTGATTTTATTTCTGATTTTTTTTCTTTTTTTTTTAGAAAATTTTGAAAGGAACTGTTTTGTTTGTCTTTATAAAGTTAGGAGTGGAAACCCACACTGGTAGCTTAGTTGGTTCTTGGGTGGGAGATTGTTGCCCAAAGATGCAAGATTGAGACCTGTCAGCCTCAGTGTTAGAGTTTCACTCCTCTTTGTGGCCACTAGGCATAGGTCTCACCGCCGCTGAGTCACCATGATTTAACCCTCTACAATCCTGTTGGATAAGTTAATGGCTTGATTCCCGTTAACGGAGGGTTAAATGTAGTTATTATAGTTGAAATTTTCCCCCTGGCGATGATCTGAAATCAGGATGGATTTCCCTATATAACTACTGATTTCTATATGTACTCCCCGCCTAGTAGCATGCTGCTCGAGATTGCATACTTTAGACATCGTTTTTCAATTGTGTGTTCCAAGATGATGGTATTCGTGCTTTTGTGATAAAGTGATAAACTGGCAACTTGCTTTTTTTGCATTTCCAGCATCAGTTCTGAGGGGGTTGTTCTCCAGCCTGAACTCACCACAGCAGCTTACAAAATGGACGGCAAATGGTGGAGACCCTTGTGGAGAGTCCTGGAAGGGCGTTAGTTGTTCAGGCAATAATAGAGTAACCGAAATGTGATCCTCTATTGCCCCCCTTGTCATTACCCTCTATTGTAGCTCTTGACCCGAAATTTATTTCTTTCATTTCATTTTTCAGTCAGATTTCGGGTCTAGCACTCACCGGGTCAATGGGATTCCAATTGGATCAACTGAAATCTGTAACCACCTTGTAAGGCAGATGGCTTTCGATGAATGACATTAGTTTCTGTGGGTTTCTTGGAATTCCCTATAAACGACTTCTTTGAATTTTGCAGTGATATAAGTAATAACCTTCTTGGGAACTCATTACCATATCAGCTTCCTCCAAATGTACAGAAACTGTAAGCTTCTTACTCACTCGATCTACAATCCTTTGCTTTATAAAATGTCTTTCGCCATTTAAAATTCCTCTTTAAAATGCAGAAATCTCGCTGGTAATGGCTTTACCGGTGGCCTCCCATATTCCATTTCACAAATGGCCCCCCTCGAATATTTGTAAGCGAACCTCTTAAAGCAAACTTTTATCCAACTTGATTGGAAATTAAAGTTTTATGTGACTTATGCCGTTGTTGCTTTTCCAATTGTAGAAATGTTAGTCACAATCAACTTCAGGGCGAAGTGACCGTCATGTTCGTATCGCTTACGAACCTGTCGACGCTGTAAGACCTGTATCCAGACTCTTCCATTTCTTGAAATTTCTTGAAATTCGTCTTTTTATGAACTGAATGAGATCTTTCGAAATTAATGCTTCAGGGATTTCTCTTTTAATTCTCTGGCTGGCAATATTCCTCAAACGTTCAGCTCGCTTACAAATATGAAAAACATGTAAGCATAATTTATTATTTTGTTTTTTTAGTATGTGTCATGTTTCCTTTGAAAGCTCGTTTAACATGTATGGAGTATGCCTTGTAGGTATTTGCAGAATAACGTGTTTACTGGAACTATTGATGTTCTTGCAACTCTGCCCCTCGATAATCTGTGAGTTGTATATTTATGCATTTCGATATATTAGTTGGAATGAACTGTGCAGTGACACGTACTTTTGCTTCTAGAAATGTCGAGAACAACCATTTTACGGGATGGATCCCTTCACAGTTGCAAGGCATAAACAGTTTACAGTGAGTATTTCAGACTGCAAGGGTTTAATTTCCGGGGGAGAAATCTTTCTTTGCATCTAATTCATTGTTATTGTACAGAACGGGTGGTAATTCATGGAACACGGGCCCTGCACCCCCGCCTCCACCTGGCACTCCACCCGCAAACAGGCCCAATCATAGACCCGGAGGCGGCAGCAGCCCATCAAATGGCGGAGGCAGTGATAATGGCGGTGGGGGTGGCGGTGGGGGTGGAAAATCTGGTATAGGGGGTGGAGCTGTTGCGGGAATTGTGATTTCCATTTTGATTATAGGAGCAATAGCAGCATTCTTTATTATCAAGAGAAGATCGAGGAGGACATCAACCGATATCGAAAAGGTTAATAATAATCAGCAGTATCCTCCCCTCGTCTCGCACAAAGTACAAGGTATGTATAAAGAATGTTTGGTTGTATGAGTCGAGCCGATTGTTTCGAATCAGATCTTTATGGACCGAAAGATGAAGAAAAATGGCTACTTTCATTGAAATTTCATGTTATTAGGTGTCACGCTATGTTCTTTGCTTGATTTTCTGTCAATTTGCACACAGAGATGAAATCCGTTCAAACCTCCTCCGCAATGGGAACGAAAACCGTGGAGGCGCCAGTTGAAGTAAATTTAAGACCGCCTCCTATTGACCGTCCTAAATCGTTCGACGAAGATGATATATCGCCCAAACCAGTTGTTACCCCCAAGAAAATTGATACGTCTCAAATAAATGCTACCCAATACACTGTTGCCGACCTGCAAATTGCTACAGATAGCTTCAGCATCGAAAATCTTCTCGGCGAGGGATCAATAGGACGTGTTTACCGGGCTCAATTTGAAGATGGAAAGGTATAACCTTTCCCTAGTTACTAGTGTACATTTCACAACTATATTATAGATACAGAATCAAGGATGAAAATTTTTTAGTATGTATATATAACTTTTCTTCTGTTCAAATATGCTACTTTCGATGTTTACCTTCAATGAATGATCTTTTGCCACTTTATAGTGCTAATATCTTTCATTGTGTTAGGTTCTTGCTGTCAAGAAAATTAACTCCACTGCTATTGGGAACCCCGAAGATTTTCTGGATATAGTTTCTGAGATATCCCGGCTGCATCATCCAAATGTCACCATGCTGGTTGGGTATTGTTCGGAGCACAGACAGTATCTACTGGCTTATGAATTCTACAAAAACGGTTCTTTGCATGATCTTTTGCATCTCTCCGATGAATACACCAAGCCACTGACTTGGAACAACAGAGTGAAGATCGCTTTGGGGGCAGCACGTGCACTGGAGTAAGTTTAATTAACGTAATACTAAACTACTCTGTATTTAGTATCTATATGATATAATCAAAATTCAGAAAAAAAAAAAAAAAAGTAACAAAAAAATAATTATTTACCTGCCTACAAACATAGGCATGAGTTTCACTAGTACATGTTACGGTAGGGTTGAGAAACTGTTCATGTATTTTCAATTCTAGGTTTCTTTGAAATGTATTTACATACAAAGTTTGCTCGCAAGCTTACTAAGCGTCATTTGCAGGTATCTGCATGAAGTTTGCTCGCCATCGGTGGTTCATAAAAATTTCAAATCTGCTAACATTTTACTTGATTCGGAGTTCAACCCTCATCTATCAGACTCTGGGTTAGCTAGCCTTATCCCAGACGAAGATCAGGTAGCTTCTTGCTTGCCTTTTGTATTAGCTAAGTGCTTAACCTTTGAGTGTTTGGTTGATTTGGAAAATTTCCTCACATGAAATGGCTTTCATAGTTTTGGCATATTTTCCGTTGTACAACTAATGTGCTTGTTGCATGTAAATGTCAGCAAAGCATTTTGTCTTCAAATTGCATTGGTTTGGTAAAATCCCGCCAATTTCCCCAGATTACCATTATGTCCTTGAAGCTTCTAATTTCGAACTTTTGCAGGCTCTAAACCAGAATTCAGCGTCTGGATATGGTGCGCCAGAGGTGGCCATGTCTGGTCAGTATACAATAAAGAGCGATGTGTACAGTTTTGGCGTTGCCATGTTGGAACTTCTTACTGGAAGAACACCATTTGACAGGTAAATTTCTTTGAGAAACTACAATTTTGTCCCAGAGAGATAATAGGAAATGGTCTCGAGATTCCGGCTTTTGTGATGACACTTTTCTTCATTATGTAGTTCAAGGCCAAGACCCGAGCAATCCTTAGTTCGATGGGCTACACCTCAGCTCCACGACATTGACGCCTTGTCTAAGATGGTTGATCCAGCATTGAAAGGGCTCTATCCAGTTAAATCTCTCTCCCGCTTTGCTGATGTCATTGCACTATGTGTCCAGGTAATATCTCGAGCCAAATTTTTACCAAAACCGGTAACTCTATGCTCTTTCCGTTAAAATATAAGCGAACTAGAATCCCGTGCTGCCTGCTTGAGAGAAACTATTTAGTTCACACTACTACTATGTGTTAATGGTTCACTATAAAACATGTGGCAGCCGGAGCCCGAGTTCCGACCACCTATGTCGGAAGTTGTTGAGGCGTTGGTCCGGCTGGTGCAACGGGCCAACATGAGCAGGAGGACATTCGGGGCTGATTCAAGGACCAGGTCTGGTAGCGCAGATTCTCAGGAATACGAGCCTTAGATTCCTCGGATGCCATGTTTTGCTGCTACTAATCCTGATGTTCATTGTATCATAACGGTAGCGGATTCTGTAACATTGTTAATAGCGTGATCCGTTTCGTTTGCATTTGCTGCCATTAGATTAGCTTCTTCTTCTTCTTCACCTTCTGCAGAACTGGACTCCTGGATTCTTGTTTTTGTAATATGGGAGTCTATTGAGAAGAGTTGTGTACTATCTGATTCTGGATTTTTCTCCTATACAAATTGTTTTCAATCTCTATCTCTCGAAAACTTTTAAGGGTGAACGTTTTCTCCTAAAAACTTGATGGTCGTTTCTTCGTTTTCCATTTTCGTACTTTCTGATCCCCAGAATTTTCAGATCATTGCCAGTTACAAATGATTGCTTACACAAGAAAATCTTATGGCTCTGATATGAGATACAAGAACAATGGAGCACAGAAGAAATCTATGCCCAAATGAAATTAAAAAATTTTAAAAATCTGTAGAGGACAAAACGAATCAGCAATGTGCTAAAGCTAATATTTTACACTAAAATACAGAGAAAAAAGGGGGCAAAAATGCAGATGGCAATACATAGAAATGAACAAAGCAGACACCATCTAACCACTTCTATCATCTTCAGCTTCCAGTAAATGTTTGATCAGCAGAACTTGATAAAGAATGAAGAGTTTTCTGATTCCACGAGCTCTGCTGGTGGCAATACTTCGAAAAGTATAAGAAATTTAGGGAGTTACTCATCGTCTGCAATAAAGTTTGGCACTTCACCCTGACAAAGATACTCGTCGCACATTGATGCTGATCCCCAGCCCCTCCGGAGTCTTAAAATGTCCTCGGTGAAGGTGGATCCTGGAGCTCCAATAAAAACCGAAGACAAAGCACATATCGTCTTGTCTAGCATTGCTTCCACCTTCAAGGTGAAAATACAAGAAATATATTGAAGGGTAAGAAGAGTAGAAAATAAGAAAACAAAGACGAAAGTCAATACAAAAACGGTATTTATGGGAAGAAACATCAGACTAATCCTACACCTAAAGAGACCCGATTGTCTTCTCCAACAGAGTCATACACTTGTCTCTGCTGTCCCATACAAAATGAACTGATGCTCGAAACTTCAGCAGAATTGCAATAATAAATCATGTGGTGATTAAAAAAAAAGCTTTTAAAAATTAAATATTCAATATGAAAGGGTTGCCACTGAACACTGCCTATTTCACATCTATATCAGATTGAGTACATGAAAGATAAAATAAAATAAAAGGTCGAATATCAGCAAAACAAATTTTGACGACAAAAGTAATTTCCCCTTTACTATTCTATGAGACATATGTCCTGCAATAAGCCAATAACCAATTAACCATTACACAATTTTTGGATGAAAATATCCGTCTTACATATTACTCAATACAATATTCTCAAATGCAAATTAAATGCCCCTTGCATATTATGAAATAAATTTTGAAATAATTCTTTGGAGAGTAAAATTTTTAGTCTAAAGTCCATTATCAATTAACCCAGACACATTGATGTGCAAAGTTTTAAAGCATTGTGTAATAAATCAAAAACTCACCTGAGGGTCTTCCTCAAGGCCGTGTCTATACAATAACGCATCCCATTTTTCAGCTGAATTACGAGCAGGTCTTTTAACAAGTGGTACAGTCTTTCCATTGAAAACAACAAGAGACTGAAGCAAACCAGTTTCACTTTCAGCAGCATCTGTAGATAGATATATTACTGGAGAATTGGCCCTTTCAAGCACACGATTGATACAATCTGCAGCTTGAGGAACAGGGTAGAAGCAACTTGGTTTCTTGGCATTGCTGATAATTTGGTAAGTATTATTAGAAATAATAAAATAATAAATAATAATAAATAAATTTATATTAAAAAAAAAAAAAAAAAAAAAAAAAAAAAAAAAAAAAAAAAAACCAGATTCTTGAAAGCATGTGAAGCAAACTCTAGCTACAAACTACAACATTAGATGAATATTTTGAGGCATGAAGATGCAAAGCTGACTGTGAAGCTTAAGAGGTAGGTCTTACATAATCAGAGCACATTAGTCATTCTCAACTTTACAGGTTTCTAAAATATGCATATACATATCTCTTCTTCTCCTCGCCTTCAGGGTTTTGATTCTTGTCTTTTACATTCAAAAGTTAAAAGCAGACTTTCTTGATGATTAAAATGAAAGCATCTTAGTGGTTTTTAAAGCATCTTAATCTTTTAAAAAAATGGTTTTTAACAAGATAAACAGCAAAGAAAGGACAACATACCAAAATTTTAAGAAGCCATGTCTACGGAAGTGAAGTGCTATGAAGTCCTCTCCCAAAAATGTCTGAACAAATCGCTGGGCAGTGAGCATAATAATACGGCTGGGCTCGATAAGTGTCTTACATTTGTGGGCAATGGGACCACCTGGCTGCGCCACCCAGTCTCTCTCCACATCAGCAAAGAACACATCACCAATAGCAATAACATCATCATTTGAAGAAAATTTTGAAACTATATCTTGGACAGTCCTTTGCTTTGGCTTCTTAACATCCTCATTCCACGCAGTTTCAATCTTATTCATAGAAACCCCTGAAGACTTCAACTTTTTAATTCGATCATCATCCATAAAGCAGGGTTGTGGCTGGGAAAAATAACAAATGACCTTATCTATATGCACATGATTCTTCTGACTTTCTGCAAACTCCTCATAAGTGAGGACTACTTTTCTCCCCAAACACTTATTAATGTGATCAACATCCAACACCTTCTGAAACTCAAAATCAACTTTTGAGCTTGGAATAACCAAAACCCGGTTAAGTAGAGCTGCGAAAAACATGTGTTTCTCCAAACAAATCAAATGGTTCGACATTTGGCCTGAGACACAAATGGCAAACAAGTACTTATTTGCTTCTGGCTTCCACTCTATACTTTTCCTCTCAGACCATCCCTGATCAACCTTTCTACACCTACCTAAACCGCTAATGCTTGGATCTGTGTTATTATCAGATAAATCTAATGAATTCCCCAATTGATGGGATGACAGGAGCACTTGTTGAATTTGCTTATTCAATGAAATCTGACTTAGCAAATCAGCTTTCAGATCCTCTAAAAATACAGATCCCGTCCTCTCCAAACTCGAATCCGAACTACCGCTAACAGCATTACTAGAAGTAGAATTACCAGTATTATTAACAGCAGCAAAGCTGGTTTTATTTACGAATGTATGATTCCACTGCTTGAAAAGCTCTAACTGCTGTTGCCTAAGCAAATACAGAGCCCGCAGCTCGGACTCGCGCATGCGATTAACCGGAGAATCGAAGGTAATCTTCGAGACTCCGGTTCGGAAGATGTTTTTGATGTCGGTAGTGGCATAGAGAATTATAACGAAGAGCGGGAGAATAATGGCTAAGCAGTACCTCTTCCTGCAGATGAAGTTGAACCGCGCGGGGTCGATGAAGCGGTTTTTATTCCCGTCGATCTGGAAGGAGGAGCGGCCGGGCGATCTCGCGCCGTCGCCGATTAGGTTATGGCGATCCTCTTCGTCGTCGGAAGAGGATGCTCTGTCCATTGCGCCGGTGAGGAAGATCAAATGCGCATCGAGAATTTGTAACTGTAAGCTCTGGTTTCTCTCTCACGCAGTACACCTTTCAGTGTGCGTTTTTTTGCAGTTGCGACGTAGGAGTGTAAACCAAGGAATGGGGAGGGAATTCATGATTAGTATTCGGATTCATGATTTGTCGGTTGAGGAAAGTGACTACTTACCGGATCCGGACCCGTTGATGCGTTATGCCAACCCGTGAGCTGCTGACGGGTCATCCACCCTGCCCATCCCGGAACGAGAGTAATACTAATCTTACGTATACTTTCACTTTTTACTACATTTTATATTCCATTCTTACGTGGTACATTTATAATAATTCATTAAAAACAAAAAGAAATAGGGGTCAACACTGAACTATACATTAAACTACAATTAGATCATCGAACTCAAAAAAATGTAATTAAATTCTTGAACAATAAAAGTCATGCATTTAACTCAAAATGACTTGTTTACTTAATATACTGATTTCGATTTTAAAAATAATATTTTAAAATAATTTTAAATAAAATAATTAATTAGAAAAAAAAAAAACTTTCGGCCAGAGACGAATCGTCTTGATAGCCAGGAGACAAAGGTTCCTTCGTCTCTTGGCCATGGAGATGAAGACGTCTTCGTCTCCAGCCATGGAGACGAAGTCGGCCGTCTTTGTCTCCGGCCATGGCAGTTCTTGTTTTTTAAAAAAAAAAATTAATTAATTATTTTAAAACATTAGTTTTAAAATTGGTAATCGGCACATCAAGTAAAACAAGTCATTCTGAGTTAAATTGCATGAATTTGTGTAGTCCGGGGACCCAATTGCATTGTTTTGAGTTAAATGACCTAATTGCAGTTTGTGTGTAGTTCAGTGGCCTATTTGACTATTATTCTTTTTAAAAAAGGTGAGTCATAGTTTTTATTGCTTTTTTTTTTCTTGTCCCTCCAATAAAAGACACTCTCGTTAAAATACGAGTGAACTTTTTTTTATTTTGTATCTGTTCATAGCTACTTTCTCAACTGAAGCCCATCATCCATGTGGGAATGTAAACCGGGACACCGGGTGCCACTAGACCACAAGGTCTTTGGCAATACTCGTGAACTATTTAAGTTTGATTTTATAAATATTTCAGTGTTGTAAACATTGGCCTATGCACTCCTAAGCCGAAGCGATTTCAGCCCTAGGCAGCTTTTAGTCGATCAGCTAGGCGTCAAGTTGGGCGCCTAACTCAGGCGAGTCGGTGCCCAACTCAATCGAGTCACCGATCAACTCGGCCGAGATTTGACTATTTAGAGCTTGATTACTCCCATAGTCCAAATGTCAGTGAACCAAATTTATGTTTTAAATATCAACCAATATTCAATCAGAACATCATGTAAAAATTTATTTGCTGACAAGCCATGTAATTGAACTCTATTCAAAATTCTACATTTAACTTTATAATTTATCTTTTCACTATAATTAAAATTAGTAAATCAATAGACAGCAAGATCTTCAAATATTTAAATGGTGAATCTTTTAGGTCTGTGCCATTATCTGTCTTGTATTCTCCACAAAGAGAATTCATGCGCCAAAGCTCTATGAAATATTCAATAAATTAGGCAGGCAGAAAGAAGTGCATAGTTATGACTGGAGAATTTTTTTTACAAGATGGACACTATATAGATACTACAACAGAATCAGAGAAAGCTAATGACCTAAGATGAAAGTAGTTTTCTATTTCTCCTCCAGTTGGAATGAGTGAATGACAGCATAGCTAAATATGTAAATATATCGTAACTGAATCTAACCTTCCTTGGCTACATCAACCAATCTCCCACGAATCCATTGCTTGGTTGTGGTTGTGCTATTTGACGCGGGATGGGCACTCTCGGGCTGAGATATCAATCCATTTGGCAATGGCTCGGACTGCAATGTCATTTCATGTGGTGGTGACTCGTGCTCATCTTCTTTAATCTCATTTGCCTTGTGATCACCAGACTCGGAGGCATGCATCACTTCCTCAACTGGTGGTGGTGCCACACCACTTGAAATCACTTGGTACAAATCTTCCTTGCTGCCAAGTAAATCATAGTCGTCTGAGCTTGACAAGACTGCTGTTTCATTACCGTTCAATAAACCATGGAAGCTTTTGGTAAAGTTGAAGCTGTGAAAATCTTCACCATTGGGCATCAATACGTGGGCTCCATTTGTTTTTCTCGTGTCAATTTCATCCAAGTGTTCCGTGTCTGCATCTGTTAAATCATCAACATTGGTGATTTCAGGCAATGTAAGTAATTGGTCTCCCTCATTTTGACCCGAAAGTATCTCTTCCATATCTATGGAGTCAATGAATTGAATTGCTTCTGCAATGAGATTCCTGGTCTCAACAAGGGATGCTCGAGCAACAGGACTCTGCCTGGCAGCAACCTCAAGAGCCTTTGCCGCCTTCTCAGCCTCAGCAATCAACAACCTGAAAACATTTGTTATAAAAATTCTCTTAAAATTCAATTTGTTATCAACAAGCTCGGGGACAGAAATAACTTTCATGCTTGGAATGAGTTTTTATATATGAAATACTTCTTCACTGATTTTGGCATGTGCACTTGTGCATTTATATAGGAGGTTCACCCCATAGACATAAATTATTAGATAACTTCTGACACTTGATATGGATTTTCACAAGAGGTGGTATCACGGATCTAAAAAAGGGTTTCCTTCTATGTATCTTCAATATCAGTTAGCTCCTTACCATCTTTGTCTTTAGATGTCTATATGTAAACGAAACCAAGATATGTGAATTGAAAGTCAGACAGAGAAAAAAACTAACTTTGCTCTTTTAACAGCTTCAATTTTCTCGTTGTCAGCCACTGCTCTCCGTGCCCTGATATTCCTTAACATTTCTAGCTTGGAATGTGCTAAAGGATCCTTGTATTTTGGTGTATAGCTTTTCTTTATCGTGGCTTGTTTTGTTTGAGGCCTATGATTATGAACAGTTACACCACCAATATCAACTTTCTTATTGGGTGGTCTTCTGTTTTGGGTCTGTCCATCACTACTTGGCTTTCTCCTTGGCTTTCTTTCAACCCCCTCTCTTGTGCCATGAAATTTAGCTAGAGAAGAGCAGACCCGATTACGGTAATCCTATTTAGACAAGAACAGAATGTGTCAAGAACTATGAAATTGAATATAAAAGTGCAAAGATTTAAATTGATAGCCATTGAAGCTAGATATCAATGTCGAGGAGAGTGTGGATAATCACACAGATTAAAAAGAAAAAGCAGACTATATAGGAATCAAGACCAGCTATTCTTAATGAAGCTTAGCTCTTACGGGATCAGCCCATTTAGCAGCAATGGCCTCGGCAATTTTCCTCCTCTGCTCAGCAGATTTTGGAGCTCTCTTGTTTCCTTTCTGTCTACGTGTTTTCCTTTGCTCAACACTCTGCATCCAGTGCTTCTCAAGCTGTCTATTCAAAATCTTATATGAGTTCCATTGCAACTCTTCCTGACCAGAAAGGCCCTTTCTAGAAGCTTCTGCAATTAAATTCTGCCATTCATAGCAACATGTCTCCTGCAGTTTCAGCATCTTTTGGCGCTTTTCCCACCCAGCTCGCACACCAACTCCAATTTTTAACCTTGTTTCCTCACTGCATAGCCACGTCAAACATAGTGTTCAGTCTGAATAAACTTTGCACTCACCATTACAGACCCAGAAAAAGCAAACAAAAACAAAAACACTTTCTTGCTACTAATCATTAGAATATAATAAGATATTAAAGACTAATTTATTGGTACATATATGAGCTCTAATAATTATTCTGTTAACATTTTATAAGTCAGCATAAATAATTTAAAGAATGTATACACATTATTTTCTATATTACTCGTGAGGGAAGATGGGTGAGTACATAAGTAGTTTGGCATGCCATTAAATTTTAGTAATTAAAGACTTGTGCTGTGAAAAAAAATGAGCCAATAGTAGTTACTATAGGAAGACAAGGCATCAACCTTAATAACTGGACCAAATAGATGTAGTAGTATTCCACAATTCTTTCTAATAGACAAAACAAAATTTATTGTCTAAAGCTTTCTCAACGAGTAGATTTTTTATAAAACAATTATATATTGAAACTATAGCAAATAATTTATAAGTTAATTTTCAAAACCTACCTTTGAGCATGCCCGAAGTTGACTAGCTTCATCCTTACCTGTGTAGGCTGAACTTGTTAGTAAAATAAACAACCTACTCAAACTTTGCAAAACTCTGCAATATTTATTCTTATTGTTTGTTAAAAAGTAAAATATTTAGCTCTCAACTATGACAACTCTGGTGCAAATTTCTCATTGGACATCACGAGTCTCACAAACATGGGTACAAGGAAAATCCTACCACGGCAGAGGAATTAATTATTAGAATAATAGAAAGGTCACTTTAATGGATAAATAAACTAAAGTTTACAGGACAATCCCCTCTAAGCCCATTACTATCACAATTGTTACACTAAGCCACTAAGGTAACCTAGCATTATGAGCACACCCTTTCAAAGATGGGCAACTATTGCGCTGAGAATTACTTTGAAAGCAATGAACATTCAAGGGTAATTAGATTATAGATTAAATAATCTACTTTCTACATTTTGGTAAAGATTACGAATTATGGATTGCACAAGACCATTTTGCTTATTCAAGCAAATGATCCACAACTAATTATGGATGATTTGCAATCCATAACTGATAAATCATAAGTTTTACTAAACAGGAAAATAATTTGCAGCCTAACTAAATAGGGTAAGATTATCAAGATTCAAGATCAGCCCACACCACAAGGTTAACTAGAAAGTAAGCATAAAAATCTGGCTTGATAAGAATACATTTAAGTTCTTCATTGCTTTCATATTAATTCTTTCAAAATAATTCAAATGCAATTGCAAAGAGGATAACAGAAATGATTGCTAAGGTAGATGGAAAACCCAACTTAATTCTTTTTCTTTTTTTTGTATTTATCCAATTGTTAATGGAGTCTTTTTGTACAGGTGAAACTGTTTCCTGATTTTTCTTTGTCATTTGCTTTCCATCTTGTAACATGATTTTTATGTGACATCACCTTAGGATCTCGCATTGCAATCCTGGTTCTCTCTTTAATCTTCTGTAGAGTTTCTGCAAATGATTAACACGGTTGAAGACGTTAATTTTTCTAACCAAACAACAAGCTAAAAAAAAAAAAAAAAAAGTAAAGGGAATGTCAAAATACCCGGACTGTGCTTCCTGCCTTTATTCCAAGGTGTCTTCCCTTTGTTAGCTTTAGAAATCCTACTCCGTCTTAACTTCTCTATTTCATCCAATTTAGTTGACTCATCAGTTTGAGATTGTCCCTCAATGGCACTGCAAGTCGAGTTTCCAGAACCAATACTCGTTCCCGTACTACTTTGATAGCCACCACCATCCTCACTTACCTGGTTAGATTGGGTTGATTCTTTTTCAAGAGTAGCCACTGCTCTTATCATCAACCCACCCCGGCATAACTTAATTCCCCCAAAACTCTGAGCTTTTTCCGGTACACAGAAAGATTTCCATAACGATGCAAACCTAATATCCTTCCCAGACTTGAATCTATTACAGAAGATAAGTTGAGAACTAACTGCACAAACATCTTTCTGGAAAACATGCCGTGTAGTTACTGTAGTAGCAATATCTGCACAACAATATAAGACGCAACAACATATGAAAACCCAGTAGCTCACTGAAACAAAAACACAAACATGACGAGTGCACTGTACTACTCTAAATCCAAGAAAATGCATTTCACCTAGTACCAAATAAAAATCGCGCGCGTGGGCACAATGTTCCAGAATACATAAACAGGAACAAGAAATCTGCGTAAAGATAACAAAATTTACCTAATAAATGCATGGGGAGCTCATCCAGTCAACTGCAATGAGCAGAATTCAGATAAAGAAATGTAATGCCCGGTGATTTTCAATCCTTGCTGCTGCCCAAGTTGAAACCTTTGCTGAAATCTGGTGCTAGGGTTTGTTAAGGATTAGCGGAAACGGGAATGCAATCAGAGAAGCAAGGAGGAGTGAAGAACAACTATGGGTGCTTAGTTGGGAGAGGAGTGAAGCGGAGAGGAGAGGCCACAAACCTTAGTGAGAAATGAGTAGTCGTGTCCAAATTGAACCTCAGGCGCAAAAGAGTAGATATTATGCAGTAGATAATGATTTTTTTATTTTTTCCTTATGTTTTTTTTTTTTTCATTTTTATATTTGGCTCTTTACGCCTATTCTCCATTTCATGTTTTAAACATTATTTAAAAAAAAAAAAAAACAAAACAAAACAAAACAAAACAAAAAAAAAAAAAAAAAAAAAAAAAAAAAAACACACACACACACACACACACACACACAATTATCAACGCCTTTTTTTTTTTTATATCCACGTTAAAATTAATTTTTTAACTATACCATTATAATAAATTTTTAGACCTAATATTCAAAATATTTTTTGCAAATATTAAATTTGAGTTTAGTATATGTCAATTCTTTTTTTGAAGGGATGAGGAAATCCCGAACTAGACATCCAGCACACTAGTTAGAACTCGACGTGCCATGGAAATACCCATTATATCTTCCTCGATGGCAACTATCAGCCCCGGAGAGGAATTGGCATGGCCTTCCAATCAGACTCATGAGAAACACAAATGCTTGCAAGTCGATCCATCACTATCTCAAACTGCGACGTCCTGAAACGGCTAAAATTTAAAATATTTTTAAAAAAATTAATAATTTTCTGAAAATCTTTTTCATATTTTTAAATGGACCCTTACTTATTAAAGATGTTCTTATAATATAATAAAAATATAAATGTACCTTATGTGAAACATTCATGTATAATGATTGATTTGTGATTTGTGATTTGTTACAAACTCACCTCCGGCTCGGGCTTTACCCGGATTTGGGGTCTGCTTTCTTCACCCACTTCCTTCTTTCGGATCAGGTTCTGCCCCGTGCCCTATGCCCCTATTCCCCGTATCGGGAACTTAGCGTCAAAATTCTTACTTGTATCTTTGTTTGTATATTCTATTTGATTGATTTAATTCAATGTTGTTCCAACCCCTGTTGACGATCATCAAGTAAAATGCTCTTCGTGTTTTTGATAATTTCGCTATCCACTGCCTGAAGTCCTTAATAAATGAAATGTTATCGAGCTTTGTTATTTTTTTTTATGGATCTTAGTCAGATTGGAATTCATTGTGAACAATTGATTTGTGCTTGTAGTTTTACTGGTATCCATTTCTGATTGGATTGTGACTTTCTTTGTTTAATCTAACTAGTGATGAGTGTGTATATACTGTATGTCAGTTGAATAGAAGCAGCTATTTTTATGGGTTTCTAAATGCTGCTTTGGATAACATGCTGTTTATGTTGCATAATGGGGTAGCTGAATGAGGTCAGACATGCTGTTTATGTTGTGTAATGGGCTAGCAGAGTGAGGTTAGACAAGCTGTTTATTTTGAGTAATTGGCTATCAGAATGAGGTTAGATGCAGATATAGATGCTAAGGGATCAAGCTACTATACAATTGCTTGTTCTCAATTGAGACTTTGAGAGCAATAAGATGCTTATGGCATCATAATATATAAACAATAAAGACGTCGACATATAAATGAGATCTTTGGTTCAGTCGTGGTTTGTTAGTATCAACTCCAGGGTATGATCTTGTGAAAAGTGAATATTTTTCTTTTGAGTTATGTGGGAACTTATGGACAGTGAAGTCTCTCTAAGTTCATGATTTGCTCAGCTTATTACTTGTTGAAAAAACAGGTTTTTCTTTAAAAGTCTTAGCTTGAGATTCTTGAAGAGGAGGCTTTTTCCTCTTATATCCCCTTAAAATCCTTGTTGCTTTAGTGTTTGCCTCGATGTCTATTTTTTGAAGTAAATAAGTTGGGCCAGACAAGCACTTAAGCTTGGTGAAGGGAGTAAGCAGTCAGATCTTCAGAATGGGTTGAAATTTGTGGAATATTCATCTAGAACTTATGCCTTTTCCTTTTCTTTTCAAGTCATGTTCTTGTCATCTTGTGTTTGATCTTCAAAAAAGTATAGCTTGGTGTTTAATGTTTTGCCTAAGATTTTGTGTGATTAGTATGTTTTGCTTTTCTTAATTTTGCTCATGTCTATCTCTAATTTGTAGTGATTTGTTGGTGTCTTGGATTTAGGGGCAATGTGATTTATGGATTTGTAGAATACTAACACTATGTTTTGCTGGTGCTGTTTTATAACAAAAGTCGCACAACTTCCTTATTTGAACTAGTTCTGTTTGCTGTTTGAACAGAAAGTAGATTACTATGGAATTAGGAGATAAAGCTGCTGGGCTGCTTTTAACTGTAACCAGCTTGTCCATTTTCACATATTATACCTTCTGGGTCATTATCCTGGTCAGTTGCTGGTTTGATTGCATAAATTTTGGCACATGCTTTTGTAAACTTTTAACAAAATGAGTTGCGTTTTCAGCCTTTTGTCGACAGTGACCATTTTGTGCACAAGTACTTTCTCCCGCAAGAATATGCCATTCTCATTCCTGTATTTGCTGGTGTAGCACTTGTCAGCTTCTTGAGTATGTTTATTGGATATGTGATGCTCAAATCCAAGAAGAAGAAGAAGGCATGATACAATTTCAGACTGACACACTCACTATAGCTTTTACAGTAGTTGAAATATGCATTCCCATTTCTAATCAATTTTGCTAAAACGTGTACATTCCGTACGTAGCTCTCTACGTGCTTTTATTGTGATCATTTTTTGGTATATAAACCCCATCCATTCTAAACAAAACTTTCTGTTTAATGTCTTACATAGTTGGCCTGAACATTGCATTTCTGGGGGGAGTTAAGTTGGTGAATACAGTGGATACTCTAACCATAATAAAGGAAGGTTTGTGATAGAGCATATTATTGACAAGGATCATGCTGTATGGACCAAAACTTTTCATCAAATTACTATTTGATGTGGTAATAATAGTATATTTTTGTAACACAATTTGGGTTCAGCCAATTTATGGCTATCAATGAATTTTTTGAAAGAATAAAAATGAATAAAAAGAGTTTTATCACCATGTCAAATGGTGAAGAATTTTGGTCTTTGTAGTTTTATCCTATAGACAAGAAGAGTTCATACTTTAAACAAGTTCATTTAATACAAGAGTAACAAGTAGTAGTCTCTATACAAGGAATCATAAAAAATTGATCTCTGAATTTTTATTTTTTATTTTAAATAAAATGTTGTATGGAAACAGTCATGACTATTCTTTAGACTTTCGATGAGGGTGACCATTTGATTATTTTCTAAACTTTTGATGAGGTGATCATGGTCGCCCATTGTCTCAAAGTTGATGAGGATGACCGCCTTTCATCTCAAAGTCTAAGAGGATAATTGTTGTTAAACAACTATAGCTATCTTGTGGTACCACATGAAGATTGCCTCTTCTTAAATGTAGGCTTAGTCATTATCCCATTCAAAGATTATAATTCAAGTGCCCTATTCATTCAATTTAAAATGTTTATTTGACATTTTCTTTTAACAAATAAAGGTGCTATAAAGAGTTGGGGAAACTGTCCAACAAAATAACCTAATATTTTGGTAAATGGTGAAAATTATTCAAAAGTAATCGGACCACCCAAATAAGAGAAATAGAAGAGTAGGTTACCAACATGATTTTTTTTTTATATCTAAATTCTTACTTTAATTAGAAAATATGAAATTTTTATTGTGTTCAGAAATATAAAGTCAAGTGCGAATCTTAACATTAAATAATTCAAATTTACATATTCACAAGATTCAAAATATAGTTTGGCAAAACTGAAAACTTAAACAGAAAATTGTGAAATTTTTTACTAATCAAATAAAACAAACCTAACGAACTTGATTGGTGAGTGACCGTGCACTCTTGTCCTTTAAGAGAGGTCGAGAGTTTGAACTCTATCTTGTATGGAAAAATCAATCTGATCAGCACTTTACTCCCTACAATTAAGATATGCTCAAGACATATCGAGGTCTAACCAAAAATAAAACAAACCTTGAACTTTTGTCCTGATCTCTATGCTCTTTTCCTGATGATCAAGTCCACGAGGTTTTTCCACTGATGAAGATGCTAAGAAAGAATCAGTTTTTTTTTTCTTTTTTTTACACACGTGCAGACTTGAGAGCTTCATCACAGTTTACTCTTTCCAGAAGAGGGAGAGAGTCAAAGTCAACTAACTGAGCCTTAAGCCGCCCAGTCAAACCAACATGTAGAAGCAGCCTTCCTTTGACAAATTAACTAAAGAATTAATGCGAAGTTGTAAGGTGGGTGATATGTTGAAATTTGTTTGCTCTGTAGTTTGAATTCTTCACCTATTTATCACCATTTCCCCCCTCTGCAATTAGCTCAACATTTCTGAAAAAGTCTACATATTACCTTTCTTCTGGTACTATAAATTCAAGAAAATTCTTTGGGGTTTTCTAGAATCTCCTAACATCTCTGAATCTTCAACCTTGATCTTGGGTTTTGCTCATACAATTCTGTTGTGTTCCCAAAAGGGAAAAATTCTTTCTGGGTTTGTTTGGCATTTGAAAACCTCAAAAACTGAATCTTCAATCTTGATCTTGGGCTTTGCTCATACATTTTGTTTCTGGGTTTGTGTGGCATTTGAAAAAAGCTCAAAAATTTTGAAGCTTTTGGTGATTCAATTTGGACTGAGAAATGGGGGATGCTTCAGAGCTTGGTGGGCAGCTTAATGAATCAGTTGTGCTAACAGGAAAAATCATGATGGGGGCAGGCATTGGTTTGTTCTTGGTGGTGGCAGCTATATTCTCCATCCATCTTTACACCAGATGGTTCTGGCGCCGCCGCCCGGACCTCCTTAGCGCCGCCGCCGGCGGCCGGCGGGACGACAGTCAAGAAGTGGCTATAAGAATAGCCCTACGCAAGGGTCTGGAGCCCTCAGTGTTGAAGACCATACCAGAAGTTGAGTTTTGTTCCCAAGATTTTAAAGAAGGGTTGGAATGTGTGGTTTGTCTGTGTGAGGTTTGTGAGGGTGAAAAGACTAGATTTTTGCCCAAATGCAACCATGGGTTTCATGTGGAGTGTATTGACACATGGTTTCAATCACACTCCACTTGCCCTCTATGCAGAAACCCAATCTCAAACCCTAATTCAGCACAGCCAGCATTGCACCCCATCCCTGGAGTTGCAGCAGCTGCTTCTGCTGAGGCTCCTAATTTCCCCACCAATGTGTTGTATTGGGGGGACGAGGTTCGGGTTAGCACCCTCGGTCCTTGTGTGGACGAGTCTCGTCGGGCCGAGGCGCCTTGTTCATCTTCAGCTGCAGGAAAAGTAGGAGCAGGAGGTGCTTCTGTTAGTACTAGGGCAGAGGGGATGTTGGTGATTGATATTCCTAGGCAGATTGTGGATGATGATGATCAAGAATCGCCTATGATCGCGAGATTGAGGTCTCTGAGGAGGCTATTGAGCCGGGGAAAGAGGGTTGATCTTGATCCTCGTCCTTGTGGTCCTAGTGTTAATATAGATGTAGAACAAGGCGGGAGAAGCGAAAGCTAATGTTGGTGAACATAATTAATTGGATTCAATATACTGCCCTGAAATGTATAGAGGATTGGCGTTTTGGGACATATCACATATGGTCATTCTTTCTGGTAGACGAATGAAGTCTCCAGTTTTTATGTTCGGTGATTCTATGTTCTTTGATTCTTGATGCAGGTCAAAACTCGGTGCTTTGATCTCTGCATCCTGTATAGATGAATTGTAGTGGTCTTCTTTATCGAGAGCAAACGAGCTTCTCCTAGGAGTGTTCGGTTAAGCTCTCCCCGGTGTACAAATCTCACACTGTGTATTCTCAACCTGTTACATTATATTAATCATGTGTTTTATCTCCAACATGTGCAATACAACTATACAATTTTTCTTGTTTTGGTTCATTCTAGAGCAAATGTTTTGTCTATATTTTTGAATTCTTTAGGCCTCTGCAACCGAGAATGGATATTGGGGAAAGAAACAGATAAATCTTTGGTTATATATTCTAATATAACCGAATCACATTCGAGTTTTCTGAGTTTTTCATGATAGATCTGTTGAGCATATAATATAAATGTGCACTCCAACTATCAGCTTAGGCTTTTAGTTGAGGTGGAGCACATGTTTCAATTAGATCACAGCACAGCATAATTCTCGTACCTATTTAATTTTCCTATGTAACCAAGTACACAGGTCCATAGGATTGAACATCCTTGGAGGTGTTCATCTTTTGGAGACACATATATGGCACCTCATCCTCCTCTTGGTTGATCCCATTGAAGTGGCTCGTGATCGGGCCCGATAAGGGCTTCCAAGGCCTTGCACCATCCCCGCTCCCTCGCACCAGACCAGAAACACAATCACCCCTCGGCCTGGTCGCCCCGTGTGAGTTCTTCGCTGCTTCTTTGTTGTTCTTGTTCCTTTTATCCCGCTTTAACCATGAAAACAATGATCTTTTCCACGATGGGTTTCTCGGTTTCCTCTCTGCAGATTCTTCGAGATGTGGCGGTGGTGGTGTTGCACCGAGAATGTCTTGGCCTGCATGCTTTCTTGCTTCTGTCAAGAACTGGGTAAGAACATATGCTTTGAATTATTACCAATTTACCATCAAATGTAGCATAGAAGATCAACTAATTGAACTAAAATATATCGATATATGATCGAAAAATGGGATTTTTTCCTGGATTAAGAACATACCTGTGCAAAATCTGTATGAGGATCAAACTCATTGCCACCACAGTAATCTTGAGGCTCAAATTTTGGGTATATGGGAGACCTATTCATACTTTTCTGGCACCAAAAAACCACCCAGTTTCAGCTCAAGAAAATGCAGGAAACTTCAGAGGCCTAAACCAGAAAGAATTTCTGCAAAAAAAGTACAGACAGGGAAATTTAAGGAGCAGAAAACTGTGGAATTAACTTCCTAATGGGGAAAATCAAGAAAAGATTGTGAAATTCATTTTGTGGGGTGCAAAGGGGGAAAGGCTAGCTGTTATGATTTGTTCATAATGATGGTGTAGTTGAAATTTTAGCAAGTTTTGCAAAGGGGGAATGGAAGTTGTGTGAACTTTTTAAGTAGGGCAATAGTGTCACCATCTGGGTTCAAATGCCCCAAACATGTACTCTTTCATGCCAACTAACCAATCTCAAAATGGTAAAGGGGAAAAAAACCCTAACCCCCACTTTTCTTTTCTTTTTTTTTTTCTTTTTTTTTTTTATTGTATGCCTAATTGCCTACCATTCACTGAACTTGATGATAGCTGTCTTCTCTTCCACGCCAACAAAGGATGAATTTGACCAAAACCTAAAAGGTATATTTCAGTAAATACTTTAAAAATTTTCACTAACAGGCGTATTTTTTATATAAGTACAATTATATATATTATTTAGGTAATTAACTACTCCGTATTTGGTTTAACTGTAATTGACAAGTTAATGTGATTAATTGTAATTTTAATATTTTTTTGGGTATAAATTAAGACTTTTTTTCTGGAATAGGGAGAAGTAATTAAAGTTTATCCAAGGCAAAGAGTAAATACGAGAATTAATGTGTAAGATTCGTATCCCTATAGTTCTGATGAATGGTGACATTTCATGGATTACTTTATTTTAAATTAATTAGTAGGTTAAATATTGGAGAAAGGGGTTTTCTGTGCCGCATTTTAAGGAACCACAGAGTCACAGACAGGCCTTTTGTCAAGTGTTCGTTTTTCAAAGGTTGGACCTAAGACCTACAGACTTCAGTCCCCAATAAAGGGCTACCTGAAATTGACTTTACCTTAACCCAACAAAATTTATTATTATTTGGAAAAAGTGTCAAATAGGTCATTGAACTTATCGCTTTTGTGCAATTGGACCATTGAACTTAAAAAGTGTGCAATTCAACCATCAAACAAGCAAAATTTGTGTAATTGGACCATTTTTACAAAAATTTTCTGGTAAAATCCAATTATATTACTAACATATATGTATTAAGAGTGACATTTTCTTCTACCATACTAGTTGGGAGTCAATATTGAAATGTTTTTAACTCAAATTGAATTAAAAGTTTTTGTAAAAATGGTCAAACTGCACAAAGTTTGCTTGTTTGATGGTTGAATTGCATACTTTTTTAAATTCAATAGCCCAATTACACAAAAGCTACAAGTTCAGTGGTCTATTACCTCTTTTATCTATAAAAGCTGGGTGCCCCTCCCATTGGGTTCAAGAGATTTTTAAGAAGATAGGATAGGCTAGGCATGACTTGACTGGGACTATGGGAGCACAAACAATTGATAATTCTTAAGGTTCTTTCAGTGTCTCTTCTCTTGTAATATTAATAAATTTAAAAATTGGTAACATAAAAATTTAGTATGCGTAACTCAATTTTTATTTGATTAATTCTTTTTATAAGTGACTAATAAAAATAAACAAATTATAAAAGCCATAGCTGTGTACAGCAAGCAAGCATCTTCAACATGTAATTTTACATTTATCAACTATCAAAGTATACATAGTCCAAATATTATTGCCTTTGGGAAGCTCTCTCGTGGATCAAAAGCCGAGGTCTCTCCAATATTCGACTCAAATTGGATTGTTTAAATTTTTGCTCTACTCATATTGGATTGTTTAAAGTTACAATTTAAACTATTCTTATGTTCGCTCAATTACTCATGCATGGAAACTTTTTATTAACTCTATTGATAGCTGCAAAGTCTGTTTCATTCGCTTGCCAAAGCCGATGGAGTGTGGTTTGTTAATATATTTGATTAGGTTGCTTTCAAAAATAAAAAATAAAAAATCAAAGCACAATCAAAATTCCTAAGAAAAAAAATGTTGGAGACTAGGCAAAGAAGCATAAAATAGAGTAGAGTGTTCTACTATGTACTTCCTCACTCCTACTCCGTAAATCCGTAAATTCGTAATGTGTCAATTGATCCTTAGTTATCTTCATCTTGTGATTCCAATGAAAATGTAAGCATTAAAATTTAATGAGTAAAAGTTGAGAGTAGAATATAAGAGTAAGAGTAGTATTTTTCTAAAATTGAAGATTACTATTGGCCAAACAGTTGCGTATGAATACTGACACATAACTTGTGGACCCAAAACCACAATGAAAGCAAGCATAACCACATCAGATGATTGCAGGAGAGAACACTTTTCAGCTCCCATTGCACCATATACCTATACAAACACCATCTTGGTTATATAAAACCTAGGATATAAGTGCCCACAAGTAATCAGAAGAAAAGTGGGAAGGAAACAGACAGCCCTTTCGGCCTTTGTTGTGTTGTGATCCTGAGCATCAAAGCTGAAGCAAAGGCAGAGCCATTACGACGCCAAAAATTGAGAATAGCAGCAGCAACAGCCAAGTCGGGAAAGATTGTTTTCTTCGGTTAACCATGTGTTGTGGACGATCCACTCTATTCAAATCTTCGTTTGTAGGATTACTATGTTCCTCTAGTAACGGGCTGGAACTTTCCATTTGAGCTACCACAGGTGGAACCTGCTCGGGAACAGGCTGTGAAGCAAGCTGCTGCTGTTCATACTTCTCCACGTATTCTGGAAACAGCTTCCTAAAGGTTGGGCTGTATAAAAAGGAAAAAAGTCGTGATTTCAAATGGCTAACTTAAAATACTTTAGTTAACGATGTAGAGTACTGCCAAAATAGCTATTCGTAACATTCTCAAAAAGGGTCTTCTAGCAGGGGATTATAAAGCTCAAAGCAATCATCTAATACAAACACAGCATATGTAGCAAGGAATTTGGCTCACTTTTTACAATTGTAAGCAAGAGAAACCTTTGCGAGTTTTTCTTTCTCAGCAATTGTTGTTGTTACACTGCCTGTGGTTGGACTATTATCCATCTACAGTGAACATATTAAAGGAAAACACAGCTAAAGAGGAGTATGGATGCAAAAGGTAATCTCTGTAGATAATTTCAACTATATCAAGCAAAAGGTAAACATACCATGAATGAAAGCAGCCCTGTGAGAATGCTGCATGTGCAATAAAGAGAAATCAGCTATAGAGAAGGAACGGCAAACAGAAAACTAAAAACTGCAATGAAAGGAAGATAACTTTTGTTCCGTCATTTCCTAGTCATTACCTTGAAACAGACCACATTGGATTCCAACTCTCTGGGTGGACTGGCAAGTAACATATTGATGCAATGTGAGTCATATTGAAAAACAATATATAGAGTTAATTTCACCTGGATCACTTCATGTTTCTAACATTCTTGACTGGACAATGTTTAGTTTCAAATATTACACTTGAGGTCCCCAGTTCCAAATTTCCAATTCTAGTGATCATTAGAAGGTGCCTCTTCGACAATGGATATTTATTCCCAAGTTACCTAAGTAGGCTTCTCCTGAAATGTATAAATCTGCAACTACATGCAATCTTTAGCATCTATGTTCATCACATGCAAACTTCTTTAAAGCAAAAACTCATTGTAAAATAAAATGAAAAAGTACTGGAAGGAGTAGAAGGTTAAGAAAAATAAATTTGGACTGTTTAAGAGTACATAATGTTTGAAGGAAAAAGATGCTAGAGCCAAAGTATTCTCTAATTTTGAGGTCAATTATGTTATTTTCATCAATACTAAATACGGAGTACTCCCTTTTTACTGATTTCTCTCTCTCTCTCTTTACACAAACACACGCATAGGGTGAAATGGTCTTACATGTATGATAGGGACCTCAAGTGTAAGATCCAAAACTAGAAGGGATCTATGTTGGGTTTAACATAAATTAGGGGTCCAGATGAAGTGTACCGAAAATAATTTAATTGACAAGTCTTAGTAACTTAATGAAGACTTACAGTCACTCATAGACAGGCATATTTTCCTTTCTGGCATAAATCGTCCATTTGGAGTTGTCATTCTTCAAATGTAAAAAAGTAGTGTAAGTAATAAATCAGCAAGTTTTAGAAGACCCAAAATCTAGCACTAACAAGACTATAACTGATTCAACAATTCAAAAAATTTTAAAGTGAGATTTCGAATACTTGATTCCTGGAGGTTTATATGGATATTCTGGAGGAAACTTGATCTTTCCATAATAATATCCACCTGTGAGTAATTCAAGTTTGATGGAAAACACCGAGAGAACAAATATTAGCTGAAGTAATATAAACACAAAATAAAGAGGAAAATTTAATTGTAGGATTTAATTGTAGGAGGTAAAGAATGTGGATGGAAATCAGATTAACTTGCAGCACAATACTAGAAACAAACCTGCAAAAGGTGTTCCTTCACACCCTTCCAATACATAATCTGTAAGAAAACAACGAATACAAGGGAAATGACAATAAATATTTGATGTGTCACTTTATGGATAAAAAGCCCTGCAAAATTTCTTTTCCAAGGAAGAGAGAGAGAGAGAAGACTCCTTCAGGCTAGCCAAGGTTAAACCCAATACCCAATGAACACAAACACAATACTTACGCCACTCAAGGATGTCACTTGGAGATGGCCGGGCCACAACGTTTGGAACAGGTTCCTGTAAAATTCATAGGACAAGCAATCACCTTTAGAGTATTATAAGTTTCTAAACATATTGACTAATGACTGGAGGGTCCTGAAGATGATCACAGCATACACTTTGATAATAGTTGACATAAAATGGGCATCCAAATCCTTTTAAGTGCATGTACAATTGTACATAGGCACGGTGCCCTATGCAAAGTGCACAGATAATTCAAAATTATGTCACTTTAATATAAATGCATGGATCATTGGATCCTTATCGGCTTGACTAACTGGCCACATACTTTTCTTTTTTTGGACCTGGTGGTACACTGGTACTTTGATGACAAATTTCAAGTCACTCCAGAATAAGCATTATAAAAATCACAGATCATCAAACTTAACTTCTCCTCTACATGCAAGAAAATCTAGAAATAATAGTTGTATGCCTCGCAAATCTGACCTAGGTTAAATTTTCCAGGCAACAGGGGAACATGAAATATATCCAACCATTAAATGTATGTGCCATCAAGAGTACTGGTGGGCTCAAAAGAGTAAGAAGGTGTCTTACTTTACAGAGTGCTCTATATTCCTTTTGCAAGCGCATTATACATGCTTTTTCCGCCATTCCTTAGCTTCAAAGTTTGGTGAAACTAAAAGATGATCTTGGGTTTTTCTCTTACTCTCTAGACTACCTGTATACACAAACAGTCAAACAATTCTAAATGAACCTCAAATTTTAAACTTGTGCAATATTAGAGAAAAGAAAAATAAAATCACTACAAAATAGTTAGAAAATATAGTTACTGACTTCCAAGCAAATATTCCAAACCATCAGAAAAACTCATGAAACAGCGACATATCTATCTATGTTACTATGTTAACAGAAATTTCATTAAATTCACTTTTACAAAATGAATTTGTTATAAGAAAGAACAGAAAGAAAAGGTCAATCCACAGCAATTATGAAATGAGCAATTCCAATAAATTGTTTATCTAAATATTCAAGAAAAATTCAATCCAATATCATTGAATCCCATTTACAAAGTTAAAACATGCATGAAGCAACAAGCATAAAGAACATACTCCGATATCAATCTGGTCATCAATTAAAATCTTTTCTTGCAATTGAACTCCAAAATAAGAATCTCACTACCAAGAACAATATTGAAAGTATTTCATTCACAGATTGAGTGAAAGATGAACAGAAGAAAATAAGAGAACTTACCGTCACATTATCTCTCTTCAATACAAATTAACACCAAAAAGTGTATGGAAGAGCAATGGTTATTACTCAGTATTAGTTATTGGCTTGAAATTTAAGTAAATACTGAGACTTTTCTTAGCTCAACTAATTACTTGCGAAGTAGTCTTGCACCTTCAACACCAACCAAACAAGAGAAAACACTCTTAATTTACAATTAAAACTTTACAATCCATTTTGCAGTGATGGCAGCACTTAAATTTAAGATTGCGTACAGATGCACTCGAGAAACCCTCACTACAGACAGTGTAAAGTAAACTATTGTAAAGTGATGCAATTTCTGAACATGATAAAATTACGGATATTGATAGTAAAACACGAAACAAACGTCATTCAGACATCGTGAAAACGATCTAACTAGTACTATTGAATCCAAATCTCCACGCAATCAGAATTGGTTTAAGCAAAAAACGCGTAGTTACATAGATAAACTCGCATGGAGAGTGAGCGAGAGAGAGAGATTACCATGGATCAATCGCGGGAGAAATCTATATTATGAAGCACGGATTGAAACTGCATTGACTGTTGATTGAGATTCAAGGTTTTCCCCCAATGATCGGTGTCTAGAAGATTGAAACCAATGTGAGCTTTTTCTTCGATTCGGAAGGCTCCAGTTTCTGCAAAGACGATATTAACCCTGCTTCATCCCTCTCTATATCTATTATCTGGGGGTACCAAACTTTTTTTTTTTTTTTTTGGCAAAATTGGGCGTATCAAAAGTCAAAACTTAAACACCACTTTTATTGTTCGACCGACCTAAAGTGAATGCGAGCGGTTGAGTCCATTACATCTATGTTTCTTCGCGGATAAAATAGCCTTATTTTATATATATATATATATATATATATATATATATATATATATATATATATATATATTTAGTACTACTGACTCTGTTACAATGTAGTATCTGTTCATAGCTACTTTCTCAATCTACTGAAGCACGAAGAGTCACAGTTGCCTCCACTGAGGCTTGTGGGAGTGTAAATTGGGACATTAAGTGCCACTCGACCACAAGGTCTTTGGCAGCCTTATTTTATATATATCAGTCTTCTAATTATTTATATATAACATATTTTGGTATCTCACTACAAAAATTACTACTAAAATTTCTCACATTTACATTTTATGATAAGTTAACACAAAGATCATTTTAAATCATTACAAAGTTTATCTACAAGTCAAAAATATTAAATCAACAAAATCATCACCTCATTAAAAACAAAAACAAAAAAGGAAAAAAAAAAAAACAAAATTGCCACTTGTGAAAATTTAAAAGATTAATAATTGTATTATTATTATTATTATTATTTCATCTTACATGTTCTATTTACTACAAATCAATTATTTCTTCTCTACTTATTTTTTTTTATTTTCAAATTTATTTTGTTGTTTAATAGTACTTTTAATATAATCAACTTTGTATTTTTTAAATCAATTTTTTTAAATTTATATTTTTCGAAATTTCAATTTCTTTATTTCCAACCTTCTCAAGCTAACATATTGGAAGACAACAAAAAATAGAAGAATATATTATCTTCTCAAGCCAATTGAGCCTACGTGTATGGCACCAAATGAAAAAAGACAAGCAAAAATGAAATAAAATAAAATAAATAAAAGTATAAAAACAAATCCTTGTCCAAATGTCCAATGGACGAATTAGAGAGTAATGGTGTCTGATGAAGGAATCGAATAAAACAGTGTATATTTTCAGAAAAATGAATGGTGGATGGTCAATCAATACTCTGCAACATACTCGAACTTCTGTATCCTATATTCTCTTTCATCCATTTTATTATAACACATTAACACTCACAAAAAAAAAATTGAAAAATATATGCGCGAACTTATTTCACTAATTCCGTAGACACTATTACCTTAAAAAGAAAAAAATTCAGTAGACACTATTTACTTTTCAACATATGAAGCACAAATAGTCAATATCGCATTCACTCACCACCTCCCGCATGAATGAGTAACTTGGTGTCTTTGTGTAAGTTGGTAATCCATGTAGTATTTTCCTTATATATATTTGGAGAATTATATTTGTACTCCGTAGTATTTAAGTTATACAATAATACTTTATTCATCCTATTTTATGTATTTGGTTGGATTAACAATTAACAAAATTTGAATAAATTGTACTTGGAGAATTATACTTGTAGATTTTTATGGGCATAAAACGATTAATGTTTGTTCAAGACCCATTATTAAATTGTACTCCGTAATATCTTTGGATTGGACTAAAACGAATTGATGATTGAGTTATGATATATGATCAATTTATGCCAATTGTTATGCCATGGACTCAGTCCACCTTGCAATGTGGACTCAAGTGCATGTTCACAATTTTTAAATTTTATATTCATAATGCTATATTCATAATTACATAACTCAATGTTCACAATTTTAAAACTCTATGTTCACAATTTAATAACTCTATATTTAATAGTATAACACAATTTTTGAATCTATATAACAAAATTGTGAATATGGAGTTTAAAAATTGTGAATATTAAGTAATGTAATTTTGTATATTGAGATTTAAAATTGTGAACATAGAATTCTAAATTTGTGAACATAGAGTTTTTAAATTGTGAACATGAACCTGCAAGGTGGACCCATGTCCATAACATAATTTGCCGTGTTATGCCTATTTGACTCCATTACATTACTTATATCGTGGATCATAGTCCACAACAAAATAAACATGTGATATAGATTCAACTTTAGTATATTATAATTCCATTTTGACTTATAATGCATTTAAAATAAACATATATCAAATTAACATAGATACACTAAAAAAAAATTCATATTACACTAAAAAATGAATCTATTTCAAAATTTATCTTAGTAGGTAGATCTCGAGAGTTATGACATAATTTGGCACTCCATTATGGCATTGTCTAAACGCATAGTTGAAATAGAATAGGAATAGGAATATGGAATTTGACAAGGAAGGGGATAAAGCAGCGGCCAATCTTGCAAGTCAGAGAAGATTCAATAAAGCAAAAAACACAAAGAAAAAGTTCAAGTATAAAAGTATAGTAAAACTGTTGTTAATCCAGCGATAATCCACAGTAAAGAGGGCGTCAAACCAGCGATAATCCACAGTAAGGAGAAAAACATCGCTGTCGCGAAGATCGCTATCGAGAACCGAACCACAGATCACGTGTATCTGACATCGGAAAGAGCATCAGGCAATCCATCTGGAATATTTTATACAATTTTGATTTGAATTTTGATTTCAAAGTTGAAACCTTTTTTGGGCAGAAAATTCTGCGAGTCAAAGGTTTATAGGGGTTGGCTACGCTACGTGCCCGCGTCTTTATATTTGGGGAAGGGGGGAACGGAGATTTTCACAATGCGGAGATTCGTGGCCGAAAAATCGAGAAATCTTGTCGCGCAAGCCGCCTCTTCTCCTCCTCCTTCTCTGTCTTCTTCCGTGTTTCCGCGTCGCACTTCGTCTTTGTCTCCGTTGCGATTCCTCAGCGGTACTACTACGACTCCCCATCCCTCTCCTTCCTCCGATTCAATGGCGGGTTCTGATTATTCCTCCACTCCCCTCACTCTTCAATCCATCAATCCCAAGGTAAAACGAAACCGCCCCTTTTCAATCTCGGATTGTTTTTTGATTGATTCAACTGTTTCATTGTTTGACTGTGTGTTCTTTGAGCTATTGTTTAGTCTAATTAATGTTTGGATAGCTAGAGTTTTTTTTTTCCTACTTAAATTTGGAATTTATATAATGATATGTTATTGATTCTTTATGTTTTATGTTTAATTGATGATTTCCTGTTCTGATGTATAACCATGGATTGATGGATGGCATACTACTGATTACCTATGCTAATGTTCAGCTATTACTAGTTTTTCAATTCTTTGACAAAGTTCTATTATTTGAATTGACAAGGCAAAGCTCTGTTAGTTGTTGCTAGATTTGGTTATGGATTTTGAGCTTCTGTGAACCTAGTGGAACTATAAAACATGAACCTGGTACCTGCCTTGTGATGTTTTTGGAGATATTTATGATATTTGATTTACTTGATTGATGTTCTTTGTCCAGGTTCTGAAATGCGAGTATGCTGTTCGTGGTGAAATTGTTAACCTTGCTCAGGTAATTATGCATCTTGTTTAACTAGCCATAACAAGTTTATTCATTGACTTGCACACACAAATATGTACACCATTCACAGAAGTGGAGTGTAAATTTGGAAAGCTGTTCTGCTATCTCTTCGTATCTGACGGTCCTGTGTAATGTTGTTTGGCAGAAAATACAAGAAGAGTTACAGGCAAAACCAGGTTCTCACCCATTTGATGAGGTATTGTTCCTTTTCAAGTAAAGCTGTAAAGATGCATGCTTTTATGTATCTAGATTATGTTTTCAACCAATATGTTGCATATCTTGGGAATACTTCCAAACTGCAAAAGAGCAAGAGAGTGTGTGGTTTAATTGTATCTCTTTCTAGTTTCTCAAGTTGAAGGTTTTGTATTCTGTCTTTTATCCTTTAGTTACTAATATATCTTATGCACTCATTTATCTTCTGATTTTTGCAGATAATTTATTGCAATATTGGAAACCCTCAATCCCTTGGTCAACAGCCAATTACTTTCTTTAGGGAGGTGAGCACCAGTTATCTTATGCTTTAAATATTTTTTTTAAAAGGAAATATTTCCCTCCATGAAATCCTTGATGAAAGGCTTTCTTATGCTAGGTGCTTGCATTATGTGACCATCCTTCCATTTTGGATAAAAGTGAAACTCAAGGTCTGTTCAGGTAAGAGATTGAGCTTTTTTCCTTTGAGCTTGATAGTTCAGAATAATCTGCTAAATATTTTAGAGAACTATGACTTCTATCTGGAGTTTTATGTCATCATTGCTGTGGAGGTGCAATCTCCTAAAATGATTATCTTATGACTGGTTTCGTCATTCTGTAGTGCGGACTCCATAGAGCGAGCTTTCCAGATCCTTGATCAAATTCCAGGAAGAGCAACTGGTGCATACAGCCATAGTCAGGTCAAATTTGCTTCAATGAGATTATTCTAGTTTTCAGATGAGTAACTCATCTGAGATATATCACTTGTATATGACTTCAGGGTATCAAAGGATTGCGTGATACAATTGCTTCTGGTATAGAAGCTCGTGATGGTTTCCCTGCCAATCCCAATGATATTTTCCTGACTGATGGTGCAAGCCCAGCAGTAAGTGTTTAAACTAGTCTCTTAGTCATTTGTTCAGTACGTTTTAGAAAGCTGGCGAACTTAAGTGGGTGATGTGTTTCTCCACATTATATCCAGGTTCACATGATGATGCAGCTGTTGATTAGTTCAGAGAATGATGGAATTCTTTGTCCCATCCCTCAGTATCCACTTTACTCTGCTTCAATTGCTCTCCATGGTGGCACTCTTGTAGGTTCTAACTCTAATTAGACAGATTTGATAATTTCATGATTTGTGTTAGTCTTTTGCATTTAAAAATGAATTTTTGTCAAAGGCATTTTAAGCTTAACCTGACTACCTTACTGCCGGAAGATATTTCATTTTACCCTTGAATACAGCCAAATTGGTGACTTTTCGTTGAGGGTTTTTATTTGATGTTTACAGGTTCCTTATTATCTTGATGAGGCAACTGGATGGGGACTTGAGACCTCAGAGCTTAAGAAACAGCTAGAAACTGCCAAGTCCAAGGGAATTAAAGTTGGGGCATTGGTTGTGATAAATCCAGGAAATCCAACAGGGCAGGTAGGCAGGGAACATAGAGAAGACAGATATCCGTCTATTGCTTTCCTATACTTCTATAATTGTTTCTCTGCGATTCCAGTATAGCCTGATCAGTCATTTATGTTTACAGGTTCTTGCTGAGGCTAACCAAAAGGAAATTGTAGATTTCTGCAAGAAAGAAGGTCTTGTACTTCTGGCAGATGAGGTGCATAGATTTCACTCTAGTGGCTATTTTATTTGTTCTGGAGTTCTCTCTCTCTCTTCATGTCTTCCTATGGTTATTGGTGTGGATTTGTTATCATAAGCCCTTACAATGTTACTTGGATAGGTGTATCAAGAGAATGTCTATGTGCCTGACAAACAGTTCCACTCGTTTAAGAAAGTTGCCCGTTCTATGGGTTATGGAGAGAAGGATATTTCTTTGGTATCTTTTCAGTCTGTCTCTAAAGGTACACCATTCCTCCTGGCTTTATTAATTATTAGGTACAAATATAGATGGCATATTTATTTGTATCCGATTCTGTTTACCTCTCTCCTTTTCAGGCTTCTATGGTGAATGTGGAAAGCGAGGAGGTTACATGGAAGTCACTGGCTTTAGTCCTGAAATAAGGGAACAGATATACAAAGTTGCATCTGTAAATCTATGTTCTAACATTTCTGGCCAGATTCTTGCCAGCCTCGTCATGAGCCCCCCAAAGGTCTGTATTGTATTTGTTTAAATCAAATGTGGTTTGGTAAAAATAGGTTTTGATGATTAGACAAATATGGGTGAACCAGTTTTATCAAATGCTCAACCCATTCCAGTCCTGCTTTTAATATGATGATTAGACAGTTCATAAGTTCTACTCATATACACAGGTAGGAGATGAATCTTATGAGTCTTTTTCCGCTGAGAAAGATGCGATACTCTCATCCTTGGCAAGGCGTGCAAAGGTTAGTTTGTACTTCTATGAACTTCCTGTCTGTATCTGAATTTCTGAATAAGTTTTGTATCAAAAGTGTTCTTTGTGTCGTCCACTTGAAACATTCTGGCTGAAACATTCTTTAAACGTGAAAACAATTATGATATGCCCAACTTTTGAAAATATGGGAGAAAAATGTGAATAAGAACTTAGAAATGTTGAAATTAATATGCAGAGCATATAATAACATTTCCTTAGCGGATGGACTTGTGCATTTGATAGTTCTTTAATCCTAATTTTGTTTCTGTTTTCTTATTATATTATCGGTTACAGACACTCGAAGATGCCTTAAACAGTCTGGAGGGAGTCACGTGCAACAAAGCAGAAGGAGCTATGTACCTTTTCCCTCGCATTCGTCTTCCTGAGAAAGCCATAAAGGCAGCAGAAGCAGCCAAGACTGCTCCGGATGCATTCTATGCTCGCTGCCTACTTAACGCTACTGGAGTAGTTGTCGTCCCAGGCTCTGGCTTTGGACAGGTACACCCTTTCCTATCAAAACTTTTGACAGAACTGATTAGTCATTTTTTCAAGTGTCTGGTTCTGATCCATTCATGGTGCTTTTCTGATAGGTTCCCGGGACCTGGCATTTTAGGTGCACAATATTGCCCCAAGAGGATAAAATACCAGCTATTGTCTCTCGACTTACAGAGTTCCATCAAGGATTCATGGACCAGTACCGCGACTAATCATACTGCTCTCGTATACTCCATACTTCTTCACATAGGATTTTGAATAAAATGTGGCAACTTGGTTTCAAGTTTGAGAACCACTAGTGTTTGTTTTTTTTCCATTAGCAAGGCTCTAAGAGCGATAGCGCATCAGATGCGAAGGATAAGACTTTTCTTGTTGTATCATTACAACGCTTTTTGAAGCTTTTTGAAGCCTTTGAAAGTGATATATTCTGTTTTTAATGAGAGGTGGCAAGTTTTCTTGGTCCAGGAATGTTAAATGTGTGTGAGAATGGCAAGTTTTAGAAACTGATAATCAATTCAAAATAAAACCAATCAATTCAAGGACAGCTTAAAACATATAAAAAAATTATGACAATTATTAGTTAATACAATTGACATCATTTGGTAAACATATCATTTTTCAATTATATTCAAATCATAAAAATCCAACCATATTTCAAAAAGAAAAAGTGAATGCTCAAATTTGCCTATAAAATCTTCTAATCCTGAAATCATCCACTGGGGAAGTGAGACATAATCAAGTCAAAAGGATCAATTCAACATTAAAGGAAGTTCGCCCTGAAGTTTCATTCAACTACTAATGGAGCTAACAATCTCAAAAGCAACTTTTGGGAAAATCCAATTCTAGTACAAATGCAAAAGTTTGCAATAACACAAAACCGGATTAAGTGCAAAGCTCCTGGATGTAGTTCTCTCCTTACAGGCGGTTAATGACAGCCTCCACCTCGGAAGGGGGGTACAAATGATAAGTTTGGGCTACCCTGGCAATATCGACATTATTGGGAGTCACCTGGCGTTAAGAGAAGATTGAAGGGGTTAGGCGTTTGATTTTAAGCGACAAAACAACAGAAGCAATGAAATGTCAAGTTTACCTTTTCCTCCATAACTTGCTTGAGGATGGATAGTGCTATTGTTTCAGCTTCTTCAAGAGTGAGCTCCTGAAAACAGAACAAATACATAACCTCTGGTTTGGCATCTAAACAAGATAGTAATTGTTATAGTTTGAAAAACAGCTAGCCAGCAGGTAACCTACCTTATTGTACTGTTCCTGCAAAGAGCTGTCAGCACCTTCAGAACCAGAACCGATAGCTTTTGCATTGCATTGCCAGAATGTACCGGACGGATCAGTATAATATCTGAAAATACATCATCGTGATAAGAGACTCCAGAGTTTTTAGATTAGGAAGTATTGGCTAGCTGGCAATGGGAGTAGCATAGAAGGATGTTTTCTGATGTCTATAGAGGATGCTATATTTTTATTGTGTCTTATATGAGGAATTTGGGGAAAGGGTCAAATAGACTCCTAAACTTTATTTGAAAAGTCAATTAGGCCCTGAACTTTTAAAAGGTACAACTAAGCTCATTTTGGTCTATTGAAGCTCAAAAATTGGTTAGCGATTTATAATAGCAGGTCACTAGGATTCCGGCGACACTCTAGGGACTAACACCAACAACCGGTGACTGCTGCCTTTGAAGAAACCAACCAACTAGTTGCCTTCCATCAGAGAAGGCGACCAAAGGCAGAAGACGGCGACCAGTGGTCGTCTTGGTCACATTTTTTTCCTGAACAGTGGCAGTTTACAGTGGTCAACGGTGGCCACATCATCATAGTTTTCATGTAACTTTTTAGGTGCCGGTAAATAGGATTTATTTGCCTGATTTCTATAAGTTGAGGAGTGTTTAATTGAACCTTTTAAAAGTTCAGGGGCCTAATTGCTCCCTTGTGTAAAGTTTAAGGGCCTATTTGACCCTTTTCCCTAGGTATTTTAACACACAAAGACATAAAGACATAGATAAAATCCATGAAAGAAGTCAAGTTCCATAGGCCAAAGTCCTGTTCCCCCTATGGTGCATAAAACAGTGAAATATTTAAAATATGAAAGAGCATACTTACAAGCTTGGACCGTTCTCATCATGACCAGCAATGAGAAGAGAAACCCCAAAAGGCCTAGACTGCATCAACCAAAGAATTCATCCATTAAAGATGTTTTTAAACTTGTGCATATTTCGGTGTCCCCTTTTGGTTCCTTTTAGTGAGAAGCTTTACTTATCAAAAAGAAGATGGCGAGGTTTAAATATATTAATTTTAAATATAGCACCAAGGATGTGTCATTCACTTTTGTTGGTTCACAACCTTGTGTACATTTATACAAAGAAGGATACAGTAGCAGCTTCGGATAAAAACATTGTAATCCACATTCAATAAACTATAATGGTGATATCCCTACGACAACACAGGACTATACGATCAACAAAATCTTGACACAAGTTCTTCAACAGAATTTCACACAATGAGCACAAAACTCCACCACCACCATAGGTCTTTCTTATTCACCAAAATTTCACACAATGTAATGTTGGATTTTTTGGGGTGGGGGATGGTGCATAATTTAACAGCAAAAGATAATTTTCAATTGACTATGTTTATGCAATACCTTGCTTCTGGTTTCAGTAAAAGTTTATACTGAACGAGCAAATAAAATAAACACAGGGAGCACAAGTATCAATAAGGGAGAAGACACAAAAACATAGTCTGGACAAAACTGGATTAACAAATTCAAAGAATATTTAGCCAGGGAAAAAAAGTGCAGCTAACCATTGATTCTTCATCACCCTCGCCAAATCTCAGGGCCAAATCACAGAGAGCTTGTGTAGTGGACTCAACAGTCATAGGTTCACCATAGGAGAATCTATGATTCTAATTACAGAATTACATGATGAAAACACCTAGTTAGTGAATGACTAGCAAGACAATACAAAATTACAAATAACCTTTATCTGCAGTTCATAGGTACCTGAGTCTCAACTCGAGCATGCTCTACAAGTGTCCGTGCATCAGCAATTAATCCACTCATTGCACACCCAATATGGGAATCAATTTCCATAATCTTCTCCACACTGCTTGGTTCCTAAAATGTTATGAAATCATAGCATGAATGATACAAGCATACATACATACATATATATATATATATATATATATATATATATATATATATATATATATATTGTTTATTTGATTCATATTTTAAGTCCTATTTGAGCAATGCTGAGACTTTAGACTACTTGGCCAGAAACCACAGAACCATGGTCATTATCCCTCTTCTTTCATTCCTATAACAGGCTAAGGGAAAATTACAATCAAGTATTGCCTCTAGCAGAAACAAATTAAAAAGATGAACTCGGCAAGTATATTGGCATTAGTATCTTTGTTGACACAACTTTCACATCCTAACTCCCATGATGGTCGATTAACACATTTCTAATTGCAAGTGAAATTTCTTCACTCTTTTACGATGCATATAGGGTGAGGAGGGATATGGAATTGCATAGTTTTCCTATATATTCTTAGTCATGATTCTGGTACATCTCATCGATACATTCATTTCTCTTGCAAGTGAACTCATCAAACATAGAAACCATTATAAGACTTTAGCTTAAGTGCTAAACTTATCAAATATTACTAACTCCATAATAATTATGATCTGAGCATTAAAACAACAAGAATTTCAGAACCAGACCAGTAGTGGGGAAGTGATGCGCTTCTCAACAGCGAGAACAACTCCTTCCTTGGTCTTTATCCCAATTGCCGTTGAACCGAGCTGCAACACATTTAAAACCCAACCATAAGAATCTCGATTTTAACCATACTTCTTACTCGTTAGTCCAAAGATACTAAGGAGTAGATTTCATTCAACAAAACAATTCGGAGAAATACTACACAGAAAACACCAAATATACCTTGATAGCTTCAATAGCGTACTCAACTTGGAACAGACGGCCTTCGGGAGAAAAGGTGTTGACACCTCTATCGTATTCCGTTCTTCACTCCATACAAAGAATAATTTTTTTTAAAGAAAAAATTAGTACAGGGATTAACAATAATCAGTATGATGAAGAACGAAGAATAATGCAATTCTCTTCCTTTACCTAGTGAGAAACATTTTTCGGTTCGATCAATCGGATCTTCAAAACCCTACTGCAATAATGCGAAGGTATGAAGAAGTGAAGAACAATGCTCTTCTTTCTTACCCGAAAAGAAAAACTATAAAAATTAAAATAAAAAATGTAAAATGAAAAAAATATACTCAGAATATTTTTTTTCCGTGGTTGCCAAAGACCTTGTGGTCTAGTTTACTACATTGTAACCTTGTGGTCTAGTTTACTACATTCTAACTGAGTTAGTAGTACTAAAAAAAAAAAATTCGTCTCATTTTATGTCAGATACGATTAACAAAGTTTTACTGAAGTTATTTATAATTTAATTTTTCATAATATTAATTTTATAATTAATATATATAATTTATATATTTTGAATGTACTATTAAACAAAAAAATTAAATTTAAAAATTATAGCGAAATGCTAATAGAAATAACCAAAGAAGAAATAGTTGATTTGATCAATAATAAGTAAGTGAGACAAATAAAATGAGATTGAGGCAATATACTTTTAGTATATTAAAATGTACCTTGTATTCAGAAAAATTACATTATTTGAGTATTGAAAAATATATTATTTTGTATAATGTACATTCGGTACACAAATAATTATGATTGTGTAGAATCCGAGCAACATGACCAAACCGTCCAACTTTGTCGCATAGTTGAATCCGAATCCGACATGGGTTATCTGAATCGTTATCCTTTTGATGGTGAGTAATGAAAATCGAGTTGGAGGTATTAATACATTTGATCCGTCTGATTATCCATATATATCTAGGGTTTATGTATATGTATGTTATATACAACATTGTTTAGGTAGGGTATATATTTATTTTCTAAAAAAAAAAGGTAGGGTATATATTTAAGCAACGAGAAAACCCTACTAACTTCAATCATTTGTGCAGGCGCATCTTTTCTAGAGTCTTCTTCCGTTATTTGTTCACTAATTTTTCTCGTTCTTTTAATCTCTATGGTATCTCCTTTCATATACTTTGACTCTCTGCTAGTAATTCTCCCACTTTCTCAGTCTATAGTCTTTACTATCTTAACTCTTGAGTAGTCTTTACTATCTCGACTCTCTACTTGTAACTCGAAACACTTGTTCTCGGGTGATTATTTGGAGAAACGAAGTAATTCTTAAAATCTTAATATTATACTTTTACTTTTCCCGTGATAATGTGAAATACTGATTGTCTGATTTGTCTCAATTGTTTGTTTCATTTTCGTGATAAGTAATTCTTACTAATTGTGGATTACTATATTTGTGTGTTTGGTTCATTGTGTTGCGGAAAATGACTTCCGCCAAAATAGCTATATTTTTTTCAGTCAATGGAAAATGTTTTCCATTGACTGAATTTTTCAAGCATATCCAAACATTGGAAACCCGAAAAATGATTTCTAGAAATCATTTTACGAATTTTCAAACACACTTTAAATTACCAATAGTGCGCACACATATATATTATTTTATAAATACTCAAATTTAAATTAAATTATGAGTATTAAAATTTTAGATTGAATAAAAAAATAAAGACAATTTCCCAAACACTTCATATTTCAACTCTTTTTTTTTTAAATATAATTTCCTAAATATTTATACCTAATTTTAGTGAATTAAAAAAATCCAGATCTTCTTTAATTCTTTTTTGCTCATTCATAATTTGTTCGATTCATCCATTTGTCGTATATAGTCTTTAAAAAGCATGATGGTACCTGATTTTTATTAAATACTTATCGATAACATTCGTCAAAAGTTGCAAAATTTTGTCTACCTACCAATCACCAAATAAAGTTGGAAATGCCTAAAATGATTATGATCACTGCTTCTTTTCTCCCCATTTGTTTATTATTGTGACATAGTTGTTATACAATGTACCATGATCCACACAGTAATGTGTGGATCATGATCGTCAAATGAAACTAGTGTGTAGAAAATAAAACTAAAAAACAAAGCTTATTCAATAATGTATATTGTCAAATAAAATTGTAATATAATTAAATGATATTTTAGTGTTGCTATAATAACACTACTGTGTAGAAAATGAAACTAAAATTCAAAGCAATACAATAACATATATTGTCAAATGAACCTGAAGCGTAATTAAAATAATACTTCAGCATTACTATAATTAAATAGTATGTGTGAAAAATGAAACTAAAAATAGATCTCATGCAATACTGTATATTGTCAAATGAAACTGTAGTAGAATTAAAATGGTACTTTCGTATTGCTATAATGAAACTAGTGTATGTGAAAAATGAAACTGAAAAGCAGAGCAATATTGTCAAATGCAACTGAAGTATAATTAAAATGATACCTACTTCATGGTCACAATAAAATTTGCCATTGTGACAAATGAGAGGCCATAACCCTTCATACAAACAAACTCACCACTCAAAGGGTTCTACTACAAGTACTATCAAATTCTACCCTTACACTTTTATTTCTTGACGTGATAAACAATGATAGACTATTCTCATTATGTGAATCCCAAGAAAAATGTCTACATATAAAATTTATGAGTGAAGTAGAATTTGGAGTCCACATATTAATTTCCCTGAAATGACCAAACACCAGAATGCAAACAAACAGCCAGCTGACTCAACAACAGTTGGTAGATAAGTTGAATGGACCCCACCAAAAACATATTTGTAGCAAAAAAATAATGCATTTTTGACAAGACATTCATCAAGGGTGAGCTCCACTTCCCTTGAAATTCATCATTCTTCACCTTACCTTGACAAAAAACTCATCATACATAGTGCAAGAAAAGACTACATTCTCCACTGTTTAAGGTAGTACAGATTGAGGATCAATGGCTGCTGTCCCATTCTGTGTTTCATCAACTGTTGTGGCAATCTGCAAATCTGCTCCAACCAGAAGGGGAAAGCCAGCTGCTAACAGAGTTTTGGTGAGATCAGGCATTAATGCTTCAATCAATAATATGTCTATGCAAGAATCATCATCATCATCATCTGAGAACAAGATTAAGGTTTTCCTTCTGAAGATTTCTTTAACAACCTATATTCATGGTGTATGTGTTCATTTCACCCATGTTTGGTTGATCTCAAGCAGGTTTTTGAGGACAAATCAAAGGGTATTGTTTGCTACAGAGATGAGAATGGGGAGATAACATGTGAAGGGTACGACGAAGGGCCTAGATTTTGCCAGCAATTTCCTAAGTTTTCCTGTAATTCCAGGTAACATGATACTTACCGAGCTTAATCATCTTTCAATTTGATATCAGAACTTCGAACGGTCATCTTACGGCTGTTCTCTTCTGGTATGTAGGGAATCAGAGATCATTGATCTTCTGCAAAGATGCTGGCTTCAAGTCATTGATGGTGCTGAAATGTAATAACCATTGGAAACAAAGGGCTTATTGGGCAAAACAGAACTTCCATTTTGGATCACAGGCAAAAAAACAACAGCAATGGCTTCTTTGATTCTCATAGTTTATGATTACATCTCTATTTTCTCTTCCCTTCTCTTCTACTTTGTACAAGATGTAAAATAAATGCCACTGAAGATTGATGTTCATGTACATATTTAGTTCTTCTGGACAAAAAAATAATAGAGGGATGAAAAGATATATATATATATATAGATATGTATGTACTTAGAAAACTTATCCTACATCTATAGGAAAGAGACAGATCCTTCCTGGAGTGTATTCTCCACCCCCTTCCCCCCTGCCTGAGGAGAATACAAACATGAGTGCAGAACTAGCCCTCACAATAAGAAAACTTGGCAGAGGAAGATATTTGGGAACCTGTGAAGATGAATGCTGGATTTGCTTGATTATACATACAAAAAGATATAAAATATTACGTCGCAGAGGTAGTATTGTGTGTGTTCTCCTCAGCAACATCAGTCTGAGATTTACCACGGGTGATGGCCTGAGGCGACCATTGATCTGGGATAATCAGAAAATATGTCGTCATTGCTTTCCTGAACCGCTTTTTATACTGTTTTGGTGAGATTACAGTTGGCGGAGCATTCTTGGGTCCACCTAGGATGCCAGACGCCTTAACCCACGTCTCTAGATGCTTGTCCCATGTATACTGTCTCATGAAGTCAATAATCCCGAGAACCAGTTCATGCTTCTCTTCATCTACCCCAACCAGGAGAGAGTAATCCATTACATCAATTGACTGCAAGAAACTACTGAGCTTAGTGTAAATGTTGTTACGAAAAGAGCTCCTCACCCAAAAAAAAAAAAAACAAATGAACAAATATTTAAATAGTTATTGAAAACACATTGATCTGATCACCAAAAAAATTGTTAACTTACTGCAAGAAAAGAGGTGTCGTTCCAGACAGCTCTCTCCAACAGTCTTTTGGCTTTATTTCCAACGAAAATAGGACAGGTTGGCATTGATTCAATCAAGTTCTGGTCGAGCAACACCTTATTACTTCCACTACTATCTGCATTGTAGCGAGACCTAGAAGATCCTTTAAGGTCATATAACCGTGCAAGGTTTCTGCCGAATAAAAGATTCTCCATGACCAGAACATCCATCTTAGTTTCCTTCCCTCCTTTAAGATGCTTTGATGTAACCTTTCAAATAAACCAACAGAAAGATGTTGAAGCTTCAGATTGTCTAAAGTCCAGGTTGAAAACATAGATATTCAAAGATCACGCATTCAACATTGTCTTCAAAGTGAAAATATGCAACTAATTTTACTATTCATGTATAAATATAAATTCATCTATCCATGAAAAAGTATCTAATGCTCAAACATTATCCGGAGCAGCAAGCACTGCATGCATGCAAAAATTGCATGAATTAGGGGGTAACTCCAGCCAAGAAGCCTAAGGATACAAACTTGTAACCACAAGGTCACGAGTTTGAATCTCAGTCTTCTTGGTTTGATTCGGTCAGCTATGGGCAATCTAGATTGGTTTACATCCTTGTGGTCCTTTGCCTGCTAGGGTCACAAGGTGGGGCTTACCCAGTGCACACCCTCAGGCAGTGGCTGCGGATTTCCCTCGTCACCCCCAAAAAAAAAAAATTGCATGAATTATGTGCTAGTATTATGACATGCTCACATGCCTTGTTAAATGACCAAAAAAAAAAAAGAATTGAAACATTGAAGTAGCAGAATCAGTCAAGATACCTGATAGATTCCCAGAATCTTTGCCAAGCATGTTGGACTCCCAGAGCTTATTGACTCGGAAAGATACTTGAAATATGCGGGAGCAAATTTTATGAATGATTCCAGTTCTGTCTTCGTAACTTGTTTAAGAATAAATCGATCATCCAAGGTCTTTGCAAAGAAGACATTGCTCTTTCCTCCTTGAGCTCCCCACTTCTTACAACGGCTAAGAGATCTTACAAAGTCTATCTCGGATGGGCAAGATATCCTCCTCAAAGCTTCAAAGCGCTTTGCATAGTAACAAGTTACTGTATATTTTGCTGTCCCTTGTGATCCATCATCTGCAAAAGAGACTCTGGCATGGATTGCCTTCATGTATGAGAGTGGATCCGTGCTACGAGAACCATTAGTGGACAAGAAACTCTCATACTCAGATCCAAGACTCTTCCAGGATTCTAATGCAATTTCCTCCATTGATTGAAGGGACAGGATATTTCCCGAATCAAAGGACTGCAAGGAAAAGGTAGGGTCTGCAGATTCTTTTGGTCTGTCAAGCTCTTCAGACACTTGGAGAAGATAATCAGGTGAAATCAGTGCGTAAGATATAAGACTGGCAGGCTCATCATCATACACTGGTATAACTGTATCATTAACACCTACAGGCAAGAGCAACCTAGCTCCACCTTGGGCATCTGACTCTCGGAATGATGAAATATAGACAGGATTATACTCACAAAGTGTATCCAGTTTTTGAGAACCACCCAAAAAGTTCTTGTTCAAAGACCGGTAGAAGCTTATAAATGGCATTCCTAACCAGCTCATAGAATCTTCCATATTTTCTGTGCCTTTGGAGGAGAACAAGGGAGACTGAGACAACTTAAACCCACTATGCTCCTCTCCACTGTCCTCAACATCCAGCTTTTCTGAAACTCTGTAAATTAAAGAATCTGCTCTAGCCAGGTCAGAATGACTTTCACCTGTCCAAGCTGCATCAAGAGTGTCCGACAAGTTCTCTATAATTGGGAACACATCAGAATGCGCTCTAGCGAGGCCTACATTGGGTTCTAGAGAATCATATTTGGTGTTGTTCATTATAAAGGAAAAACTCGATGGATTTTGAATTACACGCTTAGAATTAATATCTACATCATCTCCTTCAATGATGGCATTGGTCTGATATATGTTGCTACCACTAACCCCTTCTTCTTCACAGCTGTCATTGGGCTTTTCATTCAGTGACACAGGAGTAGAATTAAACAGATCATTGCTTGAATCAACATGGATATCAGAATCAGTGTACTTATCATTACTAATAAGTGACTTATCTACATCTGAAGTAGAGATGTCTGCATCATCATGACTCTGATTATCTAAGCTAGCAGCAGCATATACTAGACGGTGGTCCCACATATAAGATTGGAAAAGCAGTTGTCTCCTCAGTCGATTAATCTCAAAAATATCAACTATAGGTTGCCCTTTTTTAGCTTCCTTATTTAAAATCTTCTGGAGTGATTCCTGCTAGCAAACAAAACCATTAGAACCCAGGACTCCCATAAATAACATCTCTAGGACTGATACTTAAATACACTAAATATTTTCATCACTGCACTCTAGTTTTTCATACCCCATCAGGAGCACCCTCAATGCATAAATGATAAGGTACAGGGTAAAAAAGGGAAACATTACTTGGGTATAAACTATAAAGTCATTGGGACCATGACATGAATACAATCACTATTATTGACAAATTTTCACTGTATACACAACATTAATGATTCTAAATCTATGAGTAATGATCTTAGTTCCAGAAAAAGCTGTCTTGATTAGTTCATTCAATAACATAGTACAGAAATTTGAGAAAGAAGACTTCAGCATTAGCAAGTAAAACCAGTACCTCAAATTCTGCTTTCTCCTTCTGCAGCATCTCCTCCAAATCTGCCATTTGGTGCCTAGCTTCTGGTAATTTAACACCACTGTTAAGCAGAACACTAGATTTTTGCTCTTCCAATTTACTGAGTGCATTCTGAACTTCAGAGAACAAGAGCTCAGCCCGATTTTTGACCTGCATAGTTTATATTCTACATTAATTTAACAAAGAGATGAGATGCAAGGTTAGTGAGGGAAAACTTCACTGCAGGGTGAAAGTAAATATGCTTTCTATGTCCTAATAATTGTGCCGGCAGAAGTTACATCAAGTAGGATCAGCCACTACAGCAGCTGTTGAATTGTAATCTATCTCCCCAGTCCATACTATGATAAAGTTAACCACAGAACATGCTCAAGAAAATCTAAAGTCACATGCTTCCCACCTCATTCACTTCTTGTTGTATCCAATCCTGATTCTCATAATTGAAATCCAGCTTTGGTGGAGGAAGGTACACCGAAAGAACATTAATAGAAGCATAGCGAAAGCAAGCAACCATTTTTCCAAACCTGCATAATTCATTGAATGATCAACTTTAATAAACATTCAACAATGAATGAGTCTTTTTACTTCTGTATTCCTATGACTTGTAGACAGACTGTATTATCATAGTTTGGTAATGAAACCTATCTATAGGACACCAGTTATCAGGGAAACAAATTCAAGTACATAAGAAAAGATTCACAAATGCTTGAAACACAGATTATTTTCACTGTTCAGAAGAAACTAGAGAAGACCATACCCATAAAAGCGAAGGCAGTCTCTATGTAAAGAATGGCCACAGCTTGCTACTCTGCTAGCAGCTGCATGGTTTGAAAAACTGAGCTCCAAAAACTTTCCAAAGGATAAACCCCAAGCAGCATCAGACATTATCACTCTTCGGGTTGCAGGGGGGAAGCCATTCATTCGTGGACACTTAAGGCACCTGTGCCACATCCAGATTTTCCCTTCCTTTTCGCCAGGTAAAAGAAATTCTGGCAGCTTCTTAACAGAAATGGTGAGGGTACCCTGACGATGGGTATAACAGTGAACATGTGCTTCAGATGGCATCTCACATGAACGGCATATGTAACTCTGTCAAAAGGTCAAAACCATATTAGTTTCAACAGCTAGATGGACCCTATCAAGAAATAGACAAACAAAAATGGATCATGTTTTGATAGGAAAAAGTAGTGGGGAGGAGAAAGAGATTACTTGATCAAACAAATGATCTCGTAGAAAGCGACCCAAAGGTTTATCAGCGTTCCCATAGTATTTGATCCGAAAGAGATGAGACCGTTCACAGACAGTCCCTTTCCACACACAGCGGGATGATAAGGAAACTAAAATGCTCTGATGGTCAGATGGGGAAGGAGGAAACTCTTCCTTTGAAGAAGCTGGTTCCTTAGGAGCATTTTTGCTTTCTAGTTGCAAAACTGAATTTGAAACACTTTGGTTTGTGTCCACTACGAAGCAAGTAGGCACATTCTCAGCCACACCTCCCACTTCCAATGCCTCTGAAGGTCTAAAACCATTGCATGTAAGATCGTCTCTTGGACAATCAGAAACATTTTTTGATCCAGAAGGTTCTTCCTTGGACGATGCTGCACTTCTGTCCACAGGTACATAGGAGAGAAAGGAGTCATTTGAGGAAGGGTTTGAGATGCCCTGCTGAGATGCAATGGAGGACGTTACGCAATCAGTGCCATTTGCAGTATATAGTGTAGCATAATCCTTGAGCAGATTCTCAGCAGGAACACTGTATGACCTCTGAGGTGGAGATCCCTGAGTCTTTTCACTTGCCCCAGGGGGAGTAAACCCAGGGATCATTGAGATGGATCTATCCATAGGTGATGCTTTATCTGGAAGTGCCACGGTTATTGGTGAATTCAAAGGAAGTTCTGGGAGGGACGCTCCCTCATCAGCAAGAAAAGATGTTTCCATCGCCAAGTGGTAAGCTGCAAAAACTGAATACTGCAACACGTGTTTCACTTTCTTCAACTCATCCCCATTGGCACCTCGAAGTAGTACCTGAGCCAAACGATCCAAACCATCAAGAAACCCCATTAAAAGACAAAACATTTAAAGGTCATGGAAAAGCATAGCACATTAAATGCAATGTTCTAAGGCATCTGTCATATAAAAATTGAAAGTGACCACCATGGTAGTTAGTCTGAGTAGATTCTCTCATGAATGGTCACCCATCAAACTTCAGAAAAATTTGGGGGTATCTATATTTCCAGATTATGTCAAATACTACTACCTCATCATGGTGTTTGGCATATCTATATATCTCAGCAAATAATTGTAAGATTACAATGAATGCAACACCTCTTTATCTAATGATTGCAAATACTTACAGTGCAACCCAGCGGCTTTGGACAACCTTCAAAGTACATCAGTGTCTTCGCCAACTTCTTTCCACTCTGCCCTGCTGTACCATGCTCTTCTACAAACTTATCAACATGGAACATGTCACAGTGTCCCAATTTTTGTGATGACAGTTGATCAATTGACGGTACTATTTGACCACCAGTACAACGGGCTATACGCTCCAAAAGAGGCCTTTTGATATTCAAAACTACTGATATGTCCTTTGCCAAAAGGTACTCTTGTGCATGGCGGGAAACAGTTTTCTCCACCAAAAGAACATCGGGTTGATGCGCATCAATCCTTGCAACAGCCATCTTGAGATGATCCATTTCCTAGATTCCCATATAAATTCACAGCCCAAAAGATCAAGATGATTAATCCTATATGCTCATGGGGGAAAACAATAGGTTAAAAGAAGGTTTTCACATCCACACCAATTAATAGGATTAAAGCATTCATAACCACAACCTGCTGCAACAGAGTATCAAAACTTGACAAGGCATTAGACACCCGTTGGTATTCAAGAGCCCCTCCAAGGACCAATATGCGAGGTTTCTCTATTTTTGATGTCATTCGCCGATGAGCCACATTTTTCTTAAAAACAATTCCTTTGACCACCAAACTATTAAAGGAGGAAAGGAAAAGAATGATAAGTAAATGTGTCTGAACTAATGCACAATGCCTATTTAAGAATAAGTTTCACAAGTAAAACAAAGCTGTATAAATATGAGTAGATGTACAGGCTATGCCTCATAAGATACTTAAATGGAATTAAGAAGCAGCACTTACGTTGTAAATTCAGAACTAAACATCAGAATTGAAAACATAATTTTATCATTATTGTACATGCATATTGCTTGTGATTAGTAATAGTTTGCCTGCATCTCAACTGGCTAAAAACCACTTTAGCAAAATACATTTCAAGGTGTTGATAACTTCTAGCATTTTTAATGACCTCCAAATCCACAATAGTGTCATGTAATTTTTAAATACTTGATCCCATATAATGCCCCTTTCTTAAGGTATTTCCAAGAGTTGACACTAAATGGCTGCTACAAAGAGTACTGTAGCATCCAACAATAAATGATGCAAAAACTTAAAACTTAATAGGTGAGACTCATGCCTAAGTTTAAAATCTTCTACTTTAATCATATATCAGGTTGAGCCTCCCACAGATCTCAGAAAGGCAAGCTTTTAGCATTTTAGACCATTGGATGAACCTTTGATTAAAGTTTTGTATTCCTATTTGAGAGCCCTAGCTTAGCAGCACAATAAGGCTTCTTATGATGTTGGGAAATCAACGCTTCAGTATGCATGATTGATTTGAAGACATACTGTCATCAAATCTTAAAACCTCTACTGCTCTATATTACACCTTGTCCTAAGCAAAACCACATTATGCACAAAACAGTACAGCATACTTATATAGAATTTACCAGTCACTACGGCGTCCAGAAGCAACACATTTAACCTTTACATATCCACCAGGGTCCATTCCCCCACCCTCACTTGTATCAGGCTTTAACAAATTAGCAGCTTCCCATGATAGGGATGTAATTTTCTCCAACCAAGTGTCCCTTTCATCTTCCTCGTCCATAGGAAGATTCTCAACCTGCATAAGTTGAGCTATTAAGGCCCTGAAGTGCCCATCAACCACATTCTTCATGACTTTCTTCTGCTCCTCATTTGATTTATCCTTGCTTCTGTACTCCCCACTTCCAAAACTGCTCGAAGCATGAAGATTTCCCCATTCTCCAGCAGCATCCCCATCATCATCATCATCGGACAGGAGGGCTTCCTTTTCATCTTCTTCATCTTCAGGTTCAGGGGGGATCCAGATAACCCCATTGTTCTCAAAATCCACAGGTTCAGCACTGACACTTTCTGCTGCATACAGAGATGAAGATGCTTCACATTCATCACTGATATAAGGTTCACCATCCTTTTTCACAAATTTCTGGACCTCTTCAGAAGTTTGGGAGTCAATATTATGTACATAAAAGCTGCCCACACTCTTTGTATCAATAGCTTCTCCATCCATATGAACTTTACCTGATCCAAAGTCCTCATGAATATCATTGAACTGAATGTGACCATAGTAATCATTAACCTGAGGTAAATGTTTTCTTTCGGAATCTAACTGGTAAGCATCATATTCTTCTTCTTCACTCCTGAATTTCAAAAAGTCTATAAGAAACAACTAAATGATCATGAAGTTATTGATAGCATACATCACTTGAAAAATCAATTTTACTCAAAAGAGATATAACTCTTAACACAAATATAAGGCAAAGATAAATAAACAAATATGGGAGGGTTTGGCTGAGAACAAACTCCCAGATAAAAAGTAAGGATTGATATGATCCATCCATTTGGGTAGATCAACGGTTGAGTGTTCCTGAAAAATAAGGAAAAAAGAGGCAAGGTCAGTTTTATAAATATTGCAAACTTCAAGTTTGCAATAATTATAAAATTGACCCTGTGTTTTTTTACTAAATCCCTCAACCGTGGAACCCTGAAGGGCCGTTGTGATCGGTCATCACTTTTTACAAGAGGACCTTGTTCTCATTTAAACCACCTACCTATCTATCTATCTATCTATATATATATATATATATAGAGAGAGAGAGAGAGAGAGAGAGAGGGGTTCAAATGAGAACACTCCCCTCCTATAAAAAGTGAGGATTTATCTAGGCCTTGTATTTATGTTGATCTTGTGAACCATGTTTTTTGGATTAATTTAATCTTTTTTAAAATTAAAAAGAAATTGTCAGTGTATTAATTCTAAATTTAATGAATTACAGTTTTGCCCCAAGTTAGTTATGGTAAAAACACAAGTACACAACCATTGATTCGTCAAAATGAAGAGTTAGGATAAATCCTCAGTTTTTACAGGGAAGGTGTTCCCACCTAAACAATCCCCTATGTGTGTGTGTGTGTGTATGGGAGGGTTCATGTAGAATAAGCTCCCTTTTTAGGATAAGTTCTCACTTTTTACAGGGGGAGGTATTCTCACATGAACCCTCCCCTATATAAATAAATAAACAAATAAATAAATAAATATATATATATATATATATATGGGTCTAGTTCCCGTGCAGTCATGTCACCACTAGGTATGTAAGAATGCACCACAACATGTTGAGAAATGCATCCAGGCTGTGGTGCATTTGTGCATTTCACCGTGGTGCATTTCTAAACACGTAATGGTGCATTTATGCATACCTAATGGTGCATGACTGCACGTCCTAGGATTGTGGTGCATTTGTGCATTTTTACCCTGGTGCATTTCTAAATAAGTTGTGATGATGCATACTTAATGATGCAATCCACATGGCTGCACGGGTATGCATGTCTGCATTTGAACCAACATCATATATGTGTGTGTGTGTGTGTGTGTGTGTGTGGGGGGGGGGGGTTCATGTAAGAATACGGTCTCGAGTAAAAAGTGAGGATTGATTCAATCCATCCATTTGGGTAGATCAATGATTGAGCGTGCTAAAAAATAAGGAGAAAAGGGATGGGGTCACTTTTATTGCAAACTTTCAATTATAAAATTGACCCGGAGTTTTTCTTTCTTTCTTTCTTTCTTTCTTTCTTTTTTTTTACTAAAACCCTCAACCCTTGATGAACCTGATAGGTGGCTGTGATTTATAGGAAAGCCATGTTCTCATTTGAACCCCCCTCTATATATATAAAAGTCATATTGGAGAACATGCAAAGGCATTTAGAATATGAGAAAACATAGGAAGATAAGGTTCATCTTTTAAATTTCATATTCCAATAGCACTACAAATATAATCAAAGCAACATATATCCAGTGAAATTAATAAACATCACCAAATTTCAAAACCTTAGTTTAGCTGTTACAGTAAGTAAGCTATCTCCAGAAAGAAGAGAGAATGTGAAAAAGTACAAAAGGATCAGTTTCCACCTTTAAGTTTCATATTTCCAACTGCATTACAAATATAATAAAAGCAAAATGTATCTGTTAAGTTTATTCAGTAGCATCAAAATTCAAAACCTTAGTTTAGTAGGTACATGGGTAAAACCTAAAGCAGTTAGCAATCTCTGGGAAGAAGAGAAATAATTGTAATTAATTGAATAAAAAATAGCAGACATCTGCTTTCCTTCTACACCCTATTTTCTTATTAAGTAGGTACTCTCCTACAAACAAACAAATAAACAAACAAACAAAACAAAACAAAAAAAAACAAAAACAAAAAAAAAAATCTATAAGTCACAGGGTCTCCAGTATGTTAGATTGTCAAAGTTAATACTGAGTAGAGAATCAACAGAAATTCTAGAATATCAAAACAGGAGAACTGTATGAACTAGAAGAGGTAATCAAATTCCTAAGCACCCTAAGATATTCGCACAACCACAGAGGTGAACGTAATCCTTGGTCGAATCCTATGTTTATTAACACAACAAAAATATTTAAAGGATATGCTGGCCTCAAGTTGCTGGAATAATGGACCAGAATATACTCATAATGAAGTGATAGATGTTGGCAACTTCAGGATGAATGTTTATGAAAGAAAAAACTAGTCAAACACAACATGATCACATAAGATGTAACATGAAATACCTTGTGCAAAATACACATCGGTTTGGAGAGTGATTGCAAATTCCCATGTCAGCAGCATCGTGATCAGTATTCCCTCTGGCTGTGACAACACCCTCCCTGTCTCTAGACAATTCTGTCATTGCTGACTGATGCGAGCTAAGTCCAGCCATGGAGTGTGGCATTGATGTATTGCTACAAGTATCGCAGTTTCCATCAGATTTTAAGCTAATAAAACTGTTTGGGGAAGAGAAAGGAACAGAATCCAGGTCAGCAAGCTGAATCGCATTATCAACAGCTGCAGCTAAAGCTTGCTCCCATTGCATAAAACAATAATTACAAGCCCTGACTTTTTCCCGGTTTACTCGGGGATTGCTCGGATCAGTGGATGGTGCAGGAACCCAATTAGACGTGCACTTGGAACAGAAAACTCGCCCGCAGATTCGACAGTGGTGCCTACGATTAAACAATGTGAACTGGGAATCGCATTCATAACATACTCTACAGCTCTGATCAGGCATCCAAAAGTCCCTTGACACATTAGCCGGATCGGACCGCCAAGGGATCCATGTTTTCAGTAACCCTACTAGATCAGGCAGCGTCCTATCCGAGGCATCCATCTACGCAACAAACCTCGCCTCCCTCTCATTGTACTTCACTCATTTGTTATCTCCTTACATGCCTATACAAATTCTGTAAAATGGAATTCCCAGATGAAAGAAGCTGGAAGTATCACTAGGGACAAACAAAACCTACGAATTCTTAATCAATCCTAAACAAAGCTCCTTGTTCCCATGCCTAAACTGAAATGCTACCAATCAACGCCCATCAAACAGTGGCTCACCATCAATCCTCTACTATTCTGATTGCTGAATTCTCAATCAAAAACGTAAATCCCAAACTACATTGTCGAAATCACCACGCAAATAGCAACCTAGCTCAGAATTCCTTATCAATCCGATCCGGGAAACCTTAAACTGCACCCCTTCCTTATTTACCAAAAATCTAAAAATTTCCTAATTCATGCAGAATTGATAAAATGATTCCAAATTGCACAGCATCTAAAAATCAGAAAACCAAACCTTAAAAACAGATTTAAATGTGGAGCGAACCCCTATTTCTGGGGAAAATCCAGCTGGTGCTGACGCGGAAACAAATAACAGACCGAATAAATCAAAGCACTCAAGGAACCTCCATGCTTCCCATTTTCTGGGCAATCATTGAATCCCATCTAAAATTTAATAAAAGACGAAAAAAACCAAAAAAATCAAACCCAAAATGAAGTGCTCCGCATTATCTACTCCTCCTAATAGAGAATTAAAATTCCGACAGCTGGAAACAAAATTATAAAATGTTCAGAAAAAACAATGAAATCGGAGAGACGGGAACCATCATCATGGAGATTGACCCGCCGAAATCTATAAATTCATCGATCATACAACGTCTTCTCCTCCTCACTTTCTTCATTCACTGTATTTTCCTTTTTTTTTTTTTTTAATAAAGCTGAATATTAAAACTTCAAAGCATTAACAACAAAAAGTTCATAACTTTAATTGCACAAAATAAAATATATACACATTATTAAGTATTAACTAAGGTATTTAATTACATTTTTGCTATAAAATAAAAAGTATAGTATATTTGACTATTTAAAAAAATAGCAAAAATTTAATTAATATTCTTTTGTCAGGCCACGAGGTGTCTTAAGTATGCCCTAATTGTGAAAGGCACGTTTGCACCAAGACGATCAATTAAGAGACAAAGTGCTGATCAGATTGATTTTTTCATACAAATAGGGAGTTCGAATTCTCGACCTCTCTTAAAGTATAAAAATGTACATCCACTCATGTTAAACAAATTGGTTAAAACTAACTAATGCAGAGTATTTAATTCAGGGGTCTTCTCTTACCCCAGTTAACACTAATACGGAGTACATTACATCATTATTTAATACTCCGTACAATTGTTGTTTAATACGGAGTATAATTTAATTACAACTTTAATGTGTTGCACTTACTAATGAGTTAGCATAAAATCAGTGAAATTCCTATTAAGTTAACTAATCATAGCACACTATATAAATATTTGTTTGGTAGTTGACATTGAAAGAAATGGGTAAAAAAATGTGAACACTAACACCTCAGTCTCATATGGATTATGAATTAATTAAATTAGGGATAAACTACAAATAAGTTATAGTACTATTTGAGAACAAACACTTTTGTGGTTAATCGTTCGAACTTTTAATGGAAGTATGGCATGAGTTACTTCAGTGCCGTAGCGCCTCGTACTCGAACATTGGCTCGAGGCATTTTCTCTATCCCTTCTTACCCTGAAATGGCACCTTACGTTCTCTACGTTCTTGACACAAGTTTCTAACGAGTCATACGAGAGTTAATGAAATGTTTTTGGAGTTGAAGAACCTTGAGATAAGATGTTGGGAATTGGAAAATAATGTTGCGAATGTGATTTCAACATAATAAGGAGAATACGATGTTAATTTCTTATATGACCCTACCAATAATTCCGAGTTTTGGGGTTTTCTATCGGTATATGACTATAACCTAGGGTGTGTTTGGAAGCCCGGAAAATGACTTCTGGAAGTCATTTTTCGGGCTTCGGGTGTTTGGGAACACCCAGAAAATGTGGTCAACGGAAATCAATTTCCATTGACCACGGAAAAGAACCCCATTTTGGGGGAAAATGACTTCCCCCAAAATTATCCGGAAGTCATTTTCCCCCATGGGAAAATGGAAGGGAGGGACGGCTGCCGTCCCTCCCTTCACTTCCGGTGGAAACCAGGCAGCCGACGCCCCCCCCCCCCCCCCCCCCCCCCTTTTTTTTTTTTTTTTTAAAAAAAAAAAAAAATTAATTTTTTTATTTTAAATTAGTTATATTATAATAAATATTATTATGTTATATATTTTTATATTTTAAATAAAAGAATAAAATTATATAATTATATATTTCTATTCATTTTCCACTCATTTTCTGGAAAATGAACCAAACACCTAAAGACAGTTTTCCAAAGTACATCCAAACACGGAAAATGAACTCATTTTCCAGAAAATATTTTCCAGAAGTCATTTTCCTGCGTTCCAAACACACCCCTAATGTCACGGATTGAACACGCCACTTCACTCATAACCAATGTGTAAAAATGAATATGGTCATAACTGAATGATTGAGTAATCAATGGCCTATAACTTAGGGACCAATATGTCATTTCCTCTTTTTAATACTCCGTATTTGATTGTAATTTATGAGAGTGTAAGTCGGGAGACCGGGTGCCACTAGACCACAAGATCTTTGGCATAATATTTGTTTAATATGATGTAAAAGTTGGATAACTTTTGAAAATGAGAGAATATTAAACGAACATAGAAAAATAGCGAAAACAATTATAAATTTAATTATGTAAAAGTAAATCACTTTTCAAAATGAGAAAGTATTGCATAAATATACAACTTTATATATCTTTAACCATTATTGTATTATTTGACTGTTTTAACGTAACATGCGCCACCCTCCTATAATCAGCAAATATGATTGCCCACTTATTATTGCGAAAATCCATTTCTATGTCTATTCGTGTAGAGTGATTTGATAACTCTTATGCTTAAAAAAAAAAAAAAAGTAACATATGTTACCATAGTATATTTTTTGAGTACTATTGATTCAATTACAATATTACCATAGTATATTTTTTGAGTACTATTTTTTTTTATTAAGGATTTTTGAGTACTATTGAATCCATTATAATATACTCCGTAGTATATGTTCAAAAGAGTCAATATGCCAGTCTATTGTGTATAGTAATTGTAAAAATTGCGGCGGTATAAGGGTTTTGGGGCACACGTAAATCCGAGAGCGGTAGTATTGGTATGTTGCTCGTTACGCCGGAATCTTCAAAACCGCGCCGGAGAATTCGCTTTCCCCACCTTTATTCGATTCCTTCTAATCACACCGTACAATCATAATAAATGTGGTATAGATCAGCTTCTTTCATTCTCGACAAGCAGCAAAACGACGACGTTGCGAAGGCCGAGAGCCGCCAAATTTCACCTCCCACTCCCACACCCGCCGAGGCTTCTTCCATGGCCGGAACCCTACAAAACCCTAATAACATCTCGGCTTATTATCAGACTAGAGCGGCACACCATGGTGTCGTCACCAGTGATTGGCTTGCTCAGGCTCAAGCCGCCGTAGGCAGCGGTGACCCGGAGGATGCCATCTCAGAGAACTCGTCGGCCAGGACCGACGATTCGGGGAAGGCGTTCAGTGTGATTGATGAGTTCAATAATTGGCGTAAACAGCCTAACTTGGCAGAGGCTGTGGCGGCGATTAGGGCTTTGGCCTCGGTTATTCGTCCTAGTGACGCTACTACGATGATGGAGCTTGAAATTGAGCTGAAGAAGGCATCTGATTCTTTGAAAGTATGATTTTTTTGGGGGGTTAATTTGTGAGAATCGAATTATTTAACTGATTACATTCAGGATCAATTGTGAAACAAAATCACATAATTGAAATGCTATTTTTAGCAAATGCATGTGTACTTAACCATTGGAATCTGACTTTGCTACTTTAGTAGTTGAATGCATAGTATTTTCAGTGGAAATTGGAATTCTAATTTTGTGAAATGGTGAATATTAGAAGTTTATAAGCTTTAGTATGACAGGAATTATCTCACCATCTGTGCCTGTTCTTTGATTATGTGGTTCTGTCCAAAGTTGAAGTACTTTAGGTCCAGGTAGCTAATATATTTCCATTATCTGTGTTTTTTAATCCAGTCATGGGACACAACGTCCATCTCTTTGACGGCTGGCTGTGATCTGTTTATGCGCTATGTTACAAGGACTTCAGCTTTGGAATATGAAGACTTTAATTCAGCAAAATCTCGCCTTCTTGAGCGTGCAGAGAAATTTGGAGAGATATCTTATAAGGTGTGCAAAGTGAATTGTGAATTTCACAGTGAACTGTGTATATTGTATGTGTGAGTACATGAAAACCTTGCTTTGTAGTGCAGGCTCGAAAAATAATCGCTATGCTTAGTCAAGATTTTATTTTTGATGGCTGTACCATTTTGGTGCACGGCTTTTCTCGAGTAGTGTTGGAGATATTGAAAACAGCAGCACAAAACAGGAAACATTTTCGAGTTCTTTGCACTGGTTAGTATCTTGATTCTTCATTACTTACTGAACAAAAAATGAATTTAGAAATTCTATTAAGCAACCATTAGCTTAGTTTCAAAATGGTTGGGGTTTGATGTATTGTCTAAGTGCACTCTGTATGGGAATTGGGAAGTCTTGTCCACTAGATCACTGGGTCCTGCCCTTTCTCTTCTTTGTAATGTTTTTTAAGCTTGATCCGCATGTTAGTGTAAAAAGGGGAGCAGAATAAGAAACAAATTGGTCTATTTGTATATCTAAAGATAAATTAAATTACTGGAGCACCACTAATGAAGGTAAAGGTAACTCTATGCTTGTGTGTTAGTTTGAATGGAAGCCTGAAATGTATTATTTACATGATCTAAAATGCAGAGGGGAGGCCAGACAGGACTGGGCTAAGATTATCAAATGAGTTAGCCAAGCTAGATGTTCCTGTAAAGCTCTTAATAGACTCTGCGGTGGCATATAGCATGGATGAGGTTGATATGGTGTTTGTAGGAGCAGATGGCGTGGTTGAAAGTGGAGGTATAATTAACATGATGGGAACCTATCAAATTGCTTTGGTAGCAAAGAGCATGAACAAACCAGTTTATGTTGCTGCTGAAAGCTATAAGGTATGTAGAAAATGCAACTTTTCTTTAATCTCATATATGAAAATACAGTTTTTCTTTAATCCTATATTAAAAAGTATGGAGTAATTAACTCAGAAGTCAGTACATGTAACATGCCTAGTAATCTGATATATGCTCCTATACGGCTATACTTGGATGTGCATTTATATTGCAAACTTGAAATGGACTGCCTGCACAATATGCCACTGTACGTTACTAGTCTGATATCTGCAAAATCCTAATTTCTTGTTGCAGTTTGCTCGTCTATATCCGCTGGATCAGAAAGACATGGGTCCTGCGTTACGTCCAATTGACTTTGGCGTGCCAATTCCATCCAAGGTCGAAGTTGAAACATCTGCTCGGGATTACACACCGCCTCAGTATCTCTCCCTTCTCTTCACGGATTTAGGTGTTCTAACGCCATCTGCAGTAAGTGATGAGCTCATACAGCTTTACTTATAGCGTGGTCGAGAGATAGTTTTGTTGGGTGTTAGTGTGTTACAGATAATCATATTTGTAGTCTACAAACAGAATTTTGCTCATCTCCCAGTTACATTTCCTTAAAAAACACAATGCTGGATTTGTAACCCCCTCCACATCCAGGATTTGGCTATGTTGTGATTTTCTTTTTGCTCATTTTTAAATGTTATTCTCAATGCGGGCAATACTATGAATATGAGTTGGATTCCACACACAGATTCTTTAGCTGTTGGGCTGGAGATTCATTCTCACTCAGCCTTCCAATACGGAGACGGCAAATTAGGTCCACATAGCTGTGTGGACCATGAATATAAGGTACATTTTTATTATACTAAAAATACATTATTTTTATATTGAAGGTACATTATTTCATAGTACATATAAAGTAATGTACTTTCAGTACTTAAATAATGTATCATAAAATAATGTACTTTTAGTATATTAAAAATGTACTTTTTATTTATGGTCCATACAATTGTGGGAATCATGGTCCATGCAATAATAATTGATCAAATTTTATATTAATTCTTCAATGGATCCATGAGGATTCAGTCGGGCGTGGTACTATTCGTCAATACATTGAGAAAGCTAAATGGTGGACCAACGGAGGTTAGAGGATTTCTCTCCGGGTGGTCTATCGTCAACAAAACAAGGTAGCGGATTCATGGTTGTAGTAGGCGATAGTCGGGCAGTAGACTAGCGCCTAAGCGGTCTAGGCGGCGCTTAGGCGGTACCTAGGCGGCGACCTATAATAACAAAAGATGAATTCATATGTGTGGGTGTATGTCATATATTATATTATATATTTTATATATATATCTCTTACTTTTTTTTTTACTTATATAAATAAATAAATTTAAATATATATAAATATAATAATAAAATTAACAAGGCCGACTCTCTCGAGTTAATTCGGCTAACTCTGCCGAGTTGGGCGAGTTAACTCGACCAAATTCGGTCGCCAACTCGGCCCTGTCGGCCGAGTTAGGCGTTAGGCAGACGCCTAGGGAGCAATTCGTCTCGGTTTAGAAGCGCCTAGTGCCTAGACGGGGATTTTTGCAACAGTGAGCGGATTGCCTTGCGTTGTTTGGAGCTCTTCAAGGGGAGGAGAGGAAGATTGTTGAATGTCTTGCCCAGTTCAGAGTGAGGAAGCATACCTTGATGACTTGGCGCATGTCACAAGGGCGCGTAGAGTGGTGGAGTCAACATAGTGCTTGATTGCTTGGCTTCCTAGCCCCACCTCCCCATCCATTTCTAATTTAATAATGAACAATTCGTGAACATTATTAAACGAATACTAACGAACGCGTTCACGGTCTCTTATCAAACGAGCATACAAATGTTTTCGTTTATTAAATGAGCTATAAAATTTATTCATGTATGTTTATCTTAATAAACAAACATAAACGAATGCTTACCAAACACGATCACGAGTAGTTTATCAAAAGCATTGTTAACACCGGTATCGTAATTTCAATCAATGACTCATTCTCTCATTGAAATATCAAAATTTGATTGTTTTGAATATCAAATGAGTGATATCTTTATGTGGAAAATGATAAGTGTGCTCCATAGAGTATAATTCTCACTAAATATTTAATTTTTATTGAATAAAGACAAAATAATAAACAAGAACCATGGCTCGCCCATTTGAATTGATCGATCAATGCATGACACATAGCATAGAATAGAAAATGAGAGTCCATGTAATATTTTAAAAATAGTGACCAGTGTTGAAGAATTCTCCCAGACAATAACTTTGATTTTTTTTTTCTCTCATGAAATAGTGTGTCAATAATTATCCACTATAATAATTAACAATAACTAAACACAACACCTTATGAAAATGAATAATCATGTAAAACTTTTATGAATTATCATGGTCAAATTAAAGTATAAGAATAAATGGGTAATTATTGCAGAGGTGATCAAGGTTTCTGCATTGACATGTATAGAAACTTATATCTTGAATGAGATGGAAGAAATTAAAGTCTCCACTAATAAGGCATTTGATTGCAGTGGGGGATATGAGACTTCATATGTTTGAGATGATGATTATTTCAAGAGAGATTGTATTAATATATTTTGTATTTAATATGCTTAAATAGTTTTTTTTTTACATATAATATTAAATATGGTGTTGAGTGCTTGGACCTAAAGAGGGCTAGAATTAAGTGTACCTAGTATTCTAGTACATGTTTTGTTTAGATAATTAAGCACTTAAACAAACAAAGAGAACACAAGAAATTTTTTACATGAATATTCGAAAAAAAAATTATTCTGTGTTGGGATTATTTTGGTACAGATGTGTACAATTACATTATTGAAGAGTTATTACTGGTGTTACTTCTTTTTTTTTTTTAATACAACTGACCCTATTACATTGTAGTATATGTTCATCTATACTTTTCTCAACCTGTTGAAGCACAAAGAGTCAATTTCGAGATCTCCTCGACTGAGACTCGAACTCATGACCTCCCATCTGAGGGTGGCCACTACATGCCACTTGAGCACAAGGTGCTTGGCTATTACTGGTGTTACTTCTAAGTGAGAGAGACATGATCCCTACAAAGAATGAAGGAGGAGAGATAATCCGAATTTCAGAGATTGCCCGACTTATTGTTAGCACTAAAACCTTTAACTATATGATTTTTCGTGAATAGTGGTCAATGGTTTGAAGCTCTTCCTAGCTGGCAAATTATAATGTATACTACTGATAATGTTCACTTTTAATATACTGAGTGTTCGATTTTAATATATTAAACTTTTTTTTTTAGTAGTATACCAAATAATGAACACTTATTCATGTATTAAAAATAAACATTTAAGCAATAGTTTACCTTACAAGATGAACTAAACTATGATCCGTAGTATAATGATTGTTGATAGCTTGATGCATGTTCAATCTTTTTGCACAACACAACTATACCCTCATTAATTTTATTTAAAAATATAATATTTTATGTTAAATTTAATTTAAAATAAATAAATAAATAAATATGGAGTTATCTCTATGGAGTAAGCACATTAATAGTGTTTTGGACTTGTCAACTGAACAAAACATTTATCAACTTAGAGTATCCACACCAACGTGTTTTTGATGGTTTTTGAAAAAGTGAATGATGATGTGTAAGAAAGAGAAGAATGAGAGAGAATGACTTTTGATTTCCTGCAAAAATGATTTTTGGAACACTGCAATGCATTAGAGAAACATCATTTATTGTGCGCGTTTCGCGCACTGCACGCACCCTGTGGCACGTCTTTTATTTTTTTGTTGGTTAGATTCATAGTTTTTCTTTGTTGTTTTTCTTTTCTATTTTTCATATCTTTCCTACTTAGGTCATAAAAAACCGTGAAAAAACTGAACTGATATTGATACTCTTAATAAAAAAAATCTGCAAAAGCGGTCAATTGAACAAAACATTCATCCATTAAGGCTATCAAAACCTTTCTTCCCAAATTCAATATCAAAAAAACCTCACGTCCCGACACGACAAAGCATCATGTAAATCATGGTAATTCATCTGAACATAAAAAAGCTAAATCTTTGCTTACTGTGCACAAGGAGTCCCTTCACTTTGAGAGATTGCTCTCACACTACAATTGATAAGACTAGATCATGGTCTTTCTTCCCAAACTTCATTAAAACTTTCAAAACCTTAATTGGATGAATGAATGATCATATTTGTTTAATTTTAGTCGTGTTATCATTACTCATCCATAATTTGATTATTTTTCACTATTTTCTCAGATATTTATATCACATTCATGTATTTTATAATAAGATTTGATTCAATTTAGAATTAACAAATTTATACTATTTTCTCTTATTTTCTTAGTTGTTTATTTAAAATTCGTATATCTTATAACAAGTTTTTGATTCAATAAAATATAATATTTTATGCTATTTTGAATTTGATATAAGAACATAAATAGTTCCCAATTTAATTGCTACTCTTTAAACTTTAAATGAAGTTGATGATGGAGATAGTGATAAAGAACTAAACAAACTTTTGAAATGCAAAGATAATTTTGAACAAAAAGAAGAGGGAAGAGAGAAAGACCCAGCAAAACTGTTTATACAATTCCATAAAAAACATAAAAATTAGTGAATTAAAGCATGTCTTTAAAATGCGTTTAATTTCTTAATCACAATTGTATTCAAAAAAAAAAAAAATCTCTTAATCATAATCCCTAGTACATTCGAATTCTACGATCATGATGATCTTCCATATACGCATACGTGAACAGGGACGAGAGATTTCTGGAACTCTTTTTCAGATTTTGTTCCGTACTCATCGTAGTCGGATTGAACAAAACTGTAAAAGGGGATTATATAGTAATAAAAAAAGTTTGGTTTTTTTAAATTCATCCTTTCTATACGTTTGTGTTGGGTTCGGGTGTTTAATGTGTTGTTAATGTTTGACTCGGATGCATGTGTAATTGTCACTGCTCCAAAGCTGACACGGCCTCTCAAGAAAACAATTTTTCGTTTTTATATTTATAAATTTCTTTAGGGGCAGTTTGATTTTAGCGGTTGTTGATTGTGAGTCTTGTGATTTCCACTTAGATACAAATAAAGAGGGAATGCAAAGGAAAGATTCTTAAATCACACGATTTTTTTTTTCTTTTCTTTTCCTTTTTCTTTTTATTATTTTTCCCACATTGATTGGTTCCTTAGGGTTTCCTTCATTATTTACTCGTCCGTATTCTTTATGTGAATTTGGAGCATGTGGGCGTAGATCTTTGCTGATTTCTCATTCTGGGGTTTTCAAATTCCTTGGTCTTCTCGTCTGGATCGGTGAGTTCTTCGTCCTGTGCCTTCTGGGTTGTTTGATTCTTGCTGCCTATTGTTAGATTTCTCTTGGTTTGGGAAATTTTATCGGGTTTTTTGAGGTTGTAATCTTTTGAATTTGTGAGAAAACTTGTTCTTTTTGTGTGTGTTTTTTAAGCTTTCTTCTTGGATAGTGTTTAAACTTTACTAGAGTTTGATTTCTGAAGCTCTGTTAGCTTGGCTTCTGCTCCAGGAAGTTGGCCTGTGTAGTTTAGGGCAATTAGGGGTTTTCTTCAGTTGATCATTTGGGGGAATTGCAGTAGCCTTGGAGCTTTTTTTTTTTTTTTTTTTTTTTTTATGTAGTACACTTTGCTGATTTTGAGGTTGTTCTTCTAGAGAAATTTGGAGGAGCTCTAAGAGGCTGGTTTTGGTTGGGATTAACATAGGAAGCTCAACACCCAGATGTGTTCTGTTCAAGGGACTTCAAAGAACTGTTGCAGTCTCCTTGGGGTTGTGTGTGGAAGAGCTACTGGAAATAAGCACCAGCAAGATGTTGCAGTTGATGGTCTTACATATCCCTTCCCCGAGATTGTCTCCTCGGGGCGTTTGGAGGTGTGAATTAATGTTATTAGTTAGCATATGTATAGATATGTGCTGTGTTAATAAGACAATTTTTATTGGTATTTTGGCTGATTTTTGTTGTTCTCTTTTTACTGTGGCTATTGCCGAAATTCAGGTTCATCTTCTAAAAAATCCGAGTAGAGATGAATTTCGCACCGTTCTGGATACGTTGCAGCCAAACATTGTCTTTTTACAAGGAGAACAGCTTCCAAATGACGAAGTTGGTTCGCTAGTATGGGAAGGTCTTGATTTGTCTTCTGAGGAGGCCATTTCTGGGCTTTTTGGTGCCAAATTACCAACAACAGTAACTAACCTTTCTTTGACTCCAATTTTTGGGCTTTTGCTATCTACTTCCTTTGATGTTCTTTTTTGGTTTTGTTTTGGTTGTGTGTTGGGGTGCTTCACTAAATAATCTCAGATGAACGCAAAATATAAATTAGGATGCAGATGAATTTGCATTGACATCACCGTTTTCCTAGTTTTCATTTTCGTTTGTATTATCAAATACTTGTTCAGGTTTACTTGGAGCTAGCAAATGGAGAAAAGTTGGCCACGGCTCTTCACTCTATGGTAATTGGTAACAGAACTTTATTCAATTAACAGTTGTCAATTGGAACTATGTGAAGACATCTGATTGCGATAAACTTGCTTGATTTAATGATTTAAGATTTCGTGTGGTTTCTCATTGCTCCGTTGGCATGTAATATACCTTTGCAGGGAATTCCATGTGTGATATATTGGAAGAACACATTTTCCCGCTTTGCTGCTTGCCATTTTCGCCATGCATTGTTCTCGGTGGTTCAAAGGTAATTATCATGCAAAATTCATTAAAGGCAGTGGAGTGGTTTGAGAGGCATATTCGATATTGTGCCAATTCTTCGTTTTAAATACCTACCTATGGCCTTGGTTACACGTGCCATTGTATCAATGTCCCACCTTTCTGCTATGACTGACCTTGTCCATTCCCTGGTGCTAGATCGAGCATTTGTCTCACTGTGGGCACTCACGGTGGTTGAATGATTTGGACCCGTTTATCTAGTGCAGTCACATTTTTTCTTTTAGATGTCTCTTGATTTGGTCGATGACCCATACAGATTAGGGCATATATATCCCTGAACTAAAGGCTTTGACACCTGATTCGTTATGTAGTTTCTTTAATAATTTTTATTTCGTTTTCCAGTTTTAATAACTCCCAAAGCTAATGTACACTCAACTATCTACTTAATTGGATTTTTTTTTTCGTTCCAACGAATTGCTTCTGAAATACTGTCTACTGCAGTTCATCTTGCGTTACCTGGGATGCTTTCCAACTCGCACAAGCATCTTTTAGGCTGTATTGTGTCCAAAACAACCTTGTGTCCTCTGATAACAGCCGAAAAGTTGAAGCTAATATAGGTCCTCAACTTCTTGGAGACCCTCCAAAGATTGATGCTCCTCCTCCAGAGCCAGTTGCTGGAGATGATGAAGAAAGTCCGTCTGATGATCTTCCTGCCATAAATATCTATGATGATGACACGAATATTAGGTTTCTCATTTGTGGATTGCCGTGCTCATTGGTAAAGTATACACTTCAAGTTTCTTATTATTTCCACTTGCTCCCGCACTTGTCTGTGAGCATAACAAGGTTGCCTTGGATATATCGCTCATCGAGTTTTTGCCCTCAGGACACATGCCTGTTGGAATCTCTGGAAGATGGCCTTAATGCTCTCTTGAGCATAGAGGTTAGTATCGGTTGTATATTTGGATCCTCAAGCTCGTTCCTGACCTATAAATCTCACTTGAAGAAATTTGGTTTTATCTTCTCTTAAAGAATGGGAAACCACAAATCTTTCTGTTGTAATTAGACATGGTTGTATAATTAGAAAATTGGTTTTCTGCTTCTATCTTCTCTTAATTTGTTTTTGTTTTTTTTTTTTTAATAGATCCGAGGGAGCAAACTCCATAACCGTGTTAGGTATGTAACATTTTTGATTTTGTGATTCTTTCGAATTGTTTTCTATCTATTAGAGAATTCTTCTTTCCATTATGATGAAATGCATCTATGAAGCAAGTGGATTATTCTCAATCAAACTGTCATATCCGTAACATTTCTCTAAATGTGCCTCCAGTGCCCTTCCTCCACCGCTCCAGGCCGGTGCATTTTCTCGTGGGGTTGTGACCATGCGATGTGATGTATCAACCAGTAGTTCTGCTCATATCTCCCTTCTGGTGTCGGGCAGTGCTCAAACATGCTTTGATGATCAGGTAATGTTGGCAGTACTCATTTGATTTTTAGTCGATAGTAAGGCAGGAGAGAATATAGGAAAGAGAAATGCGGCCCCACTCACAATCTTATCATTCAAAGCTATTCCATAACATAATGAAAGTCCTTGACTTTTAGGTGACAGAAACTAAACAGATAATTGAGGAATAAATTAAAGAGATACTGACTAGTGAACAAAAGAGTCTTTAACAAGTAACAGACTAACAGTGCACTTTCGTTCATTTCTCTACAGACATATTCCATTCTCCATGGTTTTCTTCATCTCCCTTGTGTTCTGAATCTTTTATTATTTGTGCTATTTGATATCTTGCAGTAAGAACAGTGCAAAACATTAAATGATTAGTTTTCCTGGATCTTCTGTGTGGCCTTTTAATTTTCAGCTCTTGGAGAATCACATAAAGAGCGAAATCATTGAAAAGAGTCAGCTAGTTCATGGACAGCCAAGTGCCAAGGAAATCCGACCTCCCTTGTCTGATCCTTGGAGATCTGCCTCGATAGCTTGTGGAGCAACGGTTTTCGAAGTTTGCATGAGGGCTCCTATGTGGGCTTTGCAGGTCCTCTTTCTTTTGATTTCTGCTTTTTGCCTCGAATGCTTCTAAGTTGAGTTTTAACTACGTTTGGGGTATGGATCTGTGGCACGTGTATTAACTTGCTTCTTGTTGCGGTATACCTTTTCTAGGTTTTGAGGCAGCTAGCATCCGATTTTTCGTTTCGTAGTTTTGTAGCGCTTGGTATTGCCAGCATCCAGGGATTAGCCGTAGCTTCGTTTGAAAAAGAAGATGCGGAAAGACTTCTTTTCTTCTGCAAAATGCAGGGGAAGGATGGGAATTCAAACAACGTTAAGATCAGCAGCCCGCCAGCCTGGTTAAGACCTCCCGCTCCTAGCAGAAAGAGATCTCGTGTGAGCCATGAAACTGATTCGAGCCCCCGAAATGGGTTGAATTCTGGATATCGAGCGTATATTAGAAGAGAAGAGGAAAATGGAAGTGCGCCAGCAAATGGGTATGCAATGCCTTTGGTGCCCGCTAGACGAAAACTGAAAGCTGCGGCACTTAAGCCCATCCCTCATGTTCGTCACCAAAAAATGTTCCCGTTTTCTGGAATCTCGGAGGTGGAGGGGCACGATGGAAACCAGGTTAAAGCTAATTTACCGGTTGTTCCATCGACTAAGGCGGCCAGTAACATCGGAGTAGCTGCTGCTACCCAACGTAAAGCAGTGGCAAGCTCACAACAGGCTAAGCCAATTATACCTTTGAATCCCCTTCCTCTGAAGAAACATGGATGCGAGAGAAGCCCGATACACGTGTGCTCTGAGGTAAGCAAACTTTTCGTTACGGCGACTTTCAAAAGGAACGGCGTATGCCAAAGACCTTGTGGTCTAGTTGCACCCCCACATGGGAGGGGGTGGGTTCGAGCCTCAGTGGAGGCAATATTGGCTCTTTGTGCTTCATTTGGTTGAGAAAGTAGTTATGAACAGATACTACATTGTAACAGAGTCAATAGTACTCAAAAAAAAAAGTACAGTATCTTTTTCAACATTGTTAGCTTATTTTCTCTTTTCCCATTTCCTTCCATCTTCTCGCAGGAAGAATTCCTGAAAGATGTGATGCAATTTCTTATACTTCGTGGCCATACCCGTCTTATTCCTCAAGGCGGACTTCCCGAGTTTCCAGATGCAGTACTCAACGCGAAGCGTCTTGACCTCTTCAACTTGTATAGGGAGGTGAGGTTTCCTTTCCTGTCACTAAATAGGAACTTTGAGTTTGTCCATTGAGCGGAAAATTTCTCGACCTTTCTTTCACCAGCTCTAACTCGTTGACAAATGCCATCGTAATTCGTACCGTGCAGGTGGTTTCTAGAGGTGGATTTCATGTCGGAAATGGCATCAATTGGAAAGGGCAAGTTTTCTCAAAAATGCGCAATCACACGGTCACCAACAGAATGACGGTAAGCTCCATATGTCTCCCTTCTCTCCATCTGCTTCCAAAAAGAAAAAGAAAATGGTACTCATCATAAAGTAAAGACAGGTTGTACATCGCAATATAATGCAGTTATGCCCCATATTTTGTCATTCCAACCACTCAACCAGAAACACAAAAGCTAATATTAGCTTTTTCGTATGGTTTCTTGAACGACAGGGTGTTGGAAATACACTCAAAAGACATTACGAAACTTACCTTCTGGAATACGAATTGGCCCACGATGATGTAGACGGGGAGTGCTGCTTGTTGTGTCACAGGTAGGTCAATATCATCATTGTTATGCGTTTCGAGTAGATCCACAAATCTGTTAACTGTTTGCTAAAAGCTTCGTTTTTTTTATCTTACAGTAGCGCTGCTGGTGACTGGGTTAATTGCGGGATGTGCGGCGAGTGGGCGCATTTCGGCTGTGACCGGAGACCAGGTCTTGGCGCCTTCAAGGTACTGTATAGTGCATACAATATAACCAAACCCGTTTCTTCTGAAGAGAAATTTCTCAGTTTCAAATTCGTTCTTCTTATTCTAATTTTCAGGATTACGCGAAGACAGATGGATTAGAATACCTATGCCCTCAATGCAGTGTAGCAAAGTTCAAGAAGAAAATTCAGAAAATTGCAAATGGATATTCTTGAGTCCTAACACTTGCCAAGAACCCCACTAATCCTGATGATTCTTTCTAAATTCTTTTCCTCTACAGACTTTCCTTTTTGCCATGGGAGTGTTCCTCACTAGATGGCGCAGTACAGTATACATCTGCCCATTTTGCCCCGCCAGGTTCCCAGACTTGCAAAATCGCGAGTGAAATATGCATGTAACATCTCTCACGGGATGCAGATACCAGTGCAGTATGCAAAGAGCCCGAGAAAGGATGGAAGGTGCATACTTGGGAGTGGGAGGTGTGCTACGAAGGCGATGGAGGGAGTCGTGTAATATATAGAGTATATACATACATATATAGCATAATCTTCTTTAGACATGTTACAGTAGTTGTAGCTTTATGGAAACAATATAATGTAGTTTTTGGGGTTTTGGTGATTCCTGCCTGAGGTGTGCAAATCTTATTGTTTCAGCTTTTGTAGTTCAGCTCTAGATTAATCATAACTATGGTGCCAAAAACCATTGTACCATTTCAGGTTGTAGTTTTTGTAGGGTTTGTTGGGGCTTAGTGAGGAACATGAAGAGGCATCCTTTGATGTAATGCTACTAGAACACTGCCTTAACTGACGTGGCGGGACGACATTGGTGATTACTTGCCACATCAGGTGTGACAAGTGTACGAATAATACAATTTAGCTTCTTTTTTTTTTTTTTTTTTTTTTTTTTTGTGCAAAAGAAAAAAAGAAGGAAAAATTACACATCTAGTTCTTGAATTATAAATTTAGTTTTTACAAATTTGGTTATTTAATTGGTAAATTAGTTGTAAGTTTACTCTCGATCTTGACTAACTAAAACATCAACTCATGCCTTCATATAATGCTATATACACCGAGCTTGATGTTGAATGTTAGATTTAGAATAAAGGTAAAATATGCAATCAAATTACAAGTGAAATTGCAATAGAACCACCCAATTCAAAGAAATTGAACCTAAAATAACATGCTTATTTGGTATTTGTTGATGTGCCGATTATTTTATTTTAAAAAATAATTTTTAAATTAATTTTAATATTTGTAAATAATTCTTAAAAAAAAAAAAACTCAACCCCTTCCTCGCCTCGCCTTCATCTCCTGCCCGGAGATGAAGACCTCTTCTTCATTTCCATGTAGACAAAGGCTAGGCAAGAGAGGAGGGTTGGATTTTTTAAATTAAAAAAAAATAAAATTATTATAATAAATTTAAAAATTTTAAATTTTTAGCAAATACACGGTAAACATGTGATTTTCCGTTGCATAATTCTTGATATTTATCCTTGATGGTTTTAACGGATCGGGTCCACCATAAACCGAATATACAAATAGATGCACTAAGGCCCAAACAAGGCCCAAACAACTATAAGATGGATAGGGGAATCGAACCCTGGACAAAGGGTTGAAAATAA